>JABSTQ010009586.1:0-432275 GCA_013358835.2 Ixodes persulcatus | reverse complement strand
GTGTCGGGGCGGTCAGAAAGGAGGCATCGAGCTACGTCACTAAAAGTGGGTTAACCGGAAGTCGCGTGAGTTTCACTCCTCGTGCTCTCCGCGACCGTGCCTAAGACTTTTTTTCTTTTTATTATTCTGCTCTTCGTACGAGCGATCGTAGAAAACGAAGTTTCAGTTCCACTAGCTCTTTATCCCTGCACCGTTGGTTAGTTTGCGTGCTGTAAAATTTGAGGACGAAGAGTCAGTTAATCGAAATGATGGAGGTCAATGATGAAAGCGTTGCGAGTACAATCCAGTGTACGAGTGCATGCCGTCAGTCCGATAATACAAGGCTATACTGGGCGCAAAACAAGCTATCAAGTTTTGAAAAAATAAATTGAGAACGCTCGCAGAAATTATGATTGCTAGCATACGACACGCCCGATCGCATTGCTGAAGGTTGAGACACCGAGGTCGTTGAATCATCGGATACTCTCCAGGCTGTAGATGCCTGCCGTCTAAAGAATACGAACTGGTGAGTGTACCAAGTACAAGTAAACGTCGAGCACAAAGTACGTGTTTTGTCTAGAACATGAGTAGAACGTGTTTACTAGGTGCTCATGCGGCCGATGTATGTCTCTCAGAAATGCATGCAGTGTGATCTCTTCTTCAGTTGCTGAAACGGGACAGTCCCTCACACAGCACCTTCTAGGCATTGTAGTTGATCACGTCAATTCACTGACTCCGCTTCTTCTGCCTTTACAGCAACATTAAGCGATGAAAAACAAATAAAAGAAACCTTGTCTGCTTGGATCGCTCGTGGAGGTGCGGAGAATAACAAAAATATTAAAAAAATATTACACGCGCTCGCGTTAAGCACGAGGAGAGATACAACTCACGTGACTTCCGGCGATGCCTCCCTTCTGACCGCCCCGACACCTTGCGGTACACTGTTACGTCACAGTGAACGGCGGGAACTTTGAATTGGGCCTCGTATTTCTATTTTTTATAAAACAACTACGCAACTCTATAGTGAAACAATTTTTTTGTAATGTCCTGATATGCCATTGCAACGTTTAGCATGAAAAAAAAAATATTTTTTTTTTGGCGTGTCAGAGGCCCTTTAAGGTGCAACCCCACAGTGAGTGCCATTTCGCTTCTTTTTTGACGGGTTATATCTTTCGTTCTATGTATTCCACAATCATAATGTTAATGTCATATTTAAAAAAAAACTATTTCTCAACAATATTACGAGTAGTCTTAGTTCTTAATTTAATATTCACTTTTAATACACCATAGTCTCTAAAGTTGAACAATTATTTTCTCGAGTTATAACGTCCCGTCCTCCACGATAATTTACGTGAACGGTCGGTTGGATATAGCGAAGTAAAAAAAATAATCAATAAACTGTACAGATGTTGTGAATATTAAAATAAAAAATAAACGTTAAACTGGAATTATTTTATTGTGCTATTAAAATGGAATCACGTCAACTAATCAAACTTCCGAGACACTACGTCACGAAGCATCCTTCGACATTACATTTGCTGAACGTTCAAATCGATATATTAAACGTGAAGTTTAGTGTTAGACCTCAAACTTTTCCCATTCAGTTACGGCGAGTTGCAGTTTCTTAAAGGGGCTATGCAACAATTTTTTTACTTTGCGCAAATACCGCTTAGAACGGATCCCTGACGTTAATGACCTATAAAACACGCCTTCGTTTTTCACCCGACGCATTAGAAGTCCCAGAAAAAAATTAAAGAAAAACGAGCAGCGTTCACCCCCTCAACTCGCAGCCAGAACAAGCGGCCACGTGATCTGGAGCCGATTATATGCCGCCAATGTTGATTATAGCCACGCGCTGGGGTTGGCAAAGCACAGGACACGCGCTGAGTTCCAGACATTGTTATGGTTCGGCTATTGTCGTCGTTGCAGCGATTGAACACGGGCCACTACTCGAATGCTTCTCGAGCTATCAATTATCACGAGCCTAAATCGAGTGCCCACGCAATGCTCGGGTCCAATCTATGAACCGCATTCAAATATCGTCATATGGGTGTACTGCGATCCCCGCGTTACGTCATCGAATTATGCAAAGGAGAGATTGAATGAAAATGATCGCTTTTGTCCTTGAAATTACACCGCAACAAAGAAGTTTCTTGGCCAGTGGCATTGCATGCGAGTATCCTTGAGTCCCACTAGTGCCAGTAAGCTCGTGTAAAGTGAAAAACATTCCAATTTAATATCGTTGCACAGCTCCTTTAATATATAAAAATACAGATGGAGAGACGTGTCCAAGAATAGCTTGATGTGCATTTGCCGTCGTACGCCGCATGGAACGTCACGTGGAAGACAAAAAAAGTGCCAGATGTCAGGGTGCTAGATGCCTGGGTGCCCGCAGTGAGCGAGCCAGAGATGTCAGAACAACAAGCGCGAGGCTGCGGGTGCACCACAGCTGCTTTTGCGCGCGTTCTACTGTGCGCCGATGCACATGCTTGACGCTATTCAAATGAATTGGGCACCATAAAAGGGATTCCGCCATTTGGGGTTCCGCCACCTATGCCAAAACAAATAAAAGTTTTATTAATTTCAGAAATCGTTTTCGCTATCAGATTATGCCTCGTCGAAATGGTTCGATAATATTTTGTTTCACAGCCATCTCAGTGGCTTTTAACCGGCAATGATAATAAAACTAAACACAAAACATTAACACGTCTCATACCCTAGTTACACAGTGCTCGTAAAGGCTGGTTCACACTAAAGTCACTGGACCCTGGGAAAGTAGCGCCATTGCCTTCACCACCTGCAAGCCGGACGCAAAGAGATACTAACATACAGACGAACAAAACCTCGCAAGGCGATTGGCTAATCTCTCTACGTTGCCGCAGAAATCGCCATCTTGGTCCATTCAAATGTTCGAAGTTTCCAGAGGGTCGTTCTAAAGCAGTCGCGCCAAGATCACCTTGGAGCATCATCGTACTGGAAGCGTTCCTCGCCAATATAAGCGTCTTTGGCACTGTGTATGCAATCAACCTATCAGTCATGCCCATCTCCACGGATCTCTTACAATTGTATTGTTCTTCTTGCGTATTTTAAAACAGTAAACTTATTTTTCAGTGCCTCCAAGCACCAACACAGCATCTGGTGGTGGTGCGAAGATGTACGCTTTTTTCGCCGGTGCGTGGATAGCAAAATCTCGGTATGCAAGAAACGTCTCCATAAAGCTACCCGCCACCAGTGAATTTAGATCGGCTCACCAAGAATGGAGAGGTCAAGGAGAAATTGCTCATTTCATAGACCAAAATGACGACCACACGGGGAGCTTGGCGCTACTTTCCCGGGATTCAGTGACTTTAGCGCACACCAGCTCGGAGCACGTGGAGCGAAAGCTCGAGCTGCAGAGCCCACATATCCTGGGCTCAATAGACCGATCTCACCAAACGTTCGACGCATGCGTGACGCCGCCATAACTTTAGTTCACAGCAGGCAAACGGCAGTGCACGCGAGGGCTCGTGCTGTCTCGTGCTCTACACGCGCAGAGCTCCAGCGAGGTTGTCGCGCGTGCAGAAAGACTAAAGTTCCCTCGATGCATTGCGGCAGCGGTGGCGTAGTCAAACTGGTTGGTGAGATCGGTCTATTCCCGCTCATGCCCGTTTCGATCTGGATGAGCGTAGCGTCGGCGTGCGGTCGTGTATCACTTATGCGTGGTGCACGTTAAAGACCCCAGGCTAGTTGTTGTACTACACTGGTAAAATTTATCATCAACAGCTGAGAGACAAGTCGCCCGTTGAGGCAAACTAAGTTCAGGCTGTATAAACATACCCACACCTCCAAAAAAACGAGTCTGTTGGCGCACCGCAGCTCGGAGACCGTGCAGAAATGCGCGAGAGCGAGCTCCGTTCAACGCAAGAAGCTCACGCGGCAGAGCCTGCAGTGACCCTTGGCTTAACCCCCTCGTACCGGCGTGCGATTGTGTATCACTACGGCGTCATGCACGTTAAAGAGCCAGGCTAGCGTTTTTGCTGCACTGGCTGAATTTCGCATCTACGGCTGGGAGACTCGTCGCCCGATGAGGCAGACCAAGTTCTAGGCTGTATAAACATTCACACAACCAATTGTTTTTTTTTTTCAGTATCACACTGACCAAGGGTGGGGTTGCACCTTAAAGGGCAGCTCCGCCGTCAATTTGAGCGTTTTTATCGAAACATATTTTCGGAAAGGGTACTAAAGGTTTAGCCTATAGCAGCGGTTAAATCATTAAAAAATTGTTTACATAATTTATAATCGTTAAAAAACGCTGAAACCGATACCGAAACTAACTTGCCACTCGACTGGTCCGCCATTTTGACATGACGTCACATATGGTATAAACACTCGCACGTGTGCAGTTTGAGCCTGGCCAGCCTGGCAGCAGGTCACCGTTTTGTGTTCGTGCCGCGGATAAAAATGGACTCATCAGGCTCGTCTGAATCGAGCAACGATGAGGATATGCTGCTAGATTTTGAGGACGGTGACGGTAACCCGTTCTCATACGATCCGCCGGCGTCGCCTCCGAGGGAACCACCAGCGGCGGCTGCATTCGTGAGCCGCCGCCATGTGGACCCAGATGCCGCTTCCGAAGCGAAATGGTAAAGGCCGGTTCAGACACTTGCGTTTGAGTGCGTTTGACTGCGTTGCGACGAGAACCGAAAGGGAGTCACCGGCACATCTGTGCTTCGTATGAAGCGTGGAATCCAATTCAAGGATTCTTCTTGGCAAGCAATATAAGCAGCAGGGATGCCCTGGTTTCTCGCTGCCGCAACGCAGTCAAACGCAGTTAAACGCAACTGTCTGAACCAGGCTTAAGGCAGCTTTTGTTGTCTAGCTTCTCTTTGCAAACGCTCGTCGCTCGATCGGCGGCTGTCCGGGTTGTGTGTGCGCGAACACGGTAGGCACGGCACATTTTAGTATCTTCTTTCTGTGCCCGTCTTCGCCCAACCCGAAAGATTCCCTCAGTCGCACGCTATCGTCATTGCAATCCGGTGAGAAGTGGTTGGAGAAGATTCGGCTGTTTTTACTTGGGAGCCAGCGTTCACGTCGGACTGCCAGGACCCACTTCTTTCATGTAGACTTGTCGGTCGGAAAACTGTGAAATGTCACATTGCTGCGTTTTTTGTGGTGTTATTACACCCTACGGCACAACACCAATTTCCCCCAGTCGCCATTACGCGCTCTTCCATTACTGTATAAACCGATAACATAAGCAAAAAGCAGACAGTCGCTAGCACCAACAAGCTACAAAGCAAGCACCCTGACCAACATGTGACGTCACGGCAACGTCAGCGCCATCATGGCAGCCTCCGTGTGCCGCTCTTGCTCAGTGTTGCCAGTAGGGCGGCAGCAAGTGATTTGGGTGTGTACATGTAAATTTCGAAATTCATTTTCTTCTAAGACAATTATTATTTTTCCGAGATATTTTGTGCACATGCTCAGGAAGGGCATCCAAATACATGGTTAAAATTTTATAGAAATCGGTGACCATCACAATTACGGCGGAGATGCCCTTTAAGCTAAGACTACAGCCAAAGCTACAAGCGCGAGCTGGCCCGCGCTACGCGCTTTGAGACTTGCATTTTTCGCGCAAGAGCTGGTCTGCAGAAGAAATGTTTCAAGGAAGCGACCTCGGGCTCTCGTGCGTAAAGCATTGGCTGCAGTCTCCGCTTAAGGGTTAAGGAAGTACATAATGCTTTTAACATTAAAGGGGCCTGTAAATGATTTATTTTTTTTTTAATTCTTTCTTCTTAACTTTAATTCTCAGCTCAAAAACGAAGTTAGAATCCACGTGGTCGTGATGTGCGAATGCACCGAATGCCATGACTCCAAGCTTGCACCGTGCTTTTCTAGGAACACCTTGAAACCGCTCATTCTGGAGTGATGATATGTTCCGTCACAGCACTCATTGGACACAAACGCGAATCCAAATATTCGGCAATGGATTGATTGTTGACGAGCCCATATGTCCGAGTTACGCAGTGCTGGTGTCCAGTGCGTGAGCTGGGTTTGGCTGACGCGCTTGGGCACCGCGGATGCATCGCAGTTAAAAGATGAACAGCTTTTGAACGAAAGGAGATAGGAAATTGTCCGCCATACTTTCCAATTTTCTTACCAAAAACCAGGCTTTTCACTTTCTACTCTTGTTCCTTTGGCCCACCAAGCGATATGCTATTTGTACAGTTCCAATCTAAAACCACTTATCCCGGCCCGAAATTCATCTCCTGGCCCCTCTAAGTCCGACAGCAGCCGACACTCCAATCCCGTGGAGCCAACCATGCAGCGGCAAAAGCATATCGCACTCATCGCCTCTGCGCGTTTGCTACCGGCGACTGAGGCAATCGTGTTTACTAAATGCGGCACGATCCTACTTTTTTGTTGTTTTTTTGTTACGTGCGCGATAGGTTTTGGTGGTAGCAAACGCACAATGACGTTTAGCACCGCGAAGATTTACTTTCGGCGAACCAGGTGCCGGTTTTATCTTTGTCAGATACACAGACGCGCTCGCAGACAAGCACAATCACACGCGAACGCACATGCGCACAAATGCATGCACGCAAACGCACACCCAAGCACACAAAAACGCTCGCCGCACTCACGCACACACACATACACACACACTACACTCATGTATATATACGTGCGCGCTAACCTACACAAACAAAGAATGCGTCCTCGAGCCCCCAGTCGCGGACGAGCACAAGCAGCAGAAGCCGAAATTCCTACACGACCGCCGCCTTGCACGGAAGAGGATGAAAACGCTGCGGCGAGAGAAAGGCGCGGCGGCAGGCATCGAGACGCCCCCCTCATCAAATTACATCTCGGGCCGAAGGCACGCGCGTGCCCGTGCGTGTCTGTGCGTGCGTGGGCGTGTGCGAGTACGTTCGTTGGGTTTCCTCGTAGGGACGACAGGACCGACGCGGCAGCTCGTCCGAACGGCAGACTGGAGAGACGCGGGAGACGCGAAGACGGAAGAAGTTAATGATGTTTTTCCCGGGATTCAATCTCCTTCCGCGCCATTTCTCGAAAAGCCGTCGAGGTGTTTTTTTTTTTTTTTTTTTTATTGCGTCACATCTTTTTGTTTTTTTTCGCATGCCCCTTTTTCGTTGCCTCCTTCGTGATCTTGTCCTAATTTCAGAAACACTCCTTTCGACGTGCGCGTAGTTGATTCCTGCCGAGGTTCCTGAAGGGCCACTCTACCAATGCCAGCTGGAAGACGAGGGCCGCGCGTGACGTCGTTGTGAGTGGACTCCCGACCAGTCCCGAGCGACAAAACGTGCTGAACCGCGACGAGAGCCGAAGCGGCAGACGCGTGTGCCTCCCGCGTCTGCCACTTTGCGGCGTCCGCATTGTGAAACGCGGCGGCGCTGATGCGAGCTATATAGACCGCGTACCATGGACCCACCGGTGATGACGTTGGGCAGGGACAGGCGCCGGCCTTGTCTGCTAGACTACACTCCCAGTTTCAGACCAAGTCCGGGCGCAGCCGACGCTACGATTCGCTGGAGCGAATCAAGCAGCGCCAAAAGTGCGTCGCCACGGTGATACTTATCTTTTCGGGTTTGCTATCAGCGACGAAACCAATCAGCCGCATAGAAAAGCGGCGCTAAGATGACGGCGCTTGGTTCAGTCGGCGATAGGAAACGCACAAAGACGTCGTGACGACGCACTTTTGGCGCTGATTGATCGGCTCCATCTGACCAGAGTACAGATGAGCTTAAAACGTAGAGACGGAAATGGTTTATCTGCCTTCATTGCCTATCACCTATAGGCGGCCCAACTGTTTAAACACTTCGACTCCAGTCCCGGCGTGATTGAGTGAATTCACAGCTCGCTTTTTAAAGAAAAATAGTGTTTAGGTTCCAATACGGAACGTAGTTATTATTCCTCATAAATATTAGCGTAATAAATTGACGCCTTTAAGCTTTCTAAGTCGAAATTGACATTTGTTGGCCTGAGCTCTACTTGCGTGTTTTTCCCCCCCAAACCCCCCCCCCCCCCCCCAAAAAAAAAAAAAAAAAAGAAGAAGAAAATTAAAAAAAAACAAAGCACAAAAACGACGAATCTAATAAAAACGGAGAAAAAAGAAAGAAATTCCAGCAGTCATCATTACTATAAATGTACGAAGCTTATTTCTGTTTCTCCGAAAACTTTACCCTTGCCCAAACTACACTTTTGGAAAGACAGATTTCATTATAAACCGCTCTATATATAAATCGTAGAATCCTGTTTTTTCTTCTTTTTTTTTTCTTGCAACGAGGTGGCGGCAAAGGTTACACACAGTGAAGTCAGACAGTATAAAATATATAAATGTTAATACAAAATACACTAAATGTTCGCATTTCCTGTGTAAGTGGTCAGGATTTTAGCAATAAATTGTCGTGCCAATCCCCCTTCCCCCCTTTCCCGGCGACAAATGTTAAAAAATCGAAGACTGCAAATGAAACCGGGGTCAGGAAGAGAGGGACGTGAATCTTAAGTGAGGTTCACGGACGAACCTCGACGTGTCGCAGGCAAGAAGTGAACAACTTACATCAGAACCAAACAAACTGCCGTTTAAAAAAACAAACATAAATAAACGGGGGACAGCCGAAGGATTTTACGAGACTATTTTTTATCTACAATCCTAAGAGAAATCCCACTTGACGAAACAACGCGAACTCTTACAAAAACCCTAGATATGTTTGTCAGCTTCATTGATAGATGTCGACATGACCCGACGAATATCAATTGTGTTTTCCGGCACTAAACAAAATTATATTTTACAAACGCTAACACCAAAAACAAGAAAAAAAAAAAAACTTGACGGATAGTGATCTTGTTCTTTTTTAAGAAAATAGTTTTTATCAATCTGGATTTAATGACGCATCAGCACTTTTCCGCTTCGAATCAGCGTCAACGCTGAGCTTCACAAACGAGCCTTCTACAGATTCGGGATTTAGCGGATATCGATTTGAATTTCAATAAGTGAAAGTAATTTTCGGTCACGGTTGCACCGGTGCCCCCTTTTCCTTTTTCGTCGTTGACGTCCATATTTTTTCCTCGGCAACTATAAGCCAAGAAATATCTTTTTAAGTAGAGCAAACTTTCCCAAAATTTTGTTGTCGGCTCGCTGAAGATATTTAAAAATACTCGCTGCATCAACCCAGAACCAACGGTTAGGAACAGTTTAAAACGCGATTATAAATCGCTTAACGATAACTCTAAACACGCGTATACTTATCTTTTAAATGGCCTAATGCCTTTTATCATTTACTTTGCTTCCAACCGGAATATACCGCAAAGGTGCGTGTGTGTCCGAGGGAATTGTAATTGCTAATTGACACGGTTCGGGGAGCGAATGATAGCACGGGCAGTTGCAGTGAGTAGGTCTCAATTCAGTTCGTCTAAATCCTCCGATTCAAATGGAACCAGAGCCTAATATACGATGGAGCCAACGAGAAGCTCGAAACGGAGCCTTTAGTGTAAAACAAAGCGCAAGGATTAAGGAATCTGGGGTGTCTACTTTCCCGCAAAGCACTCAGGAGAGCCAATCGCCGCAATGTACGGAGGGTTCGCGGCGAATGACGAGCTTGAAAATAGGTTTGGATCCGAAGGAAAAACAGTCTGCGCTGTGGCACCGAGCTTGACGGAACTGCGTGACAATGCCGCAGCCGTTAACCCTTTATCCATTGGCACAGCAAATTGACTGGCTTTTCGTCGATTTACTCTTCAAAGTGATTGGCGTTGATTGGCTTCTCATCGATTGGCTCTCCAAGCCTTGGAAAGGCAATGTCTAAGAAGTTAATCGAAGCTAATCACCTTGGAGTCCAAGGTGATTAGCTTCGATGGACTTCTTAGACATTGGCTCTACATCGATTGGCTCTCCAAAGTGGTTGGCTCCAATCGACTTCTCATCGCTTGGTTCTGAATCAATTGACTCTCAGAGGGATTGGCTTTTATTGGCTTCTCATCGATTGGTTTTGCATTGATTGGCTCTCCAAAGGGATTCAGTTTGATTGGTTTCTCGTCGCTTGGCTTTACATCTATTGGCACTACATAGTGATTGGTTTCGATCGACGTCCCATCAATTGGCTCCACACCGATTGGTCCTCAAAGGGATTTGCTCATTCCAGCGGATGGCTCTCCAAATTTTTTGGCGGGAATGTAGAGGCAGCAGATTTCTTAGAGTACGGGCTGCTTGCTAAAGGGGTAGCACATAACGTTCTGAAGAGCGGCCATTTTGCGACGCCTTAAAAACCCTAAATTATTTTTAACGGTAAAATAAAGGTTATCACATTTGTTTTAACTTTTGGAGCATAAAAAATATTCCGCTGTAAAAAAATCGGTACTGCAATTTTTTTTGTATACTTGAACTAAAGGTTTTGCGCTTACGAACATTAGGACAGAATTCCCGCTCTTTACGGGGGCGGGGCTTATAGCGTGATGATATTCAATAGGCTTATGTGCTGAGACGAAGTCTCAAAATAAGCGTCAATAAAGTGAAGGAAGTCAACGAAAACGGGGCTTTCTAATTATGCTGAGAAGTCTTGTTCTTGCAACAAAAGCATATATCTAGAGTTCCGACCGCAGAGTTGCTTCGTCGGTACCACCACCCTCATTCGACTTTTATCTCGTTTTTTCTTTGGCATCCGTTCAGATTTTGTTTCAGAAAGTTCAGCGTCTTGAAGTTTAGTCAGTGCAAGGAAACTTAGCATCTTAATCTCTGTACAGCAAGCTGCAAATCAGAGATTAGAAAAGCGCGCTAGAACTATAAAAATATTTCTCAAAACCAACAGGGTTGTTACAAAATCAAAAGCTTGAAAACTTTGTGATCAGCAGATTGCAAGATACTTATTTTTCGAGGGGGGTGGGGGACTTTAAGGGCGTAATCTCTAATTAAATGTATAAGCATTCAATGTCGGAATTCTCTAGTGATAAAAGCACGCATAAATATTAACGGTATTTCGCATTATTAAATCATGAAGAGTTGACGCGCTAATATGAGATTATGATGAAAGCAAAGCAAAATTCAGTATAATGCTAACCTTTATCGCGGTGCACAGGGGGCATTCGTGTGATAAGAGAAAACAATATCCCAAGTTTATTTTTGTAAGAAAATAAAGCAGTCACATTCAGCAATGGCTTGCGAAGTGCTGAGCTTCCATGGGAGTTTGCTTCTTTCATAGATCCCAAAACAATACCTGGCATTTTTACTTCTGCGTTAATGCGTTTTCATACTGGCTAAGCTGATATCGTTTTTGGGCGGCAATGCACGTTTGCAAATAAAAGTTCTAGAATAAAACAGGTTGAAAAATTGGGGTCCTTTTTAACACGGCACGATAGTATACTATACTCTTCGTCTGCATTTTTTGACTGGGGAGACTCCTCTAATTATAAACAGCAGCTATCTTAATTAGCCCGGTTTTTAAATGTTATTTATTAATAATGAATAATTCAAGAATTTCATTTGCCGAATTTGACCTGGGTCCCCTTTGATAAAAGACATTCAGTGAATGCATGCTAACTTTACTGACAATTTAAGAAACGCAGAGCATGGCGAGTCTCACTCCAAGTGTTATCGCCCCATGACCAATAAGAGTGGAAAATTATCCTATGGGAAAACCTTTGATCTAATGGAAGCAAAACCAAAAATGTCCTATTGTGTGCAAGCAAAACATGTTCTCAGCTGTTTTTGGAGAGTCTATATATACTACCGTAATATCCCGAGTCATCGCCCATCCCCGAGTCATCGCCCACCCCAATTTTTGGGCCAATATAGATTTCTAAAAAAACACCGAGTCATCGCCCACCCCTTCAAATACCCCAACGCAGACTCCGCGATCTGCAAACACTCATCCTACCCAAATGACGCGGCCGCGGACCTTACAGTTGGAGGACGTCCGTGACAAAGTAAAACGGAGAGAAAGGCCCTCTCTTTGCTTACGCATTTTTCGCGTGAGCGACTCCGAAGTGGTAGTGTATCCATGCGAAAAGAAAACGATGAAGATAACAAAATAAAAGTTTGTTTTGCTTACGAAAATGTCGATCCGACAAAAAAAAAGATCGGAAAGATAACACAAGCATTAACCCAGTCAGGAATCGCGAGGTAATTGTACGCCCCATATTTTGGGATGTAACCGCGGAGTGTAAGGTCGAAGTCTGTCTCCGCCGAAGTAAGGTCGCCGCGAACCCGCTCCTTCTCCCCGCACGTCGCGACCGCGGTTGTGCAATGTTTTAGACAAAGCCAACAGGTAAATAAAGCTTTTCTGGAACGCCCTACACAGACGTTAGTAGAGCGTCCCAAACCCCCATTGATAGCACGCCGTGCACGGATGCACGCATGTACGCAAAAAACAAGGAAGTTGCGCAAGAGCTTGTGATTGACAAGGCGCCCGACTTGGCCCGACGCCAAAGTATTTGCCACGCGATCGCCGGCTTTTCCGCTTTCCCAGCATCGCTCTTCGTCGCTTCTTTGGTCCGCTCGCTCGCTCGCTCGTTGCGCCTGGTTGGTTTTTCTATTTTCTTGCAGAGTTTTCTTTCTTTTCTTCCTCTTTTTTTTTTACTAACTAGGAGAACATAGTGGTGACGTGTTTTCACGGAACAAACGTTTGTGCTCTATGCAGATCGGTGGTGTTCCTAGCGCGTATGCAAGCAACGGACTTCGCGGTAGAAAAACATTCTTTCGTGAGCATTTTTTTCTATAAATCAATAAAACTAAATCGAGTTTTGAGTTTAATGTATCTGTTGCGTAGCAGCGCTAGATACGGAGAGAAAACTGGGCGGCTTTCTCCGCTTTTATTAACTTTTTGTGCTCACCCACCGAGACATGGCCCACCCCACTTTTTCTATGAATTTCAGGCGGCAGGGGGGTGGGCGATGACTCGGGATATTACGGCTAAGTTTAGCGGCGAGTATATTTGACAACGAGACAAATTATCTTTCTGAGGCAAAGGTCAACCCCGACATTTTTATAGCTGTCTGATATTAAATTGTTTTGCTCTAGGTGATCGTTATCCTTTCTTTCCATTCTCGATGCTTACTTTTGCGACTGTAGCTTTTTCTGTCAGGCTATATAAAAAGTGTGTTTTTGTTAAAATTTATTGCACCTGCGCCCACGAATTTCTTTCTTCTAAAATGGCGAGGATGTTTTTTCTTGTTTCTAATGAGAGGGACTTCTTCGAAAAAAAAAACAGATAACATTGTTGTTTCGTTAGGAACCGCAAAATTCGAGCCGCGGGAGAAAAGCACCAAGCGTCCTCGTTAACCCCGATCTAATAAAGTTCACCAATGACTGCACTGTAAAACAAAAAACTGTTTGTTCACTTCCCTTCAAAACATGGAGAAAACCAATCACGGCAAAGACTTAGAAGGCTCCCAGCTAACGAAAAAAATCATAATCAATGAAGTCTGAAAAAAAGCAATGAGCGTTGCAGTGTGTCCCATTTACCGGTTTCCTTAGTTGTTTAGCAAGAGAACTTACCGTTTTGTGGTTAGCATTTTTTTTTTAGCGGATTTAAAAGTCACCTGAGGTTTCTTTTTGGAGGTCTAAGATATGCTCTCCCGCTTACATTTCTCAATCGTAGAGAGCTTAATTTCTGCGCTAAGTTAAGGTTATGGGGTCGTTATTTTTACTCACTCTCAACAATACTGTGGTGAGTGAGAAGAGCGCTCATGACGCCATTGAGAATTGATGTGGTCAAACATAAGACCCATTTTTAAAATGGTAATTGTGTACCTGCGCCTTAAATTTAGCGGTTTTTAGCAGTTTTTCGGTGTTACTTAAGCCTTTTTTGTGCTGTCAACATCGGCACGCAGGGACAGTGAGCAAGTGAAACGTCATGCTCACCGACCCTTCGCACACCACTTTTGTTTCTAATTTTTTTCATTTTGTTTTTTGCTGAGACTTTGGTATTGTTCACCATGATTGATTGTGTTTTTGTGTATGTTTAGACAGCCGGAAGTTAGCTAGCCTCAAGGGGCTGCATGGTGTCGCAGTTGTAGATAACAAAATTCGGCCCGTGCAGTGCCCCTGCTTGCCTGGAGTCTTTGACGTGCCTCGTCCAGTAGTGATACACGACTTCCCGCCGTTACGATGCACATCCAGATGGAAACGGGCAGGGGTGGGGATTGAACCCAGGAGCTTCTGCAGCGCGAGCTTTCGCACCACGTGCCTCCGAGCTGCGGTGGGTTACCACACTCGGCCATCGATTCCCCGTTCGCCGTGATTGCCTGCTTCCTTTTCTACGAGAAAGCGATCACACGGGTTTTTATTCGTTTTTCTTAGAGTGCGGGACACCCAATACTCTGGATTTTATAGGCTCGTTTTCCGGGGTCCTACGCCGTCAGATGAGCAAATTCGCCAATATCTATTTTCTTTTTTTGTTCTTTGACTTATTATTAATATTCTTACTTCTTTGCGCTTGGGCCGTCGCCTAAAGAGTACTCTTTTTGCTTATTTCTTTGCCATGTCTCGTTATCCACCGCCCTCTACGCGCGTGACCTTTCGCCCTGTTTATCTCGGAAGAGTCGCGGAATTTGAGTGAAGGGGTTTTCTTGCTCCGCCGCTCTCGGTTCTTGGATCGATAGCCCGGCGCAGCCCCGAGCCGGCGCCGGACCCTACCAAGGCGAGGATTCAAAGAACCCCGCGTGTGGTGACATCTTCCGATGGGGTTTTGTAGTGGACATTGGACCCTGGTCATCCGGTGCAAGCCCTTGGTGGAAAGCAGCACACATTAAGTATACGGATTTTGTACTTCTATAAACAAAAACGATGATCTTTGAATGTCTTTTTAGTGTATTCTTGGGACGAAACGGGAGCGGTTCTGTATTTGAGGAGAAACACTTACATCGTCTTCATTTGGCTTCCATGACAACGAATATCGAGATTATTTTTCAATTTGGTGCACGGAGGCTGCAGAAAATCATTTTCACACTGCAGCTGAAGCCCTTCCTTCCCGGAGCGTGACGTCATATTAAGAATTTTCGGAATCTCCACTCCCGCGCATCTTCCGCGCCTATCAAAGCTATGCACGCGCACTCTTGTCATTTTCAAAAACGTAAAAAAAAGACGTCAGGACTGGTGTCAGTGCAGAGGAATATTCGCGGTTTGAAGCTCGCTAGGAGAACTTCTGTTTTCCTCTCTATTAGCGGCGAGATGTTTCGGTGGCGCCCTCGTTCAGTTACCTTTCGTGACGTCATTACCTTGTGAACTACAAGCTCGATGGTGTTTGTAATGAGCATTCTGGAAGCCTGAAATCATAGCGGTCTCAAAGCAACACTGCCAACACCGTCGAAATTGAAGTTCTTACATTCCTCTTATTTCCGACGATGAGACATCCTTTGCTGACGTCATAGTCAGCATTCGTCCAATTGGGGTGGGCCGACCACAGCGACACTTTCGATCGCTCGCGTCGCCAATAGGTAGTACACGTGCTACCCACGCGGTTTCGTTTTAATTTCTATAGTGCATGGAAGCTTAGCATTGTACGTGCTTGCATCAGCAAAGGCAGTTAAAATATCCCCACTTTGGGTTGTAAAAGAAACATATTTACAGGATAACGCTTAAGCTTCGCCTTTAAGAGTGGAACGCGATAGCTAAATATAAACCCCCGCTCGTTCCCAAGCCGTCGAAGCGTGTATGCGTGGCCTGCGATTCCGTTTTCAAACGCGGTAGTGAGCGCACGTGGATAAGGGAACGCTCCGCTGGCTCCGCTGTGAGTGACCTGACGGTGGCTCCGAGCCGCGGTGATGCCGCATGCGCGGCGATGTTCCGAATGACCACGCTCCTACCGACCGGAGAAGCCATGAAATGCAGGCTCGTGCTGTATGCTGATACCCGAGGGCGGCCGTACAGTGATGAAGACTTCGTGAGGCCTCTGAGCCAAGTGAGAGTTCGGAAAGACCTGGCAGGACAAGGCGAATTTTATATGGGGCACGTCTGGCTGTTGAAATTGCACATCCCCTCCGCTAAAGAGAAGCATCTGCAAGCGGGGACCATGCTGGTCATTGACCCCGAAAAGCGAGAGCTGAGGGTAAAAGTCCACTGGGTGACACTTGATGTATCTACAGACGCCCTTCGACTGGTCTTCAAGACATACGAGGAGGTCAAGGGTGTCACCCGAGAGAAGTGAAGGACCGTGCGCCTCGCGAACGTGGATTCCACGACCGTCATCGTATGCATAGTGCTCCGTGAAGGCTTAACACCGGAGTCCCTGCCTCGTCAGCTCCGCCTTCATGGAGGCACGCTGCTGGTTGGTGTCCCCGGACGCGCACCGGTGTGCCTGTGGTGTCGACGCACGGTGCAAGTACGACGCGAATGTAAAGTGCCGAGGTGCGAGGATTGTCGAGCCTTCGGGCATGAGGCCTCGGACTGCGTACGGTCGTTCACTCGAGCTACCGCCAGCAAGACCACCGACCGACAGCCAGGACACAAACCTTGTAATGTACGAGGAAAAGGCCGAAACGGCAACGACTCCAACCACGGCGATTTCTTCGCAAGACCCTTAGGCTTTCGGTGAGCAGCAACGCGCGCCGTTAGCGATGCCAGAAAGCCACGTCTCCGCCGTAGCAATGACGTCAGAAAGCACCGTTGGTGGAAATGATTTCAATGCGAAGACGGCCAGTCAGACGACACTGGCTTCAAAGGACGGGACTGACGCACTGGACATCAGAGATGGTGCTGCAATGGACTGAGACGCTCAAGCGACGGCTCAGCGTCCCAGAGCAAGGAACCGTCCAGTCGCTCCAGCAGACTGAGCGTCCCTGGTTAGTGGTGACGGGCAAGAAGGGACGACGCGCTGTCTGCGGCCAGTCTTCGTCTCTTCCCAGGTAGAGCAAGAGGTGAGTCAAGCGTACGAGGTCTGAGACTCGTTTCTTGATGGCTTCCCTCCAAGATGCACTGCGCGTGGTTTTGTTGAACGCTAGCGGATTCGCGGCAGACGACGAGAGCAGCAGCTTTACCGGCTGCTAACCGAGCATGACTTGGACATTGTCGCACTTCAGGAGACCAAAGCCGAGAGCGAGGGCCAGACCGACTGCTTGGTACGGCCTTTTCTGGCGCGGTATGAGGTCTGCGTGAGTCATGCTGTTGGTTTCTCGGCTGGCTGCCACCTGATTCTTAAAAAAATCCCTAGTTGCTTTCGTGCAAACGGTCTTGACCTGCCCGTCTAGGAGGTGTGTTATGCGCGACTCTTCTGTTATGAGTTATGAATGACGCGTCATTTGTGTTTATGCTCCTAATAAAGCTGAGGAGCACCGGTTTTTTTTATTGTTTTTTTTAACGTTTACCATCATTGTTAGTTCGATCGTTTTCTCGTTATTTTTGCTGACTTTAATTGTGTGTGCCAGGCTGAAGACAGGTCCAACCGAACGCGATATAGAGATGCCAGTATTTTAGAAGTAAATAACATTATTTAAGATTTTGGTCTGGAAGACGTCGCATGTTGTGTGCCGAGGTCAAACTGTATACCTTTCACACACTTTCAAGGTATCAGTCACGATAGACTGGACCGGGCGTATATCTAATCGGACCTGGTATATTTATGTCGGGGTCATTCTCTAGATTACGTTGCTTTTAGCGATCACTGCATTGTAACCTTTGCATTAGGTAAACAGAAAGATGGGGACAATTTCTCGGGGGAATATGAAAAATGAATGCAAAACATCTGAAGGATGAACCTTTTTTTTAATTATTAAGACAATCTGGTGTGACGTGCAACTGAAAGGAGGTAGTGCGAGCGAGCGCTGGGAGACGTTTAAACGGGAGGTGAAATTAACTGCATTTGGAAGGACATTTCTCCTCAAGTATCAGAAAAACAATCGAGAATTGGAGCACCAAAAAAACTTGGAGAAGCTGCTACAGGAAGAATGCCGAGCACTAGGTGTTTTCATTGAGGATATTAACCACTTAAAAGTCAAAGCTCGAGAGCCTCGATCGCGGCCGATACAAAGAGGTGGCTATACGGGCGCGTTCAGGGCGTTTCTTGGTGGGAGAGTGGCTAAAAAAAAAAATGGAGGTGAAAAAAAAAAAAAACTCAAGCGTTATTGATGTAGTTGAAATGGGGTTTTGTCCAGCGATCAAACTCATATCAACGTTACTAAAATACTTAGTTGAGAAACTGCCGTAGGAGCCTGCTTTGAAAAAGTGGCTCCGATCCGTACTCGAGAACCGAGCTAATGGTGATCGCAAACGCCGCCGTTTCTCCCGCAGCGTCCACTCCGGGAACTGCCACGGCTGCACGTACTGGTTCAGGTCGAGTCGCGCAGGGCCCGGGGGCGCCATCTTGCAGGGCCATTTCGCAGTAACTGTATAAAGCAACTTTTATGTTTTGACTCGTCGCTAAAGGGTGGCGCTGGTATCGTATTTAGTTTGGACTCGGTGGACGCCAGCCGTCTAGGTTGCAGGGGTGAGTTTCCCGAACGAGTGTTTTAGTAACGTCGACTCATATCGAAGAGACGTTTGTTGAACATTAAAAAAAGTTGTTTAGTTGTAGCGTCCCACCACTGTTAGTGTTTGAGGACGGGTTTCTGCCTCTACTGCTGAAGGTTGAAGAAACCGATAAAGATGTTTGAGAGGAACCAATCAGCTGTTCAGAAATAACAAGGGCGATAGATGACTTGAAACCCGAAAAATCTCCACGCTCAGATGGCTTAACTGCTGGCGTTACTCTAAGTGTTTACCGAGGCATATGAAACATGTTTACAAACGACGACAATAAGCTGCAAAACCTGTGCAAGCATGGTTCTAAAACCTCCAGACTATAGTGTTCGGTATCATGCTTAGACAGGCTTGCATATTATCATCGTCGTTTGTCAACAGCTGAACAAAATTTCCTAAGAAACCGGAAGTTGCCAAACGCCACTCACCTCTTCTCTGGCGGTCATAGGTGAGTCCGCGGCTGCTGAACGAGTGCTGACAGCAAGCGTCAACAGTTTCTTTTTTTTTTTGTTTGCAACGTACATGACAGATTATTAGGATTGCTAATCTTAACAGCCTTTATAGCCGGGTTCGTTCTGGGCATGCGCAATGGAGAGCGGATTCAAGTATAGCGCAGTAAATACATCCCTTAGAATATAAGCGCTACCATTCGGTTCGGATGGTTATCTCGCTGCGTTTCTTATCATCAATGAGCAGTAAGTGCGTGTATTCCTACTTCTGTATGTGGCTCGCGCGCAGTCAGGAACGTTCAGTGTGCTTTCATTTCACTTCCATTACTTCGAGAAATGTGTATCAGTTATAAAATTAGGTTGCATGCGTGAGCTCGTAGCTTCCGTAAGTACCATCTCAGGTTCGCTTTAAAACGTTTGAAGCTCGCGTTCCCCAGCTTTTAGGCAAAACCCTCTAGAAAACTGCGAGAAATAGAACAAAATTAAAACTGAAATATATAGACAAGATATGCAGATTAAGCCGATTTGAAACAGAATGCCACATTCCTCGCTTCATAACCTTGTCGACAAAATTGTGCCACAGAGATTGACAATCTTTGTCTCGCACATAGCTGTCATACCTAAGATAAGGTGTACTAGACCGGCGGCCGTGCGAGTGTCACGATGCGCAAGCACGCCGGTGAGGTTGCTGTGGGGAAGAGCGTGACCAACCAACGGAAGACAGGGGCCTCCTGGCTTTAGTCAACTAGAATAGAAGTAGTGAAAGAATCGCCGGCCTCCGGGTGAGGCGCTTCGTGTACAGCCCACCAGGCAGCGCTGGTGTTCGATTCCAAAGCACTTCTGCCAGCGAAGTTCGCACCAAACATGACTGTTTTCGATATTCGCGGTTCATCAGCGTGGCCTATGTATGTTTTATAAGTGTTAACACACCTAAGAATTAACGTGTAGTGCTTATCTGGGCAATGTAGCAACAACCGGGGTACCCAGTCTTGCATTCTGGCGCGTAGCAATGCGCATCCGCCTTCTTGCTCTTCATTTTCACTGCTTAGCGACGAGCCTCGAACCTACGAATAATCATGATGCCAAGCACTTGACATTCACAAAACCAAATCGCGAAAACGGCCACAGACACCACAGAAACCAGCCAAGAACGTACGCGACATGGCTACTGTAACATGGCAATATGCCATGTTACAGTAGCCATGTCCTCCGGATATCGACAACAGCGTCACCCTCGACCGTCTCCACTTTTAGCTTTACACGGCTGATGGGGCACCGCCGGCGCTTTTTCCACTACCCCTACAGTGTAGCCTGGCAGCCGCAGCAGGGATGCTATATTCACCGTGAATTTTGCCTGCTCGGTAGTGAGGAAGAATAAGTTCCATCCTATATCCCCACCCTTTTCATACTGTGTAATTGGCGCGAGCGGCAGGAGCTTTTCAAAGCACAAATGCTGTTTGGGAGTGGTCAGTTACTTACATAGTCTCGCTTCCCTAATTTTTTTCTCTCGTTTTGCTGCTATAGAAGAATAATTGTCTACCTCACTTCACGTAGCATTAATAAATCAAAGTTTGAGTATGATACGATATGCGATGCTTTCTTCTCCACTTTAGTGTCAAATCTGTTTTAATTATATTTTCGGCAGCAGCACATTTTGCAGACATTTAAATACCTAGTTTTCGTTCTGGTATTAATTTTTTTGTAGCATTTAATAATGAAAGCGAGCGGTTTTTGACTTCTGCATTCTCAGCCAAAGCTTAATGACCAGGAAATGTTTAAATTGATATCACTTAGTGAGCACGCACCGCATACAAATAAACACCGACACTGGCCAGATAAATGGAGCAACTCCAACTGGTGTCCGTATTAAAGAGCAATTCCACTTGAAGAAATTTGCTTTCCCTGCCATGTCACACAAGTCCCACATTATTCTTCGGCTTTTCTTTTTCTTCATCATTTCCTTTTTCCTTGGAACCAGACAATCTCATTCCGCGAACAGAGAGGCGTCGCTCGGCGTCCCAAACAAAGAGTGTTTCCCGTTGCATGTGTTGCAACCTGAGTTGCACCCCGGCGCCAAACAGCACCGCTCCGTCTTCGTCTTCACCGTACTTGACATCGTTGTGAGCCCCTTGTCTCTTCGGCACAGCTAGCAGGCACACAATATTGTATTGCTTCACACACGCAACGCAAAACAAAGAGAAATAGTCCCGCCAACGCACCCCAAGCCAGCCTCGCTAAACGTTGCCTGACCGGCCTCCTGGCCCCGCTGTGACTGGCAGCGCCACCCCAAGCCTCTGCGGCAGAATTGGGCCACTCCACACCCAGCTGCTATGAAGACGCCGATGCGGTCGGCATACCTCCCGGTCCTAGTACACCCTACCCAACATAAAATGAGCAGGTACTTTTCGAATCACATTCCTGAACGACGACTAATCTCATTAGTCGTAGGCTTGCAATCGGAGCATATATTTATCGCTATTTTTTACACTTATTCTTTAATCTTAGCTACTTGTTTTTTGTTTGAATCGGAAACGAGTGTCTCTGACGCGACGCATATTTACAAATCCGGTCGATATGCTTGACATCCTGCGTGGTAAACAACTGAGGACAAATAATAATTATTGCAGTAAAGACGCCGTCGCTCCGACGGCGCTTTATTAAACTATCCCAATAACCTCGCCCCCCCCCCCTTTCCCTTTTTCCCTTAAAAAACAACAACAAAAAACGTCGCGAGCCCGTGAGCATTCTGTCTTCTGCTCGTTTTTTTATTTATTTATTTCTGATCAAATGTAAATGAAGACGAAGTATGTAGATTAAGGTACAAGTCTCTCCCTGGTCTATAGTGGAATTACGAATCGCTTCTCTTCGCTGACGCAGCTTCAAGAGACAGTCGAGCGGGGGAACGTGATAGAGTTCGAAGTAATACCAGTAAGCAACGGAGGCTCCGCGCGTCAAAGGGATTATGATAATTTTATGTTGCTTGTCGTGCGTCACTTTGCTACTGCTCTCCTGTATGCAAAAAAAAAAGGAAAGAAAAGAAAAAGAGCGACTGCATTTTGGGATTTAAGGTACCCTCGGGACTCACGGTAAAATTTTGTTTCAGCGTTTGTCGTTTTGACTTTGCTTTTATTTTTAGCGTGTTGTACTGATTTAGTATGGATTTAGGAAGAAACATATTTCGCATCTGAAAACTAAAATCGATTCCCCAACTGACACCAAAAAAAAAATTGCGTTATTTGGCCACACATTTTGAAAGTTAGGAAAAATTGTTTCCTTCGATAAACGACGAAAGTTAGGTTTTTTGTTTTTCTTTAAGTGGCGTATGTTTTTATTCCTGCAGTGCAGCAAATTGGCGATTGCATCGAATTCTTTTAAGCTCTTTGACTGGTACAACGTCTCGGGCAGACTAAACGTTTATTCAACAGCTCTGCTTTTTTTTTTATCAGCTAGTGTGTTAGCGAGCAAAAGGAAGAACAGAACAACAAAAAGGAGGGCAAGTAGATTAAGATAAGATAAGAGCAGCGCCACTGTCTGTCACAGCACGTCGTGGCATCGTTACACACGCTGTTATACAAGAAAAGCGGCAAATATCTTGGTAGCTCATACGGTGAGTAAAAAAGTTCTTACATGATTCGGTCTTCAAAGGAAGAAAAATCTTTTACAGCGGAGCTGTTAAGTGCTAGTTTCCCCAGGATCGTTTCCCCCGCAAATCAATGAGGACACCGAACTCTGAACACCTACCACCATCTATGAGCGACGGCGGCAAGCCAGGTATCTGGTTGCCACCGTCGCTCATAGATGGCGGCAGCCTTTCCACTCTGGCTTGCCCACTGAGATCAGTGGACTTGCCGACTTGCGGCCGGCCATTACTTTCCATGGTAAAGCTCCACTGGTCTTCCTTCTTCACTTGAATGGAAAGGCTGAAAGTTTTTTTTTTTTTTTTTTTTTTTGCGCCTGAGATTGTGCAGGCACTGAGAAGGAGGGGGCCGGGGGAGGGGTGGGGGTGGCTGCAGTTTTCAAAAATAAGCAAGTCGTTCCCAATATAGAAATTGATAGGGTCAATTGGGCCGCTTTTGGCAACATTTAAAAGCTGTTATATAAAGTTCCTATGTAGAGAGAATATTGGTTATGAAAAACAATAGATTTTCAGCATTACCGAATTGGGGGAGGAAGGTGGTTCATCGTCTTATGGCGAACAAGATACCCATACACAGAGAATGTCAAGTGTTACAAGGAGCATGCGAAATATCAAAGCCTATAAAATAAACAACCATGTGTATGGTTAAAGGAGCGGGTCTGAGAACCCCGTTTTCATTAGAACAAAGAAACAACAAACATTGCTCTCGCACTGTTAACTGCCTAGTTTTGGTTTGATATCTGACTGTCATCAATGGACAAAAACATGTTGGGTGACATGCCGTGCTGGCGTGTCACCCAATGATAGTCCGGCTAGCCCAATAAATGTTTCATTTTATCATGAACTAGTCTGGTGTGTGTCGTGTTGGTATCATAGGGTTATTATAATGTACGCTATAGAGGTTCAACTGGCGCTAGTGTCTATGTGACTTTCGGGACGCAAATTGTAACAGACAGAGACCAGTCTACTTTTGTGCTGCTCCTGTGCATTCCCCGGGAAAACGCACGTGCATGTTGTTGCTTTGCCGGAATATAACAACAATCCCCCTTGCTCTTTGGGTTGTACCGAATAGTATGTACCTTTTTATCTTCGTCGAAGTGTAACTTCTTTCGTTGCAATATTTTTATTCAAAAGTGAGCTTTGTTAAACTTCGCTATATTTAAGGCCCAAAGCTCCGTTCCATAGAGGGTGTGTAAAAATGAGCAATGATTGTAAGCAAAACAACAATCAAAGGAATGCAGAGTGTGCTCAAAGTTTACCAGAATTCCGGTTGCGCTTATATAGTGCTAATATGCCCCTCCTGTCACAATATGAAAATGACTTTGCCGTGCATCTTTACGAGCGGTTAAAAAAACAGTTGAAACGTAAAGGATAAAGTACGTGAGCTATAAAAAGTGTATTTTTATTATTTTCTATATCGGGCAGCTTTTATCGGGTACCTGTTCTTTGGCTTCTCCCTACTTTCAAAAATGTTGAGCGTGCGGGGTTGTGTTTTGAACGCATAACAAGCATCGTCGAACATATGCATGAACCGAAAGAATAAAGCGGTACTTATTTATTGCAAATTGAACTATTTTGTGTGGCTTCTAATTTATGTTTATCATCTACGTGTGCACAAGGGGTTATCTTATCTAGTGTTACTGCGCAGTTTTTGCCGTCTATCTTGGTTTTTTCCGCATGTCCTTCGTTCGTTTGGCACTTATATGGCACTTATATCGCCCATGCTGGAAAGCGCCGACTCCGTGTTCGCGCTAATAGTGTCTGACAGTGCACATAGGTACATGTACGAAGCCATTTTAGCACCGTTTTTAATAACGTGAGTTTGAAATAAAAATGTCATAATTGTCCAATTATTTCATCCGCCTGACTGAGAACTGTTCCAATCTACCTATTATGCACGAGTTATTTGCGATATTGTATCGTATACACGATGAGATAAAATAGCGCGAGAAGGTACAAAAGGAAGCGACAAAACCGGACAGGACAAAGTGCTGACTCGCAACTATGTATTTTTACTGATGAACACGGAGAAAGACAACTCACATTGTCCTACACGTTTACACGCACATCATCTATCGATGAGTTCTACCATAGCCTCCTCTATACTGACCAAGCCCGGCAGATCACCACGAGACGCGGCCGCCGAAAGTGAAAAGGTAGAGCGGCAGACAACGGATGAGAGGAGAGCCACGTGACTGGCGCCCCGCTGCGGCGAGACGCCGAAAACACACTTTCTCCGAGCGATGGTATGTCTGCTCGTGCTCCTCGCGTTCCTCGCGGTACTGCTTCTTTCCTCGTCGGGTTTGAAAACAATGTTTCGGGTCCTCGCCGCTGCAAAATCTGTGCGCTGACTACAAGTTCCCCGAGAAATGCTCTGTACTACCTGATCCTCGCGGACCAAATCTGCGACCGGGCACTCTATGGCTCCGTAGTCAACCTGCCAGACTTTGTGAGTATAGAGGAGGCTATCGTTCTACGCATTACTGCACGCACTGGACCTTCATTGCCAGTTTCAGGAATTTTAGCTCCTTACTCGACAAGGCTACTGACGTTGAGATAATGCAGTTGTTTCCCCAACTGTGGATGTGGAATGCCTCAAGCACCTCTCGTGTCACTTTGTCTTTGTGCCTTTCCAAAATCGTGGTGGTATTGAAAGACGTTTCCACAGGTATTCTTTACAGTGAACTGAAAGGTGCCCTCCCACTGTGGCTTCGAGAGAGTACCTGTGCTCACGGAGCTTATCATTCAGGAAGCGTCCGGTCTGCCCAACGTAGGTGCGGCCACACGAGAGAAGGATGCTGTACACAGCGCGCATTGCACATCGCACAAACGTTTTTCTTACTGCACGTGTTCTTTTTGATTCCCTCTGCCTTCGCGTTGACTCGGGGACAAATCTGACTCGTTTTTTGTGGGGCCCGAAAAACACACTGGAATTCCGTAATGGTTTCCCGAATTTTTTTTAATTACGCTATGTGAAATTCTGTGTAAATACGGAATGACCACTGACCGCTTCCTTTCCACATCACACTTTGTAGACTGGTTGCTTTTTGTTCTCTTGAACAGTGTGTTTATCACGTCTGACACCAGTGTCGATGGATATCCCGGATTTTCGAGACTGTCAATTTCCATGTTGAAGCTGTCTCCTAGAGTGTGGAAGCAGGATTTCTTAAGTGCTGATCCTAGACAGGTTAACGCAATGCTCCTCTTTACAATATTTGAGTGGGCCGACCTGTAATCAAGGATACCTTTCTTACATCTTGGGCTGTACTTCCAGCAGACATGGGAGTCTCCTAGGTTGATGGAAATGTCCAGGTACTGGAGCAACCCTTATTCTGGAATCTCAGAAGTGAACTTAAGCCACCACCCCCCCCCCCCTTACACTCAGCAAACGTCTTCATCACTTTGTTAAGCTGCGTGTTCAAAGGTTCACCTCCTTCTAGAATCACTAAACAATCGTCAACATAGCAGACAACTTTCTTGATACTCGCGCCGCTTAACGCTCTTTCAATGTCATAGTCCGCTTCGCCCAAGTAAATGTCACCTTTTGTACCTTTTTGCGCTGTTGTATCTCATCATGTTTAACAACTACCAACTAGCCCAGCTGTCAACCTTATTATTGTATCTCATGAACAAGCGCAGGGAAAAAATGCGCTAATTTGTTCCCCTATAAATGCATTAACGGAAGTCAGTTTTGGTCTGGTTGCTGTCAGCTTCAATTTGCGACAACACACTAGTGCCATTCGAACCTCTAGCGAACATCATACTAACTCCATTATGGTGGCTATACGGGGTTTTAGCATAGCTCCCTGGTTGGTGTTACCAGGCGAACTACAAAGCGTGTTTTTTAAACGAGACAAGAAGACGTGTCCTAAACTAACGCTAAACAATTGTTGACTTAAAACGAAAGAAACACACAAAAGGACGAAACAGACGACACAGCCACGAAAGCTGTGTCGTCTGTTTCGTCCTCTTGTGTGTTTCTTTCGTTTTAAGTCAATGTAGATCACCAACACGCTCAAGTCTTTAACAATTGTTGTTGTTGTTTTTAGAGGGGGGTGGGGGGAGAGAGCAAGGGCATAACATAAAATGAACCCTTGAGTCGCAGTCCAACTGCTTACACATCAATCAAAAGACGCTGTGTTCACTGCGGACATGATGACATATGCGGACACGCCTGAAGCATGTTCGAAGCCCGTTTGCTTCATACATGCTCCGCACATATCTGCAGACAGCTTTTGTATGACCTATGTGATAGGACCTTCATACAGGAAGGCGACAGTGTCTGCAGAGTGTATCTTGTATTAGTAGTGTGACCAAGGCTTGAAACAGGGGTCACACTGCTGATACATTATAGAGAAAAACTGTCTGCAAACAGGATTCACCGCAATATCCGGGGTTCGAATGCCGCGTGCCAAGTTTTCTCCTTAAACTCATTGCCATGCGGCATTCCAAGCACGGATCTCTTGGTGACTCGCGTTTGAATCTGCATGCATGACTGTCTTTTGTATGATGTACAAGCAATGTGACCCCGGCTTTAGAGGTTTTGGTTGCCCCAGGCCAAACGGCTTATCAGACATCGAGAGCCCCAATTAAATGTCTAGGAATAAATTTTAGGTTTCGATTGTCTCTTGCTTCGGTATCGACTCGCTGCACAATGATCCGGCAAGCCGCGGTTGCGCTGTCGCGTTTTGCTCTAATTACACTCCGGGGAGAGACCGCCATTATCCGCTGTCTAGACGACGCAACGCCCGCTCCCCTCAGTTCACTCCTTCAAAAATAAACGGAATTAACGAGGCGATACCGAGAGACAAGCAAACAACAAGAAGCCATACATAAGATCACCCTCCTCTGCCTTTCCCCGTTCAGTGTGTGTGATTGGGAAACGAACAGTGTTTTTTTTTTTTTTTTTAACTGCTTGATACAGCTGCCGATCCCTAATCTTCTTCTTTATCTTTATCTCTCTCTCTCCCTCTGTTCCTGTATCTTGCTCTGTGTCTCTTTTTCTTGCTAAGACAATTATACAGACTTGCACAAAAACACACACACACACACAGACATACTAAGGTTTAAACTAAATATGAAACATATATGTGCCCAGTTGTACGTAAGCACCCCGGTAAATCAATGAACAGCTGCGAAAAATAAACAGTTTCATGAAAAAAAATATCAGAATTAGATGTTAATATTTTTATATGGGTAAATAGGCTTAATTTATATTTAGGCAGCTCGAAGCCATCTTGTCATACAAGGAAGTGAGTGCGTCTCCTTTAGAATAATTGGGGTTTTGTGGATATTTAGACAGCGTGTCAGCCAATTCAAAGTTGTGACGAGTCACTCGCTGTAGGTGAGCAATTGAGCCAGTGCAGTACAACCGCTAGCCTGGGGTCTTTAACGTGCACCACTGCAGTAGTGATACACGACCGCACGCCGGTACGATGCTCATTCAGATCGAAACGGGCAGGGGTGGGGATTGAACCCAGGGATATGTGCGGTACAACTGTCAATCTTGGAGACCTTAACGTGCATCCCACAGTAGGGATTACACGATTACATGTCGGTACGATATTACACTGTATCAAAGCGAGAGGAGTTGAATATTTCACAATGATTAACTTTAGCCAGTTCGTACCCTTGTCGAGACTCTAAAGCAAAACTTTATTCAGCTCATACCAGTTGTCTAGAACTGGTCGCGACTTCAGTACGCCTACCGGCGCAATCAAGTCACGACCGTCACAAAAGCCCACTGCACAATCGAAACTAAAATCTAGCCACAGTGATGAATGCATAAATTAGTGAATTAGTAAGTAAAAACCAGTTCATTTTGTGCTATATGCTGCGTTGATTCCTTTTTCTATTGGTGCTTTCAAGTTTATTTTATATCTGAGAAACTAGATGAAAGCGAGAGACTTTGTCAGGCTGTTTGACAGCTTTTTTGTTTCTTGTTCCCGTCATTGATGTACTGGAACGAAAAATAAAGATTTTTAAGAAATTCAGCCTACGCACACCCGCCGCCAACCTTGCCGTTCTAAGGAAATGCTCGCAATATAGAGGTTCCCGACAAAGGTTGCTAATTAGTCGTGTAATTGATGCACTGAAGCAAATCGCGGCGGGTGGTGGTAACCTAAAAAATGGCCAACTCCATCAAAAACAAACCAAACACTGTTGAAGTTTGTGGGGGACAGTGAGCCGCATGGCACGTGGAGGGACGGCGCTGGGAGCGGCGAAGACGAAGAAGGGGGAGGCTCGTGGGGTGCGCGCGAGGACACAGACAGTTCCAGGTGCCGTGATGAACGGAAGAGACGGTGCTGGGCGAGCCCATGGAAGACCCGGACCACAAGACAGCCTTGTCCCTCCGCAGCACCCGGCCGACTCACACAATTGAGTATTCATAAAGTATTTCTTCATGATAGCGCTCCCCGTGTGGCTTCCTTGGGGCGAATGGAACTCGGCCTGATCGGGCGGTACTGACAGGCGACCCACAAGTTGCATGCCATTATTCCACAGACAAGATGTGATTTACGGTGATAAGAGTGCACTAGGCAAGCGCGAACTGAACTAAAAATAAATCAATTTGCGAAGCACAAAAACTCGCAAATAGGATTGAGGAGAGAGGCATGCGGGTGCAACCATATAATGTATTCGTGTTCCATGCTTATGCTTCCCTGAGTATCGGCGAACATGTCCCGCGAAAACATTTCGCACACCGCAAAAACCCCTATATTTAGCCTTTTTTTTTTTTACAAAGCACGATGCTTTTTTTTTTTTTTGCTACTAAGTGTGTGAATGACGCCCGTGTTGTGACAGAAACAATTTTAATTACACTTGAATTCAAATGTATGCGTCATTCTTGATTGTTCGATGATATACGTGCTGAATAAAAGGTTGAGTACATAGTTCTTTGGTTTTTTTTTCGTGGTGTAAACCGAATTATTTTATTATCACTCTGCATCAAAATGTATTTTGTCATTAGCCGATAAGAGCTACGAAGAACGAATCTTGAAAGCAAATGATGTGAATATACCAAGTCACGCCCTACATTTATTAAGTTGCCACAGTAGCTTTTTACATAACCGCCCTCTCATTCTAAAAGAGAACGAAAATAAACGCTTGTACGCGCTAACAGCGTCCCGCAGTGTACGTTTATACATTTTCAGACTTGGTTCAAATTAGTCTCAGCAAAAACTTGTAGCACATGCTCGTTGCTGAAGAGACCGCTTCGACAGCTGAAATGCACTTGCTGTTTCAACCTTAGCCGTAGCTCGCGTTAAAATGATCCAGAATATAAGCTAAGTATTAGAAACTCGAAGACCTTTATGCCGCGAGCGCAGTCACTAGCGCGGATTAATAAAGTACGAAAACTGTTGCGCTCGTGTTCTGAGAGATACGCGTATTTCAAAAGTGAGAAAAAACGGTAGAAAAAGTCAAGGATAACTACATGCACGCAACACTCTGCACTCCTTCGATAGTTTCGAAACAAAACATTAACCTACCTGTTAGAATATTACTAAAATAAAACCTATAAATAAAAGAAGAAAAAACGCTCTCATCGATAAACTTTATCCGCGGAGCACAACCACTCAAGAAGCGATCCCTCAAGTAACCCAAAGTTTGCCGCGCTCCTTGGCGAAATAAGCTGCGTGACAAACAAGAGCGAACCATCTAGGAACTAAAGTGCCACAACAAAAACGAAAAAACAAACATATAGGAACCTGGTAAAAACGTGTGTGTGTGTGGGTGTGAGAAAGGCGAGACACAAGGCAGAGACGACAAATCGAAAGAGAAAAAAAAAAAGACGCTCGATCGCAACGAAAGGTTACGATGTGAGGGGGAGAGGGGGAGAAAGGAGGGAGGGAGGGAGGGGGGGGGGGGAGGCAGGAGGCGTATACTGCCCAAACTCCGAGAGACATTGATCGATATCGGGCCTTCTCAGACCGGATTAGAAACATCCCAAAGCGGCGAGATATTGCTGCTGCCCAGTGCACCGCCGCCACCTCTAGCGCGCCCTTCACTGCTGTTGCTTTTTGGCCGCCGTACCTTCCCTAGTCCCGGCTTCGTCTCTGGCCCTTCTAACTCTTGATCTTGGGGCCCGGATCTGCGTCGAACCAGCGCACGCGGTTCGGAACCGAAGAGTTCTAATCCCTGGGGGCGACATCTCACTCAGCAGAAACGGGGACTTCTTGGAACGAGCTTTGACTCGAAGGAAAGGCTGGGTCCTTAGGTTTTCGTCTCTCAAAGGAGAAGGGGGGGGGGGGGGGGGGGATGGGAGGAGAAAACCGGGGTCAGGTGACCCTCTAGTCTGGGATATCGCAGGTTTAGGGAATCGGGAGGTGGGGGAGTATCGGAAGATTAGAAGAGAGAGAGAGAGAGGGGGGGGGGGGGGAGAGCGAACGGTGTTTATAAATGTTGGCGCGTCTTGTCTGGTCGGGGCTATGAAAGAATGTACACTTGTGACAGATGCAGTTATCAAACGTTTTCGCTTCCGAGCTTACTGCCTTCGTGAGAATTTGTGCGAAATACTTTATAAAATAAAATCGCTAAAAAGACGACCGACACTTTAAAGGACGACGAACACAACCGAAGGTCTTTTTGGTGCTTTGTGGTTGTCCTTTATTTGTTCCGTCGTCTTTTTATCGTTTTACCCTATGCAACGAATGACCAGTTAACCCAAGTACGAACACTCTTGCACGAAATACATTACCCATTGGTGTAAAAACGGCCCACTGCGCTGAGTGGAGATTGATCGAATAAAACGTGTATTGTGCACGAAACAGAGGATCCTCGTTTATTTGTGGCGTGCCCCAAAGCGATGGGATGAAGTGGGCTTTGTGAAACAAGAAATTGAAACAGACACAAGTCACATCTTCCCCCTTTCCCCGACTTCATTTACAGAACTTATTTCTAACATTCTGAGACCTATAGTATCCCAACACGCTGACATTAAATCTCCGGACGTTTGCACTAGGTGCATTTCAATTTTAAAAAAGGACTAATTGAAGCGCATCTAATATGATCGGCGACGGCTTAAAAAAGACATTAAAACGGTATTAGGCATTACTCGAGGGTACATCACTCTTTCCATGCACGGATAGAAGGAATGATTAGACCATACGCCGAGCGTGTATATAGCTTGGGTTCGGTAAACAGTGCCGAGGTTGTAATCACCGAGAACTTAAGAAACGCAGGGTGTGGCTTATTACGTTAATTGTTATTGCTTCGTGATTCGTTCTTAGGCGTCCTTATCGGCTAATCCAGCAATCCCATTGGCTGAGGACCGATAATAGGATGCTTGAGACACGACACGCCCTGCATTTTTTAAGTTGTCAGTGACTATAGCCATCCTCGCCAAACCTGAAGACGCACTTACCAAACTTATCAAAAGCTATAAAGAACTCTGGAGCTCGATTTTATTGCGGATGAAGATGTATAGACAAACGTAAAACTCAGAAATAAAGGTTTCATCGTCGAACTTGCGCCAGAAACAAAAGAACGAACGAGCGTTCAGAGAGCATCAGCGAGCGACGGCGTGTCGGCATGACAGCTGGCTAACGCGTGAGTCTCCGACCCGGCAAGGCCGCAGCTGGGCTTCTGATCTACTACTACACTTGATTTCTCGGACATTCGGCCTAGAATGTTCGAGCGTCGAACAAGGGCGAGACTGAATGGGCAAGGGCCAGACTGGCCTTCTTATCTTAGCTTCGTTCCTTCCACCCGCACCTGTTGCACCGGTGCAGAAAAGTCTAGGGCAGTGTACTTCCGGTATGCGTATCGAAATACGACCCGAAATACACCGCCCTAGTCTTTTCTGCACCGGTGCAGGAGGTGCAAGTAAAAAGAAGGAAGCTCTTTTACACTCGGTATCTCGAACATTCATCCTAGAATGTGCGAGTGTCGCGAATTCTGGGCGAGAGCAAACGCGAATCTTCTAGAAGTGTGGAGTAACGTTTCCTCTCGGCCATGCACCTGGGAATATTTATGACGAGCTACGGGTCAACTAGAGAGTGACGCGGAGCATAAAACAAAAGAGAAAATACACCGCGTACGTTCCCTGCAGTCAACCCACACGCACACGCGCAGCCCGAACGCGCGACCGAGTTAAGCTCGTTTAGGCTCTAAACAGCGTCGACGTAACGGTACTTCGAAACACCATGCATCAAACAAAACGCGGTGCTCCCCTTTGACAACTCTGGACCCCATGTTGCTGCGCGCAAAGTTTGGCGGCGGGCTTGTGCCGTGCCGTATAGCCTATCTCGCGCGACCCCAAACTTGGTGTCGCAGCGCTTGCCGAAGCTCGCAGAGGATGGAACCATAGTGTCCTCCCGAAGTTCATATTAATTAGGACCGTAGCACGATGAACTGGACTACACGGTGCAGAGGGCGCGCGCCGCTAATCTCGCGTGAGGCTCCGAGACTGGAACTTTGGTAAACAGGGCGTGAATTAGGGGCCCTGGATGGTCTTTGAAGTTGTATTCCACAAAACCTTCTTCCCCCCCCCCCCCCCCCCGCTTCATGTGTTTATCCCTTATTTGGGTTAAACGTAGAGGTGTTCATAAATACCGCCATCAACACTGGAAACTTTGCTCAGGCACTTGGGCGCTTTATTCGCGGCGCTAATATTGATTTTACTTGCTTTGATTTTAGTAGCGTCAGTCTTTCATAAGTTACTTAAACTCTCTGTGTTACTTAAACTTTCAGCGGCAATGACAGGAACAGAAAGGCTCATCAATGTATATGTGTTAAGAAAGGTAAAAAACTATATTCACGAAGAACGCGGCGGTTTGGCGTTTACGACTTTACCAAATTTAATTAGAATTTTTTTATGACTCACTATTAAATGCTTTGGGGCGATTTGTAAAAGTGGTTCCATTCTATTTTTATTGAAGCCCGTTACATGTCGAAAGTAATTCCGGGAGAAGGGCAACAAGCGGGACAACAGTCATTTTCAAAGTACCGCTGAAGGCACTTGTCCCCTGAACGTGGCGTCACAAAAGGAGTTTTCGGAATCTCCGCTCACGCGCATATTCTGCGCCTATCAAAGCTGTGCACGCGCACTCTCGGTGTTTTTAAGAAAAGAACAGAGAACGATGTCAGGACTGGTGCCAGTGCGAGAGAGTATACCTGGCAAGCTTGAGATTGCGCGCGCGGCCCTCGAGCGACACTCTCTTGGCGGCCGAAAGATATTGACAATAATAATTCCTCCAGAAGGTAAACAAGGGAAACAAAGAACAAAGACAAATTTCCAAACACAGCTATACTTCGTTTCAGCTGATGTTCACACGCAGCCGATGCTACAAGCGCGAGCATGTGGCCCCGAACAATGCTTGCACTGCACGAGCGCGCGTGCTTGGCAGGGACGCTGAAAGCCCGGAGCTCGTTCTTGTAGCCTCTGCTACGCTCGCACTTAAAGTGAGACTGAGTATATATAGGTAACTGGTGCGCGACCGAAAAAATCCGCCTGGTCCTGGTATCGAACCAGGGACCTCTCCATTTCCAGTGGAGCGCTCTACCAACTGAGCTAACCAGGGGTTAGACGTCAGTAGAGCAAACAGGTTTTATCAGCTGCCACCAGTCCAAGGGTGAAAACTTGCCTTTTAAGGTTATGATTATAATGCAATTAACGCAAAGATTTAAACGAACTGGACAAGAATCGCTGTAATTTCTTGTACAGCTCGCTTGCACCTTTGCATTAATTGTATTATAATCGAAAGATACTCTTTTGACGTCACGACTCGGCGCAGGTTTTTTCGGTTTTTCTCGTGTTTAGTTACATCTTCTGGGAAAACGAACCTGATATTCAGATTCACGGGATACACTTACGCTAGAATCAACCTCCATCTCATTTCTTTCGAAAGAAGTGTTGCACCTTCCCTTCAAATCTCCCCAATAATTTTCACGGGAAAGCCTCGCGCGAAGAAAAAAAAAAACTGGTTGTAGAAGCTATGCAGAGAAGCCCAACGAGAGCCTTCGCGCTGCACCGCTGAGTTCTCCGTTATCAGATTTACATTCCCCATTTCCAACGGTAATCGCACGGCTGACATTTTTCTGTGCCATTGGGCACGCCCCGAGGGAAACATTTCATTATTTTATATCTCGTTTTTACTCGCGCAACTGCTGCGGCTGCGTAAGTTGCCGCAACGCCGTTCTCAAACCCCGTAGCGGAGCACTGATCAGCAAACACCGAGTCCAAAAAGCAACGAGCCATTCGCGTTTACGTTTATCTATATAACGTTTTATTCGAGGCTATAATAGTACTTAAGGCCAAGGCCGTTGAATAATAACGAATTAGAAAACAGAAGTTTCGCGTTTTACGGTAGAAGTCAGGACTTGGTCAGCGTTTTAAATTTTCTCCGAATATATATTGTTTTTAAAGCAACGCAATAAACAACCTGGCTCATTGCCGAATTCAAGCGTGATAGCGTCGTGCAGATGGGCTAAAAGTAAATCTACTTTTTTTTCTTTCTCAGTTTCCGTACCAAGATTTAGTTTGAATCCAATCAGTTTGTCTATATTTTATCTTTAGCTCTTCAGAACGTATCAATTTTACCGGAGAAACCTTAAATCACCCAATGCCGTAAGCTATTAAGTAGCGAATAAAAAAAAGTTATCCGCTTTAAAAATACAGACTATTATTTGGAGCACTTGAGCTCTTCCGGTCAAGATGTGTGGGACCACCTCTTTATGAAATACCTCCTTTTTTATTGCATGTTTGTTTAAAACACGATTCTTTGTCTCAACGTACGTTCCATGGAACGCGGCAAAGAAAAAAAAAAAATACATGAGGACGCTTAAGCTTCGCCTTTAAGAGTGGAACGTGATAGCTACATATAAACCCCCGCTCGTTCCCAAGCATGACCTAGTCGGTAGCTATAGTCGGTGAAAAGTCAAGAACGAAGTGGAAGCCCCTCCCACCTCTTTCCACTTTAGCAGTAGCAAACGCGGGAGAGGAGGCGACCTCCTCTCCACCCTTCACTCCGTTGAAGTGGAAAGGGGTGGGAGGAGCTTCCACTTCGTTCTTGACCTGTCACCGACTATTAGCCCCGAGAAGTTCGCGTGGCGCCCCCTTACGGCGAACCGGGGTGACGTCACGACGAGGAGAGAATTTTTCCCCGACTCGCCCCGCTCGCCCTGTGGAGGCTGTGACGACGCTAGCTGTCGGCGCGCTCGTTTCTATTTAATTTTTTTTTTCGCGTGTTTTTTGTAGGAAGTGTAAATTTTTATATGTGGCTTTATTGAGGTATGGCCTGTAGCTGCAGGCGAAACTTCAACCAACATTTTAAGCATGGTTGACAGGGCAGGCAACGCATGAACCACAGCTGGTATATAAAAATAAAGAAATATGGCCACGATTGCAGGAGCATCACTATAGATTTACATCTCACACAATAAATGCTGCAGATGGTCTTAATAAATTGGCAGGTTATGTATACTATTTTTTTTTTGTATCTCTGTTTTTAAGCACGATCGCCGAAGCAGAAAAGCTGCATGCTGCTCGAGCAACAGGATAAATACAGTCTGGGCCATGAGGAGAGAATCACAAATAAGACAACCCAAGTGCAGGGGCAAAGTAGAAAAACAAGGAACATTTATTATATACATTGCTCGCATTTGACCTTTGCTGGATTCGGATAGTATTTCAATGGACTACACGGGTGATATCTGTGGACTTGTTTATATCAACCCTCAAATAATGTATAACAAACGTAAGCGAAGGTGTCTAGCTCGTTATTAGTCCCTTAAGCCCTAAAATTGAGATTTTACATAAATCGAATTGTCCTGAAGCTAAAATACCAGACGTTTTTCTCACGCAGACTGTCACCCTTTACAGGTTCCACATTTTCTGCTACGTGCTGCATCTACCACTGGACAGACGTTCGAATGCTTGCTTTTACTCCTGTTTTCCTCTGTTGTCAGAGAGTCCAGCTGTAGGGAGTTTGGAGGCTGAGGAAGCTTTTGGGGACCTGCAGCAGTGTCTTATTTAATTGGAAATAAATGACAATTCATACTAAACGGTGTATTTTCCGAATACCCAAGGCTGGAATAAAGAATGTCAGGAAAAAAGTATAAACATTCCAAATTGCTGTGCATATTTTGGGCAGTTCAATACATATCATACAGGCAACTGGGGGCAATTCGGCCGTTTTTGCTGCTACCATATAAACTAATTTCCAGTAATTGTGCATCTTCTAAGAAATGTGCCTCCATAGGTGTATAAACTATATAATTAGTTCACGAAGAAGCTATATTTATGTAAAACAACCCTGTTCCACGAGCACTTCAAAGATCATCAGACACTGGGCCTTTAAAACGTCTGCGAACCAGCGCATGCAGAGTGGCAGCGCAGTGTCGGGGTCGCGATCTTATTTGCCGACCACCCAAAGGCCCATGATATAAATGCCACTTCAAATGCCTTGAAAGCGGGATGTAATATCGTCCTAAATCATGAACATGCAAGGAACAGAATTCCAGCGTCTGAAACAGTTCCGCCACCGCTTCACCGACCCCTCGCAAGATCGCCTTGTGTCGTGTGGACGGACGAAGAGGTTCATCGGCGGAATCGCCTCCGCCGATAGCTTTCGGGATTTGTAACCCAATTTTAAAGGTAAAAGGGACAAGCAGGCTTATAAAATGTACGGAAGCACGTCTATATCGGCCTAACTCAACGTCTTGTACACCGGGTAGACGAGGTCCAGCTCCTTGAAGAGCTTGCGGCACACAACGCCAAACCAGGAAACCGGTGCTGGGAAGCGAGCCGATACGAGATCGCGGAGCGGAGTCCTCCGCCTGACGTCATGGCGCACCTCACCCAATCAGGGCGCGGTGACCGCAGCGACGCTTGTGTTCGCTCTCGGGGCTAATAGTCTGGCTCGCAACCGAAGGCTCGTAAGTTCTTCGAAATTTTCCATTGCGGCAAATAAATTACCTCGTAAACTGAAATCATCGGAAACATGCGGTGACCTTTAATTCAAATTGCATGTCAGGTTTTATTTCTTTTTATTCCCCGCGTGACGTCACGTGAGCGTTGTGGGTTATTTAAAATTCCCGCGCGAGGTTATGTGGCCGTGACGTCATGACCCTAAAGACCAATCACGATTTTTCCTGTCCCACACCACCGACACCGGTTTTTCTGCGACAGGAGCTCCCTAAAGCCATCCCTTTAAAACGCCAAAAAGTCGGGTCATGAGTTTCATGATTCTTCTCGCGGTATATCTCGGTTCAAGTGCGCTTTGTTCCGGAATTACAGGCACCGACAAGAAAACTGGGAATGGTTGGCGGTACAGTACCGACCGGTTCTTCCATATTCTCTAAAACGGAATCGTCCACAGCTGATCGAGTTGGGCTGGGGTTTAGATCCCTGATTAAAAAGTACCGCAGAATTCGTTATTCATGCAGCAGGCACGTCCCGGATCCGTGCACCAGTTTTCAGCTGGCAGGCGCTACTAACAGAGCAATCGAGACACATGAGAGTGCAAGATGTTCGCGCTTTCTATTTTCTTCTATATTTTTTTATCTAAATTACTGAGCATTGAACTCTCTCTCTCTCTCTTTTCTCTCTCTCTCTCTCTCTATATATATATATATTTCACTTCCTGTTTTTTCACCCATTTTTTCGCCCAGATTTAAAGACAGATGAACGCGGGCAGACATACACAATTCGAGGGTGAGATCCGAGCATAGTTATTATAATGTACGCTAGAGCTTCAACTGGCGCTAGTGTCTATGCGACTTCCGGAAGGCAAATTGAAGCAGACAGCAACCAGTCTACTTTTGCGGTTCTCCTGTGCCTTCCTGTGGGAAAACGCGCGTGCATTTTGTCTCTTCGCCGGAAAATAACATAAAACACTTTCGTTATTAGAGTCGTACCGAATAGTATGTACCTTTATTAACAATGTAAAAGTGCAATTGCTTTAGGTAACGCATTTTTCTTCATCAGTGAAGGATGTTTAACTTCATTATATTTCAAGCCAAACCTCGGTTCCATGGCAGGTACGTAAAAACGATGATTCTAAGCAAACTAAAAATCGAAAAGAATGTAGTGTGTTCAAGGTTCGCCAGCATTCCGGTGGTGCTTATATATTGCTAATATTCCCGTACTGTCACTATGAGAAAATGATACCATGGTGCATCTTTACAAGCGGTTAAAAAAACATTCGGAACGTAAAGAATAAAGTACGTGGGCTATGAAAGGTGTGTATTTTTATTATTTTTTATGTCTGGCAGCTTTTATCGGGTACCTGTTCTTTGGCTTCTCCCTATTTTCAAAGATGTTGAGCCTGCGAGTGGTGTTTTGAACGCAGAACAAGCATCTTCGTACATATTCACGAGCAGAAAGAATAAAGCGGTACTTATTTATTGCAAATTGGACTATCTTACGCGGCTTCTAATTTATGGTTAAAATCTACGTGCACAAGGAGTTGCATATCCACTATTACTGCGCAGTTCTTGCTGTCTCTCTTGGCTTTCCACATATCCTTCTTTCGTTTGGCACGCATATCCCCCCATGCTGGAAAGCGCCGACGCCTTGTTCGCGTTAACAGTGTCCGAAAGTGGGCATAAATACATGTACAAAGTGGGTTTAGCACCGTTTTTTATGCCACAAATTTGAAATAACAACGCCGAAACTGACCACTTATTTCATCCGCGTGACTGAGAAATGTTTTACAATCTAGCTAGTACGTACATATTATTCGCGGTATTTGCTCTTATAATCAAGCGCAAGGAGAAAATGCACTGGCGTTTTCTAATAAAAATGCTTTACCGGAAGTCGATTTCCGACTGGTTGCTGTCTCCTTCAATTTGCCGCAGCACACTAGCGTCAGTTGAACCTCTAACGTACATTAGCAAACTCTATGTATCCGAAACCCACTCAAACCTGGGCGACGTGAAACCTAGGGAGTAGAGGATACGAGAGGGGGCATCAGAACGCCGAGAACTGGCTCGGATGACGGTAGACTCAAATCTATTCGCCTTTGTTTCTACTCACATAAAAACTTTAGCCCTCAAGTTCTGAGAAGCGCCCCTGGCAAGAAAAATCGGATATCCGTTGGTCGTGTTTTTGTTGCGCGTCGGATTGCGTCTTCTCAAGCGCTCTGTCAGTGCCTGCGGGTAGACACTCACAGGCGCTCGTTTACGCCCATGGATCGTGCCTGATTGGACGCTAGGATGCTGCTTCACGTTCGCCTTACATGGTCGCGTCTCGCGGACGCTACATTGGAGGGGCCTTTTTGTGTCTTCGCGTCTCGTGGAAGCTGCAGTGTCCCCTGGACGAGTGAAACATGCCTATCCCCAAACGCTGGCGTCCAGCGTTCTGCGTTCACGTTGGAACGCGTTCGGCGAGTGCAGTGTAGACAAAGGCAGGTAGCTTTATACCCACTAATCATTCGAACCAGGGCTTGGGGTTCCGACATCCCCGCCCGCTCTCATCTCCCCCTCTTTTCTCAATTTCTACCCGCATAGTCAGGCCTAGAATAGAAGTAGGGGAAAAGGGCCTAGAAAGGAAGTAGCCGGCGGGAGGGAATTAAAGGAACGCCGTTCCTCGAATTCCGACCGCGCTTTGCTGCCGGAAGCAACACGCTATGTCAGTAGAGTCTTGTCGACGATGAACCGGTTAGCCCCCGAGACGAATTAAAAACTCGCCGGAACCGATGCGATTCGTGCCGGGGACCAGGCTATTTCCTCCAAATCGCATATAATTACAGGAATAGAACCCCGTCCATCGAGTCGATTCGAAGACCCGTAAAAGTAATCTCTAGATGGCCACGATCCTTTCTATATAAAATAATATAAAAGCAAAAAAAAAAAAAAAACGCAGCAGGCGTGGTGAGATTACCGCCGCGTTGAGTCGACTCCCATCGCCATGCCGGCTACCCCTTCAAAAGCATCCCCTCAATGGAGCGGGAGCGGAATTACACCGAGTAAATTCAAAGAAACCAATAAAATAAAAACGTATAGTTTTCTATGGGGAAAGGAGTAAAAAAATTAAAGGGTGAGAACGTGTGGCGAACAAAAATAGGGGGAAGAGGGGGCGTGGGAGGGTAGTTGGCCAATTCTCTTATCGTAGGTCGTTCCTTTATGAGCCACCGAACCGGCGGCGATGGCGTTCTGTGGGACGGCGGGGGCAGGTCCAACCAAACGACTATGGCGTTTGGCCGTAACGACGGCATCATTACCCAGTCGCGAACTCCTCCTATTAACTTCGCGATGTGTGCGCACGCGGCCGGGTGTTCTTTAATCCGGCGCGTTCGGTGGCGCTTTTCCGTTAACGTGACCCCCCGTCCGCGTAATGAAGGCTACAGGAGACAACCGGTGACAACAGTTGTGCGAGCGCTCGTGTTGTCTCGCGTGTTGAGGTGCATAATAAAATAAAGAAATTAGCGAAGGAAAGGAAGACGGGGGTATGGAATTCACCATGTGCCTTTGACGGTTTGAGTTTTTGGAAGCAAGCTATCTGAAAGTTACAACACCTGAACTTCGCACGCTTACGCTTCAGCGGGAAGCAAGAGGCAATGACTAATTTGTTACTTACTTCTTTTAAATTATTATCGTGCATCATGATACGTCGTAGACTGGTAAAAGGTGGGCACTAAAAAAATACGCGTAATAAGTCTCAGACACTACTACGTTTCAGACTTTGTTCCTTTCGCCTTGTTTGGGAAGTATCTTTTTACCGATCTCGGATATAATATATACTATATAAAAATACTTAGCCTTCACCAGCTAGTTCGCAACTACATCATCGCTTCCATCAACTTGTCTAAGTCTTTTTCAGGGTTCGAACAAAAATGCGTCTAATTAGTTCCAAAAAAATAGTTTTGTGTCCGTTAATTAGAACAGAAATTACGAAACCTCGATTTATTACGAAAAAAATAACCTTAACGTATAATACGTTCGGTTTGAATCAATTTTCAATATTCGACATTTTTAATCTGATACAGGCTCACTTAAAGAGGTACAAATTATATAATGCCGACGTTAGAGGGAAAATATTTCCCACTCGGTACACGCTCAAGAAAAACAAAACAAAAATGACATCGGGCTATTCGTACAGTCGCCTGCAGTATACAAGGCCCACTTGCCGAGGAGGCAGTTTATGCGGTGGTGCTAATCACACTTTAGCCATAGGAGCTTTATTCTGAGAGAGAAAAAAGAGCAAGGTTTTATTTATTACCTCACCCCGAGGAATGTGAGCCAATTCAAAGCGAATCCAGCGCCGCCGACTCAAACCACCTCGTCGAATGGGTCTTTCTTATTGACAAAGACTGGACTATCGTACGCATAGCGAGAGCGAATCGTAATATCCCGCAAGGTAACGCGCCCCGCCGGTAACATAAACGTTGCTTGTTCCCACAAAAGATTGGGGCGTCTCCGCTTTATGTCTCCGGCCTAGGCCACAATCAGCTCAAACGAAACAGGCAAACTTTCGTCACAACGCTCCCAAATGGCCGAAAGCAAACTTTTCGCGATTAATCGAACAATAATTAATTATCGGAAGCGAGCATCCGCCCAAACAGACAGTCGTGTTAATATTCGTAGTAATGGGCACTATATACAGCAATAAGGTATCTTTTTTTTATGTATCTCTCGCAACATTCCGAGTGCTGCTCTCGCTATCAAAGAAGCAGTTTTATGCCACGTTTTACCCGCATATTGAGGTACATTCAGGGTTAAGGGACCAGTAGATGGCTATCGACTCTGGAGCGAAATTACCGAATGATGACACTTTGCTAATGAAGAGTGCCGCAACGGAGGTCGTGAAGGGAACGACCCTCAATTCAATAGGTAGGAATATCTGAAAAGAGTTCTCATAAAAAAGAAAAATAGAAATAGGTGCTTAAATGAGGCGCACGCAAAAGAAGTTCACTCCATTACGTTCGCCAAATTTTTGGAGCAAAAAACCTTGATTTTTTTTTGTCAATTTTTGTGTTTTTTGTCTATACTCCGTTTTCAAACTACGTCCGAGCATAGACGACGCTACGATCCAATGGAGTTCATCAAGCAACAAACAAAAGTGCATAGTAATGGCGGTCGCCGCCTTTGTATGTTTGCTGTCGCTGGTAAAACCCAGAGCCGTTTATTGAGAGAGTTTGGCCATACATTGGTTTGAATAGGCGAGCATCTCGGGCCAACCACAGGCCGCGAAACAGCCCCTAGCGGTGGTCGCGTGCTCTAAATTTGTGCCACGACTATACTTCGTTTCACCTTATGTGTGAGCGAAGGCAAAACTGGAAGCGCGAGCACGGAAGCTCCGTGCGTTCAGGCTTTGCTCGAGCGCGCGAGCTGGGGAGAAATGCAAAAAGCGCTGGTCTCGCGCTTCTAGCTTTGGCTTCGCTCGCAGGTAAAGTGAAACGAAGTATAATTTGAGCCGTGCCGAGCGGAACTCCGCGTCTCAAGACGCTCGCGCACCCCACCCTTTGCACTGCTTTCTTTCAGCCAGTCTCAGGACGCTGTTCTAGCAGTGCAGACAAAGGCATGGGCACGAGCGCGTGGCTTTGGAAAGTGCCTCCTATGCACTAGGTCTCGTACAAACAATAGCGTTTCGCTGAGCTAGGCTCACGCGCCTGTGCCTTTGTCTTCACTGTCGACATTTGTGAGATGGAGTAGAGGTCTACTGATTGGTCGACGCTGTGTCACAAATTTAGTTTACGCTCTAAGCGTGGGGGGAATATTCGGAACTGGCGGCGGCCTTTGCTCCGCCTATTGTCCAAACCAATGACGCAAAAACAAAGCGCGGAAACACGTTTTCGTAAAGAATTCTTGCACGCTTTGAGTTCAAAGTACGTCCCAAATAAAAAGAAGTTCTCTATAATAATGACTGCACCACCCTCATTTTTCTTTTTTAGTTTTAGCTCAGTATCAAATGTAGTTCTAATAAAGATTTATCCTCTTGCTCAGTTTGGGTCATGGCCTTTCACAAAATTAACGCTCAAGCGACACCTTCAACTGGAGAGGTCTACATCGGCCAGACGGGTCGACGCATTTATGATCGAGCACGGGAGCACGCGCTATCAGTGCAAAAATAAATATGGCTCCCATTTGCGATGCAATAGACCGATCTCCCTAAGCGTTCGGCGCATGCGTGGCGCCGCCGTAACTTTAGTTCTCGGGAGGCAGACGGCCGTGCACGCGAGGGCTCGTGCCTTCTCGTGCTTTACACGCGCAGTGCTCCAGCAAGGTTGTCGCACGTGCAAAGAGACTAATGTTTCCTCGATGCATTGCGGCAGCGGTGGCGTAGTCAAACTGGCTGGTGAGATTGGTCTAACATTAGCGAGTTTTAGAATAGGGGGCCCCACAGCTTTGGGTGCCCCAAACAGATTGGGGCGTCCCACTGCGCATGCGCAGAACTTCTGCGCATGCCCACTGCGATGCCCCGAGCTGTTTGGGGCACCCAAAGCTGTGGGGCCCCCTATTCTAAAACTCGCTATTTTTGGCAGTGTTCAGCGACTTCAGCAGATAAGGATTCTGGAAGAGAAGCCGTGAGACTGTTGCGCGTGATGTTTCAAAGCCGTTTTTCTTTTTTTCTTTTTTTTTATCAGAAAAGGTGGGCCGGCCTGTGTCACTGACACGTTAATTTTGCTTCATGAAAATGAATTTCAGTTTTTGCCTGATCGTATTCAGACTTAATAGTTAATATTGAGCATTGATGGATAGACACCCATACATAAGAATTGCGCCCAACGTGGAGCCCGGTCGATATGCGTGTGCTTCGTGTAGTCCGCAATATCATTGGCCCCGCCACAAGATCTCGATTCCGCAAGAATCGAGCAGGCGGCGCGTGGCAGTAAGAGTCATCGTCACCTGGAATTCAATATCGGGGACGGGGTCTTACGGAGAACCCGCCCACTGCGTAGCGTGGCTTGCGGCTTCGCTGCCTCGCTGGCTTTCAAGTGGGAAGGGCCTTAACAACTTATCAAGGTAACGACGCAAGTGTCGTGTCTTACCTACGGACTCACTCGGCTAAGTGTAAACGAGCAGTCTGAACGCGTTTACGTCGCCGATTTGAAGGGCTATTCCCTTCGTGACTAAGAGATGAGGAGCGTCCCGCTCCAGCGACCTCTTGCGCGAATCCCCGAGCGCGGACTAGGCGCGGTGGTCAGCCGTTTCGTGGGGATGTTGACAACAGCTCAGGCTTTCGCAAGAGAAAGTGGCGCAGGGTGCAATGATTCTGCACGCCTTTAACAGTGTTCTATCACAGATTAATGCCCGCCTGGAACGACCGCTGGGAAGAAGCTCGATGTGGTGCCGCTCATGGACGGCCCCACAGGGGGAGCCCACCTGGGCAGGGCGTGGACGCCACGGCCTCCCCAGTCAGTCAAGGGGGCCATCCTGGATTCAGATGGCCCGACTCGCAGGACACCCAACCCTGGAGGCGGCCACCCCACAGGAGGCACGATAGTCGAGCCAGTCGGTGTCGACAGAGCTCCTTACCGAGCCAGGCGGGAGCAAGTCCATCTGCCCCAGCCGTTGGGAACCTCCCGCGGAACGGGTCAACCCCTTCCGAGGCGGGGGGACCAGCTTGGAGCAGGCTTCCTGCCAAGCGATCGCCACGAGGACGGCATTTAAAGACTAGGGAACAGTCCACTTTGTCTCTCAACGTGGCCACGAGGGAGCCGGACATGGGACCGCGGGAGCCAAGTGTGAAGATGAAGAGGACGGCACGGGGCAGAGCTCGGGCAGCGAGCTTGCGGATGGTCGGCGACGGAACGCTAAAGGACAAGTCCCGGCCTTCAAAGCATCCAACAGTAGATCATTCGTACCTTGTGTTGTGTGATCTCCTTCGGGGGGGGGGGGGGTCGGGGCGAGGCTGGTCCTGATCGGGTGGTGACAAAAGTTGACACCCACAATTTGTGGCCGCTTTGCGTATGCATATAGGCTTTGCTTTTTCTTGAGTAAAAATAGTTGAAAGTTGGAGCTTGTCCTGTTCACTTCGTGTACTTGTATTTTTTTTTTATTGCGCTATTTTATATGTTTCTTTGGATGTACACATCGCGACACTGTTAGCGCGAACACGACATCGGCGCATTTTCGCACTTCACTTCTAAATAGTACTAGCAAGCATTATAGAACTAAATGAGCTCTTTTTTTAGCAATATTAACTTGGATGAGATCCCTTAGGTTCCAAGAGAAAAACTGGAAAAACCGGCGATCGCTTGTTCGCGCTAACAGTGTCGCGCTCTGTACGTTCAATAAAGCTATCTATAAATGTTCTTGTTCTGTACTTTTTTCAATATAAAGAAACAGCATCTTACTAACGCTACGGGAAAAAAAACACGAAACCATTATAGAGGTCTAAAATAAAATAAAATAAAAACAATATATGCATCTATCAATGGGCAGATGCCAGTTAAAGATTTGCAACCAAATTCAGATAGCCGTATAAATAAATAAAAGAGTATGGCAAGATTCGACGCTACTGCAGAGAAAAACCAATGACGGGAGCAAGAAAAAAAAACAAAAACTCTTCAAATATCTGAGACCCATGCACTTGTGAGACGCACCGCTTTTGAACGGGGACTAGCCATTTTCAAGTAGCGGCGTCCTTCCACGGATCGAACACTTCCACCTCGAGAAGCTCTCTTCTTTTGAAGCGAAGGATGCGGATCTCATCTCAAACGCAAACAAAGACAGCTAAAGAAGCAAGAAAAAAACAAAAACAAAGATGGTCCATAAAGTTTCAGCGATCGACAGGCGTCCAAACGCTAGAACCACAAACCCTCCGAGGAAATCGAATAATGCAGACGTGAAAACAAAAAAAAAGATAAACAAATAAACGAACACGAAACAGAGTAACGGGTAAATAAACTAAACTATATGCGTCAGAAGTAGTCGGATAAAAGACCATCCCTTGCTTTACATACATATTGGAAGTCACTCGCTGTCTGGGTACTTAAACAAAAAAGCAAAAGAGAAAAAAAGGAGGGCGTTTTGAAGTGGTCGGAGGAAGGCAATGACCTGGTGCTGCGGAGGCGGCGAAGAGAGCGCCATGTCGGAGGAGTTTGCGGCAAACTTAGGGGCGTCTCGCAGCGCTAAACGTTTATGAAAGCGCTAGCTTTTTTTATTTTTCTGTTCCTTAAACAAGCGGTTGTATGCGTTTTCCTTTTATTAAGTTTTTTTCGTTTTTTTTTTAGTTTTGAACACAGTGCAGTTTGTTTTTCCACGCGCTCGTTGCTGCGTCTGAAAGAACGCGTGCATTGAGAAGGTTGCTTATGTGTATTTTTATCGCAATATAATATGCACTAGCGGACGCAAAATATAACCCCCGGGGGCGAATTTGTACAGTTAAGGTCCATATACTCGAAGAAAATGACGCTTGTTAGTCACGCTGTTGTATGAAGCCGGGGTCACACTATTTATGCCTCATACGAAAGACAGTTTGCATACAGATTCGAATGCGATACACCGCGAGATCCGTGCTTCGAATGCCGCGTTGCAATGAGTTCAAGTAGAAACTTTGCGCGTGGCATTCGATCCACAGATAGTGTACTGACTGGTGTTTGCAGACTGTCTTTCGAATGATATATGAACACTCTGACCCCGGCTTCAGACGCACCGACGGAAATTTTAATTAAAAAAAAAACGCACCAAAAAAAAAAAAAAAAAAAAAAACACGGTAAATATAATCGTGCGTTTGTTGAAGTTACGAGGCACTTTGAGGAAACCGTTACCGTACATACCGCTACCCTGGGCCCCACCGCGCATGCGCAACTTGCACCGGCGTCACGTGCCTGAAACACTGTATACCGTGGTCGCCTTACCGTGATACCGCGGCCCTGTGTTCAACATGGCGACGTCCCTGCTACGCCACTGCAAGCTTCGACGACAGACGTAGTGTTTCAGAATACTGGAGGACCCACATAGAAACACTCGTAGCAGCAAATATTGCAGTAGCAGCCATGTTTAATGGTGAGAGCTGCCTTTATAACGATCATGGCACGTCGCAGAATAAGGTTGCTTTTCTTTTTTTTTTCCACAATACAAAAACAAAGCTTCCGATGTCATTGTGGCTTCCTCAGGGACAGCTCGCGCTCGTTGTCGTCCACCGTGCTTTGGCTGCGTGTAGCTGCGTAAGCAATCTTCCGCTTTTAAAACGAGAAAGCTCGCGCTGGAGGCGGAGCTCCCGACTACGCTCTTCGCCTTCCACCACAAGTATAGTGTTTGTCTTGTACGCAATAAAAAGGGCAAGGCGCGTTATCATGACAGCTATTAAACGTTTATAAACGGGACAAACTGGCTTTATATTTAATATGTTTCGGTACAGTGATGACATAGCGCAACATTTGGATTTTGTTTTATAACAGAGATCAAGACATACTCGTGTTGGGTAGAGATGGGTCTAACCGCGGTTAGTGACCAAAAACTATACACAAACAAGTCTAAAAGTCATGTTTGGATAGGCGAGACGCCGCAGAGTCACGCAGAGAGCCACGAAATGTCCGGCACCTTCACTTTCTGCTCGCTCATTACCTCGGAGGGCATCTTCAAGCGATGCAAACCTTCGTTTAGGTTGTACTTCTCAAAGCAGAAGTATTTCGAACGTTTCGTCTCGCGTACTGTTGATGTTCAATAAACTACTGTCGCTGACCGACCCCCTTGCAATTTCTTATCTGTGTAAGAATGCAGTTCCTCAAATTCTTGCCATGACAGCGCGTCGAGCCAGGCATGTATCCTGGGGGGAGGCCCATGGGACCAGGGCCCCCCCCCCCCCCCGAAATCTTCCATTTTGCTGGGACCTCCTCTCCCCCCTCTCCCTCATACAGCATTTTGTCATGGGCGGGCCCCCCCCCCCCCCCCCCCCCCCCCCGAAACAAACTCTTGGCTACGTGCCTGCGTCGAGCAGTAGCGTGTCGTATAAAACGCTGTAAGCCATAGCCAATTTCCAGCACTCGAGGTGGGCAACACCAAGTCTGAGCACAAAAAAAGATTAGAAAACCTTTAAGCCTTTCCCCTCTGGTGAAGGACGAAGACCAGCGAAGCTGTACTATGGTGGGAATGAAGTAATGGCCGGCCGCAAGTCGGCTAGCCAGAGTGGAAAGGCTGGAAAGGTTCCCGTCATCTATGAGCGACGGCGGCAACCAGACAACCAGCAAGCCGGTTGTCTGGTTTCCGCCTTCGCTTATAGATGGCGGTAACTGTCAAGAGTTTCGTGTCGTCATTGTTTGCTAACGGGTACGATACTGGGGAATCTAGCTCTTAACAGCTGCGCTGTAAAATGATGCGGCAGTCTATGAGCACGATAGCGGTGCTCGCCACTCGGGGGCAGCTTTTCATGGCATATCAAAAGAAATAAAGAGGCCACGTGCACAGATCTGATCGGTGCCCAGGGTGCGCGAGCTCAAGAACGCCCATTGAATTGACCGCAGTGCCAAGAAAAGCTGCCCCAGAGTATCAGTATGGTGCCTGGAACGCTTCTCCGACTGGTGTGTTTACAGCGTCCAAAAAAGTGGTCCCCCGATTTCCTCCTGATGACGTCATAGAAGTGTCATGCTGTCGCCGGTCGCAATCCTGGCGGCGTCCCAACAGCTGTGGTCTGTGTGGCAGATGCCTGTCCTGCTGCAGCTCGCTCTCCAGTGTGGCAGCCCACGGAAGTTTTGGCAATCAGAAATAGGGACGCAGCGACGACAGCGACACCCGAGTTCGCTCGTGCTTTTCTCCAGCATTTCTACGATCAACCGCTAGGATCGCGACATCCGACAGGATGACACTCCGGCTTTTATGACGTCATTTGTTGCCAGTTTTCATCTATGGGTGAGATAGGACGCTTAACACACCAGTCAGAGACGCGCTCCAGGAACCATAGTATCACGAACTGATTTCTGACGATCCTTAGTATTATCTTTATTCCACTTTATTGAGCCACTATCTTTATAAATTATTTATTGCCGACAACATTTGTCACCAGGGTATGCTCCAGTCGAGATCCGGTACCACGGTACGAGTCCCCGGTATGCTAATCACATTTTGCAAGATTTGAACGGTACGCGGCCGCTCGTGCGCAGTCGGGCCTACGGTAACGGTAGTACAGTAACGTTTGTACGGTAACGGTTTGCTAAAAGTTCCTACTATTTGTCGTTCACGTTCCGGACCGCTTATCTAGTTGACGATTCGTTATTAAGCGTTGGCATCCAGTGAGGAAGTAATGCGCGAGAACAGAACGCAGTGACGCACCTGACAAACAATTTTGTGGACTTAGTCAAAAACATAGATACAAAAAATATTCTTAACTAAAACTTTTATTTACGGGTTTCTCCCTTCGTCCCGAGTTCAGGCTAAACTCTACGGAGCGAATTATGCGCCAAATATTCGACGATTTTTACCCGACGGCACGCTCGCTTTGCGGGCGACGTTGCAGCCACTGGGCTGATGCCAAGCGCAGAGCAAAAGACGCCGGGCAAACTTCGTCAATGTTTCGCGGCATATCCGCCACATGGGAGCCTTTAAAGCAACACCACCTAAGAGTCGAGTCGGGGATCCACCAGCTATGACGTCATTCGCAGGCCTTGTCTTCTAGGTGGTGTCAGCTACATCGGACCCCGAGGGCAGGCGTGTGCGACAACGAGGCTTCATCTCGTAAAAATTCATCGCTCTGTTTGATTAACGAGCAGCGAGTGAAAGACGCGGTCGTGGGAGAAAACGGGTTTGTGGAAACAGCGCCATTGTGGAAAAGCCGTTATTCAACCTCCGGGTCATTAACAATGGAACGCTTTTCCCATCGAGCACGCACGGGGAAATGTGGGGAGGGATAGGGAAGGAGCGAGTGAGATCGAAAATGGCGGAGAGAGAGCACGTCAAGTGTGAAGGAGCGAGATACACACTGGGACAAGGAGGGGTCAGGAAACATTTATTATAAATTAAATATTAACGGAACGAACATCGTATTTTCTTTACATTCTGGTGAAGAAACGGGGGACGTTACTTAGTTAATTCTGGAGGGCAACGCGTGTAACACAAGTACCCAATCCAGTTCACATCTCAGCTCACGCGCGTAATCTGAACAATGAGAAACGATAAATTGACCATAAAAGAAAGTGCACAAGGTATGCCAGTGTAGCCAGGGTTATCCCTGAATGAACACACTAAAAAGCGAGGAAATATTAACGATGACCAATTTTTGGAGCTGAGAGCTGCCACTGCTTAATTACAATTACCCCTTTAGAGTATCAAGAAAATAACTTCTTACTTTTAAGCTCAGGTAATACTTTATTTTTGATCGCAGTGACGAGTAATAAACTTTGTTACTTTTTTGAGTGAATAAGGAGTTACGGTATTCGGTTACTTCATTCCAGAAACGTGTACGCGTCTAGGTGACTGCCTCCATTTGTCGTCGTGGCGGCAGCCTTAAAGAAAGAGGAGACAGCCGTCTCTGCTGTCTCGGCGAATCCGGTGTCTCGGTGCGTTTGCGGCGGCCCTCTCCCTCGTTAAAGCGCAAAAGCGTGACAGCGTGGGTGAAGCGGCACGCATCCGTTCATTTGGACGCAGGTTGTCCACGTGAATAGGAGAGTATTTAGTGCTACGCAAGCGCGCTGTCTAATGCAAATAAGCGTAGTAGAATGTATTCTTCAAGTATTTGATAGAGCTATCAAAAGCGAGATAATGAGAAAGAAAGAGAGAGAGAGGCAGAGGGGGCGAGAGAGAGAGAGATCGATAAAAAGAGCGTCAACGCAAGTCTGTAAAAAATTGAAAGCAGAAATAAGAAGAGCGAAAAGGAGAATGCAGTAATGGGAGGAGAGAAGGGAAGAGAGTAATATGGGGGAGAGTAAGGAGTGAAACAAAGAAAACTATTTGGGAGCGAAACGAGCGGACAGAGTAAATTAAGGCAGCCGCACGACGTCGCATCGATCAATGCTGGCAGCTCGGCGTAATTAGGCGAGTATCAAGCGCTTATGTGTATATCCTCCCGAGTCTCTTTGGGAAGTGAGCTTAGTTGCAGGAAATCAGCGAGGTCGTTTTGACCGAACCGCACGACCTGCGTGCAGCTCTCCAATGACCCTGCATTACTCAGCTTGTCTACGTTATAAAGTGTGCCGGGGAGTAATACTGAGAGTGTGTGTGGATTATAAGGGGAGTCGAAAATGTGTGCACGGGAATGAACATTGAGAGCTACTAACGCAATCTAAGCGCGCGTCTTGACGGGGTCTCAAAAGGTCACAGGCAGCGCTATCAAAAACCATGGATGCGATCGAGATAATTCTTTTACCAAATGTAACTTTCAGACTTGTACTCACTTTTTACAAAACAACGCAAAACGCTTACAGCGGGGTTTAAACTCAATTCCACGCATATAAAAAGAGCTGTAACAGACACAACACAAATAATAGAGTCAAGCTGTCTATTTGACAGCTTTTTCTGCAGGCCTCCTGCATCATGTATTTTTGGTGCAAAATAAACATTATTATTATTATTATTATTATTATTACTATTATTATTATTATTATTATTATTATTATTATTATTATTATTATTATTATTATTATTATTATTATTGAAGAAGAAGAAGTCCCCGAGAGCAATCGTTCTTCTCGGTTGCTCTTCATATTTCCTGTACTAATCAAATATTCCAAGCTCAGCTAACACCGGCAACCAGTCCGCTACGAACGCCAAATCCTGGAGTCTTCATTGACACGGTCCCTAATCTGCACCAGGGCTCCATCGTTCCAATCGGTTGTTGACTTGGAGGGCAAGCCTTCCAAGCGTCGACCTGACTGGATTTCATCGGCTGCTTTACACAAGCTTTCTAAGCCCGACGCTTTTCTCGAGCCGAGAACACACATCAGGACAATCAGCGTGACAAGACGGCACGGTATTTCTCACCGTTTGGTTTAGCCTCTACTGCCATGTCTTCTCCATCTAAGTCTGCTAATTGCCGAGAAAAGATCATCAATGATGGTCGACACATGTCCTGCGCCGATTGCAAGAACTCGTACCATGTAGGAAAGCGTTGCTCTGGAATTGCAGACAGTACCTTTAAAACCATGGGGGCCGTAAAGCGGGAGGTTTGGCGCTGCCGTCCGTGCCGAGAGCAGAGTAGAGGGCCCGGTTCTCAATCTGAGACGGACTTGTCACAATGTGAATCTCCCGTGACTGGCGAGCACTTTCGATCGCTGGAGTCAAAACTAGACTGCCTAACGTCCCTCAATGCCAACGTCGACAGCCTCCTTTCGTTACCAGCCAAAATAGACCAGCTCTTGACATTAAAACCTGTAGTCGAGAACCTGAAATCTGCACTAACAGAGATTCAAAGGTCGGTTGACTTCCTGTCGGAGAGCTACGACTCTCTGCTCTTGACAGCCACCGCTAACGCTTCATCAGTGACAGAGCTCCGCAACGAGACCACATCACTGAGAGAGATAGTTACGGAGCAGGTCCAAGACAATTGAACACCTCCAAGACGAGCTGAATGACAGTGATCAGTATAGCCGACATTCCAATCTCGAAATACATGGGCTGCCATGTTCCTAGAATGAGAACTTGATCACCGTTGTCGATGAGCTGGCCAGTAAGCTCGGCCTAGCTAACTTCCAACAAAGTGACATAGTGACCATGCACCGCCTACCATCTCGACGTGACATCCCTCCACCTATACTGGTCAGATTCTCTACGACAGCGCTTAGAGATCAGTGGCTCTCCACAAGAAAAAAGCTGCGGCCTCTTGCAGAAAACGGGTCTTTACCCAAAATCTTCTTCAACGAAAACCTCACCCGCAGGAACAAGGAGCTCTTTTGGAAGTTACGTGAGAAAGCAAGAGACATGCATTACAAATTCACATGGGTGAAGAATGGTAAACTGTTTTCAAAGAAAACAGAATCCTCTCCTGCAGTACGCATCCATCGGTTTGCTGACCTGGAGAGGATTGTTTAGCTCTTTTCTTGCCAAACCGACAGATAACAAGGTATCGGATGACAATAACATCGAATTATGGAGGTACAGTTTTCTAACTGCTCAGACTTTTTATCTCTTCAACGTTTCTTTGATACAGTCAGTAATAGCACTTTTGGTTTATTACATGTTAACATCAGGAGTATTAGAAAATATTGGGACGAGTTTACACTAACTGTCAAAAATGCGACGTCAATATTTGATGTTTTTGTCCTTACAGAAATCAATGTTAAAAACGTTTCCTGTAATGAATTCTAAATACCAGGGTATAATGCACACTTTTTCACACGTCCGGTTGGCCGAGGAGGAGGAATTGCTATCTTTGTGAGAGATTCGTGGGGTACTGAAAAGCTTGATGTCGATTTCGTTAATTGTGAGACACTCTTTATAAGGATATGGAATTCTAAATGGTCTTTACTTTTGCTAGCCTTCTACAGACCTCCTTCGGCTCATCCTTTAAAGTTTTTGGAAGAGCTCAGGAATAAGCTTCAAACTTTTCAATCCATGAATGACATCTGTTTGGTAGGCGACTTCAACATCGACACGCTTAAGCCAGTCAAGTCTCTCGTGTGTGACTATCTGAATTTATTGGCATATTTCGGTCTGGAGTGTTTGATTCTTGGTCCCACACGAGAAGAACATTTAGGTGAGCATATTGTCAAATCATGCCTAGACCATATCAATGTACGTGCTCAGAACATAGCAACAAAATCGGCAATAATAGAGCAGAAGCTTGCTGACCATTACTATGTGGCTTGCCAACTTGTATCACAACTCACTCTTAAGCGGCCGACGGCTGTAACACAAAATATAGAAATAATTGATCGCGCACGACTTGATAAGTTGGTACAAAAATACGATTGGAATAGTCTATTGCATATTCAAGACTTCAACGACGTCTACGCTAGGTTTAGTGAGCAGTTCCGCCTTTTTAGGTGGCAAGCTAGAAAAGTTATTACTGTGAGGCGGCGTCGAAACGACCATGATTGGTTAACGAATGATATTCTGTCATCTATAAAATCTAAAGATGCTCTTTGGGCGCGTTGTCGCCGGTCTCCAAATAATGCCCAGTTGAAGGAAGAATTCCGCATTATGCGAAACCGCGTAAACGCGCTTATTCGTTCAGCGAAGATGATATACTTCCGTGAAGCGTTTTTTTAAAGCCCGATCAAATATTTCCCAGACATGGTGTTTGGTAAACCAGTTGCGAGGCAAAGGTGTGAAGAGGTCGACTGATGACACACTTGAAACTGTTTTTGGCCACGACACTAAGAAATTGGTAGAAGATTTTAATAAATTCTTTGCTACGTTCTCCGGAGTAGCCCGTGACACTTCTCTAGCTGCAACAGGTGCTTCAGATTCAAACTCCGCCTCGGCTTTCCTTCCCCAAATGACCGAGCCTGATCTTCGATCCCAGCTTTTCAGTTTCAAGGCAAACAAGGCGCCTGGTGTAGATGGCATCAGTGCGGAGGATCTAAAGAGGAATTATGATTCCATAAAACTTGTGGTCCTCTATATGCTAAATGGTTTTATTTCTTCCGGATCAATCCCAGACACTTTGAAGAGCGCACTAGTGAAGCCTCTGTTTAAAGGAGGAGAACGCAACAAACTTGATAACTATCGCCCAATTTCAATTCTACCTTGCATAATACAAATATTGGAAAAACATATTCTCGAAACTATGACGGCATTCCTTGATAGGTTTGACATTATTTCGCCTAAACAATATGGCTTCGTTAGTAGGGCGTGGGACCCAGCCGCTGTTAGAGAACTTCACAGATGAATTGCATCTCGCTTTCGAAAAGAATCAAGTCGCCTGCGCGCTCTTTATTGATGTTTCCAAAGCATTTGATACTGTAAGTCATAGCATTCTGCTGAAAAAATTATCCAACCTTGGATTCCGCGGTCCTTTCTTTTCTTTACTACAAAATATTTTAACTGGTCGGACACAAGTAGTTTCTATAGCCAATAACCGAAGCTCCAAAATTGACTTAAAGGCCGGGGTTCCCCAAGGATCTGTTTTATCGCCTCTCTTTTTCAACATCTTTGTTATTGACATGTTCAAAGCAATCTCCGCTTGTAGCCTTTTCCAATACGCAGATGACACGGTTTTGCTCTCGGTGCACCTTAATCCGGTTACTGCAATCACTTCGCTGCAAAACGACACTTGCCGTTTACACGACTGGTTTGAAGCAAATTGTCTAACGATAAATGTATCTAAAACCAAGCTTGCCTGCTTTCATAATCCCCTTAAAATTCTAACGTCCAACCATCCCCTTTTCATGCATACGTCTGGGTGTATTTCTTGCAATTGCAGTCCTGTAACTTACGTTGATAAGGTTAAATATCTTGGGATAGAATTTGACAATGATTTGTCATGGAACACTCATCTCTCACAGCTTTGCAGAAGACTGCGGAGTGTGTCCTGTTTGCTGTACAATACACGGTCCTTAATACCTAGTTCAACAAAAAAAAAAAACAATAGCTCAAGCATTAGTATACGGAATTTTGCGGTATGGTATAACAATTTTTGGACATACCTCTGGAGTCTGGTACAAAAGAATAGATACAATTTTGAAAGGCATTTTTAGAAGCATTGTCTATGGAGCAGCATTGCAAACCGAAGAGGAAAAACTCGCCAACTTAGGTTTGCCCTTGTTCAGGGCTTTTTTGGTTCAGACTGTAGTCCTTAAGTATTTTTGGAGCGATATATATAAAATACCCCATGTGGCTACTAGATCACTTAGACACACAGAACGATTTAAGGTACCTTTTGTCACAACAAAATACGGGAAGAAGGTTCGGGACTTCTATGTACCAGCGATTTTCAACAGCCTACCAGACGACGTTTATGGTGCGGACTCCTTGAAGAAACTGAAACGAGCACTCCAAGATCTCAGCAAAACATCATGATTTTTTTTTTGCGTCTGTGTGTGTGTGCGTGACCCTGTGTGTGTTTTGTGTGAACGCTAACAAACGTGATTTTGTTTTCTCTCCTTTTTTTACTCATCATCGTTAATATCATAGCGTGGTAACAGTTGCCTGAGTCGGGAACTACAAATCAGGGGGACATTTTGTACTCATGAAGCGAAGGGTGCTGTCCAACAAGTCATCCAACTGGCTTTGACAGACCCGTATTTCTACCAAATATGATACTTGCAAAAAATAAACATTATTATTATTATTATTATTATTATTATTATTATTATTATTATTATTATTATTATTAAGTTTTCAGTGTTGTTTATGACTTGTCATACTTTCATAATCGACGCATTCATAGAACTAAATTACCTTATATTGCCACGAATCACAATTGACGAGGCGACGAAACACTGAAGAAAACTACACGGTAGATTGATACTTTAGACCCATGTTGCGGATAAAAAAAACAGGACGCAGGATGGCCAAAAAAACGTGCTTTTCGTGTAAGGCTCGTCAAATTATGAGGCGCTGGAGAAATTCAGCCTTCTGCGTTAAGTCCTTATTTCGAACGGCAGATTGATACTTTAGACCCATGTTGCGGATAAAAAAAACAGGACGCGGGATGGCCAAAAAAACGTGCTTTTCGTGTAAGGCTCGTCAAATTATGAGGCGCTGGAGAAATTCAGCCTTCTGCGTTAAGTCCTTATTTCGAACTCTTTTTGTTCGCCTTCCGCCCATTGAAAAGCATGCGGGAAGGGCCTTAGAACGCACCTGGTATCGCTGCGCCGCGGCGTTCTTCCGGCGATCGAGCACCTTTGGAGGCGGTTGATCTGACATACCGCGTTCGGCTTTGGCTAGCAGACGGCGTTCGTAAAATGGCGTCAGCTGTTGCTGGCTTCACGCGGCGCTACCGTGCGTGCTTCCATTCATTCGGCGTTCGTTGCCATGGTGACGGCGAGGAAAGCAGACGTGCGGAAGAACGCTGCGGCGCAGCGATACCAGGTGCGTTCTAAGGCCCTTCCCGCATGCTTTTCAATGGGCGGAAGGCGAACAAAAAGTGTTCGAAATAAAGGACTTAACGCAGAAGGCTGAATTTCTCCAGGGCCTCATAATTTGACGAGCCTTACACGAAAAGTATGTTTTTTTGGCCATCCCGCGTCCTGTTTTTTTTATCCGCAACATGGGTCTAAAGTATCAATCTGCCAACTACACGTTTAATCGGGCAAACCTGTGACCAAACAAAAATAAAGATTGAGCGAACGATAACAGGCGTCGATGGGAGCGTAACGGCAGGACAGAGCGCTGGTGAAAGAATCGCCTGTACGGCGCGGCACAGCTTATTTTAAGCCCTTCCTAGGAGCCTAGAATATTCTGCCTAGACTCGTCTCCGATTCTAGATTCTGAACGTGAACAAACTAGACTGTTTTCCAACCTCCTCGGATCTTCTATTATATAGCATAAAGAAAGTTAAAAGGACATGCATTGCCAGGCATGGAACCCAAGTCACCTGAGTGTGAGCCCTGCGCCCTACCGTCCCGGCTACGTAAGCGCGCGGCAATACTCGAAACCCTAAAGTGAATTAGACAGCACGTGAGACGGCCAAGGAAACACGTAGAAGGTCACTAGCACCTTCACTGCGCAATGAAGCGACTTCAGATACCACGGTGGATAACTTCACCAAAAACGCGTCTCACTGCAGGTGACAGAAGTGGCACAAAACTTTGGGATGGAGTGATCACGTACGCGATAGAACTCCACTCCTGCAGAACCCAAGTAGCCCTTTAGGCAAAACGTAGAAATTATTTTCTAGGAGATTTATTTAAATCTCTGCAAATGCGTTTAAACAACAAGCTATTAGACGCAACTAATAGTCACACTGAACTAATTGATGGCACCATCAGCTCTAACAACCGATTAAGGTTACGTTGTTAAAGGGGTATTCACACGAGGGAGAAATCCCGGGGATTTCTCCCCGGCACGCGCGCATCACGAGACGAAAACGCGAGGCTTTTGCACATCGCAAAGCCTGACGTTTTCGTCGTGGGATGCGCGTGCCGGGGAGAAATCCCCGTGATTTCTCCCTCGTGTGAATACCCCTTAAAGGGGTATTCACACGAGGGAGAAATCCCGGGGATTTCTCCCCGGCACGCGCGCCTCATGAGATGAAAACGCGAGGCTTTTGCACATCACAAAGCCTGACGTTTTCGTCGTGGGATGCGCGTGCCGGGGAGAAATCCCCGGGATTTCTCTCTCGTGTGAATACCCCTTTAAGGGACCATGAAATTATTTTTCAACTCCTTCCTCCTTTGCTTTCCTTCTCAACTTAACATCAAAATGAGAAATCAAATGGTCTTGACGTAGTATTTCAACGGATGCGATGACTTCAAGCTTCCACCGTAATTGTTTTATGCAAACCAGGGAACTTATGATTCGCAAGTGATGATAAGTGCCCTCGCGACACTCATTGGCGGCGAATGCGAATCCAAATATTCGTCGATGGACTCATTGTTGACGAGCGCACATGTCCGGATGGCGCTGTGTGCTCTTGCCAATGCGTGAGACGGGTTCGGCTGACGTCCCTGGGCACCGGGGATGCATCACAGTGAAAAGGCGGACAGCTGGCGAAAGAAAAAAAGGTAAGAAATAATTCGCTATATTGTTTTTTTTTTTTTTAATTTTCGTTTCAAAAAGCAGGTTCTCGGGTTTCTACACTCGTGTAATAGCTTTCTTTTGGCGCACAAAACAATACGCGTTTAAAAAAAATTCCTCTCTAATATTATTTACCCCAACCCGAAGTTCAAAGCCAAAAGTTTATGAGGCTGCTACAGCCAACATGATTCAGCAGCGGCGTCTCGTGCGCATTGTGCGCGCCAGACGCACATGCGTGCGCTGACTATGACCTTGTCGCTTTAGACTGGGACAGCCCTGCCACGTCTCGCAACCTCATATGTGAAGGTTAAACTTCACTTCATATTCACCTAAAAATATCTTTATATCTTGATCGAATCTGATAAATCATTTCATCATGAAATGATGAAATGAAATATCTTGGTCGAATCTGATAATTTCGGAAACGCACAGATTATGTTGCAAATGAGAAGATCACTCGTTGTGAGTGTGACCTCACGAAGTCATGTGACGTCATAGTGTCATATAACGTCTTGATGTCATGGGACACCGTGACATTATGAGGTTTTTACGCGCCCTAGGGTCCCTATTTTTAAAATGTCATTCTGGAATTTGACATTAGAACGCAACAGTTTTTGCATGGAGGCGTATAAAAAGTACGTTTTAAAACAAGTCTGTCATCCAAACACTTGTTGCCAGTATGATGCTTTCAATAGAACTCTGTTTTGAGCTGCTCGACCTTCACATTTCATTTGTTTCTCAGCGTCTTTTGATAGCGCGAGAGTAGCCAAAACATTATTTTATTCTTACCGAATTTCCTTCGGCTTTGTGCAATGGCGTGCACAAGTGTTAGTACGCGGTGGCTGAAAATATACAGCACAGTTGTAAATGAGCCCTACTATAAATTATACTAGCTCGAGTAGAACCGGTTTGCTAATTTACTAGACAAACATTTAAAAAAGCTGCGTAGCAAAGAGAGAAAAAACAAAATGACGAGTAGCTTGGGCAAACAGTTGTTCCAGTTAACGGAACGCGTTCTGGCGAAAACGAATGCCTTCGTTTAAACCTAATTTAAATGCGATAGAAAGACGGAGTGGCCGGGTGTTACGCAACTGCTTCGTGAACCGGAGAGCGTTCCTTTTGTCTGGTTTTCTTGAAGCTCAAATGTTATTTAAGTTCCTTTTTTTTTACATTAAATATCTGCTCATTTGCATATCCGTTTTTTGAAGACATCTGTTTACAAGCGTCATTGGTGTGGCGGGTTAGCGTGTTTATTGCATTTTCGATTCTTATACTGTCGAGACCGGTTACAACGAAGTCGTTTATAAGAAAATAGCGGATACAGCGAAGTGATTTCTGATTCCCGTTGACTTCCTTATAACCGGTCTCGACAGTAAACATCCATGTCAGGGTTTTTCTGTTGCTTCACTACACGGCTGTTACTGTCTGGTTTTATAACGCGATAAAGTAACAATCACAACTTGACTAACTACTTTTTATCTTAGTTCTTTCCCTTCAGTCCCAACCGCAGCCGACGCTTAGATCCAACGCAACCAATTAAGCAACGACAAAAGTACTTCGTCATGGCGTCCGTTGTTTTCGTGGGTTTGCTACCACTGGTTCAACCAATCACGCGCACTTAAAAGCGTAGGACCACGGCACCTTCAGTCCGCGTGATTGGTTCATTGGGTGTTAGCAGACGAACAAAGATGACGAGCGCCGAGACGATGCACTTTTGGCGCTGTTTGATTGGCTCTTTCGGAATCGTAGCGTCGGCTGCGGTCGTGCTTAAAGGGAAACGGAGTATTCAGGGTGGGAGCGCAACTTCCGGCCGCGATGACGAGGGTTGAGAAATACTTCCGGTTTTCTTATGTTCTCCTTGTGTATGGGTAGGTGCGCGTTGACTTTTGGTTCACTAGCGAGCAATTCCGCGAGAGCTGGGCTCTCGAAATGTCCCAGTGTCGTGCTTTTAAAGGCCCGTTCCCACTCTTGCAACCAAGTACGACCGAGAGAGACGAGACCTGTTGAAACCTCTTAAAATTTCTTAGGACGAGAGAACACACTGGCACTCTGGCGCCATCTATGCGGTGACCCTAGAACTGTATTTCACAAGAGCGAAGGTTTTGCGGGATTTCCGAGGACAAATGTGCGTAATACCTATAAGAAAGGCTCGTTTATAACGTTGACAAAGGTTTTTCGAGCCAAGAAAGAAAGGATAGTGCGCGAGAGAAATAGAAAATATGTTGGACCACCAAGTTTCCACTGCTACCCAATAGAAGGCGCCAGTGTGTCCTCCCGTTGTAAGAGATATTAAGAGGTTCCAAGGCACCAGGTTATAAGAGGTCGCAAGTGTGTGAATGGGCCTTAAGTTGCCGATGCGTACAAGCACGGACAAAATGTCACGAGTGAAGTTATTTCGAATATCCCGAGACGAGGGACGCCACCACCGCCGCCGGGCCTGGGTGATCGCAGGACGACGGTATTGGTAGGCGGTGATAGTCTACTTCGATGCGCTGCCCACAGGTGGCGCAACGTGACAAACGCGAGGATGAGGCGCCGGCGCCTCGCCTGACCATCTCCGTGCAACAATGAGCCATTAAGGCACGTACAAATGCACTGTGTACGGTGATCTGGGAAAGAAACCTCGAATACCAATGCAAGGGAGTCAAAATGCTAGAAAAGTATGCATTGCAGAGACTCGCGCCGCGCTAAAAGAAGCGTAATAAAAGATTTCGGAAGATTGTTTGCTAAAACCAGGACCCGGCTTGGCGGCGCCGGCGGGGACGTTTAGCGTGTATCTTCGGCGCCTGGGGCAGGTGGGTGCCAACGGACGATGCCTTGACATTCTCGAAGTAGTTGAACGCGATTAGAGATTTTCAGGTTTTAAGTCGTTCTCAGGTATATGGACTCGTCTAACCGAATAGGTAGTTGGTATAGTGCCTGCAGCTCGATCAAAGTACGGAGAAGGATTCTGATGTAATATACTACCTTCTTTGTTAAACAGTTATCAAATTGTGCATTCTGATTTATTCAGCTGTAAGTAATGTGAAATCCGTACAATGCAAAAAAAAAAACGAATAAGATATTGATGATATTTTGAATGTTTGCTCTCTGAATTTTTATGTTCACAATGTTTTAAATGTGATTGCATTAGAACTCTGGTCTTCACAACATATTTGGCGGTATCTGTCAGTTTGTCAGTGCCGGGGAAAGAGGGGGAAGGAGGGGGAGAGGGTAACGCGTGCAACGCTCCCATTGGTTCAAAGCGTTGATGTCAGCATGCGTCACCCTCTCCCTCTCCCTCTCTCCGAGTAGGTAGTTAGTATAGTGACAAACTGACAGACACCGTCGGGTTTTCGTCAAAACGAGCGTTTTCGTTTTCTTCAAAGCAGCGTCGCACAGCTGGCGCGGAGCCAGAGAGGAGGAGGTACAGCGGCGCGGTAGAATGCGGGCGTGCTCAGTTGACGCTCTACCGTCGCCGGTTGTTCTTCGCTCTGGGTTTCCATAGTAGCAGCGCGTGGGCGCTGATGTGTCTGTGTAATTAAAACACGAGGGATATAGATGCGGTTCCTTCCACGAATGGTATGGATGTGGTTCTTTCCACCAGTGACATGGATGATCGTATCCAAGGGCGTCGACGTACTCTGACAGACAGAGTACAGGAAAGGAGTGAACAAATATTACAGGAAGATCCATGGGTGGATTCTTACAGAATTCGTTAGCATGACCCTTTGGAAACGCTAACACTGTCCCCAGTAACGAGGCCGAAAAGAGGCAGCATAAATAGAGAAAGCAAACGAGAAAGCCAAAACAGAAAAGTTAAGGGGTCAGCGTTACCGTTTCCCAAAGGGGAACGTGTGTGGCGTTTTCCAAAGGTCATGCTAACGCATTCCTTAAGAATTCAACAATGAATCTTCCCGTATTTTTTCCTTGTGGTTGTTTTCATCCAGTGAGTGTGCTTCTAAAATTCATTGTTAAAAACCGTCTTTTTTCCTTCTCTTCTTTTTTTTTTTGTTGTCTTTTGTGGATATTATTAAAATTTTGCTGTTTACCAGCCAATATTAAAGGTCCGTGAACTCGTCAAGCTACGCTGCTGCCACTTTTTTTTTCGCAGCGGCTTCATCTTAACAAGGTGAAAACAAAACAGTTTCTATTTTATTTTATTTTATTTAAAGATGCGCCCACGATACCTTTGGCAAATTTGGCATTTCCTTGAAGAACAACTGCTTCCTTCTTTCCACCCGAGACAACCGGAAGGGTTGTCGATCCCATACAAGGAAATTTCATAAAGTACCGTAGATAGTCCTCGGCGGCGAGACTTTTAAAGTACGCGCTACTCACTGAGGGTCCTCAAAAACAATTACAAACAATAGTTAACCGGAAGCATCATGCTCCTCTCGGAGTTGGGCCATTATTTGTTTTTGTTTACCTCCGCACAACCTGTTTAAAAAAATTCACAGTAAACTACATGGTCGCGGATGCCGTAGATTTGCTCCTATAACCAGACCCTGGTAGCTTTGGGGGATGCTTACGCGCCCACTTACTGCAGCCGTGGGAGGTTATAAAATCTCGAATGAGCCAACGCATTTTCGCCAGGCTCTTTCTTCACAAAAACTGAACATGTCAAGATTGTTCTAGGCACACTTACTTCACTAAACACAAAAAATAACCTGTGTATAAATTCGACTCACACAAAAAAAAAATTAAAAAGAACAAATGTGATGCAACTGGCGACAGACAGAACTTATGGCTTTCAAATATATATATATATATATATATATATATATATATATATATATATATATATATATATATATATATATATATATATATATATATTCGGTGTTCAGAAATCTGCAAGTGCCCCGGTCATCATTAGAAACACCAGACATATCCGGTGGTCACTAAAACCTACATATGAACAATGGCTGCATAGAATCTTGTCACACATGTAACTCGCTAAATATAAACTTGAGATTCGTTCACAGCGTCGCGTGTTCAATTAAATCCAATGTTGTACATTGCCCAGTGAAACGTAACGGCAGTGCAAAGAGAAGACCAGGAAAAGACTGCCCTGAATTTAGAGTAAAATGCGACACGATAAGAGTATATAGAACTCTTTCCACGTCGCACTGTACTATAAAGGGTCTCATCTAGAGTAACTTGCAAGCGCGACTGGATTACGGCGCCTGGGGGACGTTTCCGACTGGCAGTGTGTTTACCGTTCTAACCCCCCCCCCCCCCCCCCCCTTTGCGTATTTGGAAAGCCTTGTAGAGTAAGTCAACAGGCCAATTTCGGCGCTCTGATAGGCGCTTTTTTATGGACGCCACGTCGCCTGGTTTACGTAAGAAGAGAAAGAAAAAGAGGGGGGCAGGCTTTGGTAAAGAGGCCTCACTGATCCATGCGCTAGACTTTAGCCGGCTGTTACATTTGCGTTCCTCTCCTCCCGAAAAACTAGATGAAGTGACGTCCAGAAAAATGCGCCAATCAGAGCACCGAATTCGGCTTGTTTACTTACTTCGCGAGTTTTGTTCAAATACGCATCCCGCCCATGCATGGAGAGCGATCCCTAAGGGGCAACAGATGACGTAACAGGAGTCGCGGTGCCATGCTCTTTGATGTTGCGAACTTGCCGGCTGCGCCAGCGTCCCAATTCCTCGCTGCTGAAGCTTCCGTAGATTGTCAAGCTGAAGCGGGACCTCGAGCAGAGCAGGGACACATCCAGCACCGCTGCCCTGACACCGCCAAGATCGTGCAGGCCACAGCATGTCACTTTTATGACTTCATCAGGCGGACGGCCTCATCAGACTGCGGCGTCATCAGACATCTTTGTGATGCGAATAAAGCTTTGATTTGAAATCGAGGAATCATATTTGAGGGCACGGTAAGCTCAGAAGAAAGAGACGCGGACGCAAGCACGTAGATTCGCTTGGGGCACAGAGACTACGCCCTGTGAAGTTTGCAACGCTCCCTTCTCCTGAAACGGGAGTCGGAAAGGAAAGGTTGATGAGCGGGCACACGGAACAGAGCTCGTCCGGAGCCGCCGACGCTGTCTTCATTATATGCCTAATGAGGTACCAGTTTCAAACGATCAGTTGGGAAAAGTTCGCTGCGACCGCGAAGGTGTGGCAAATCGAGGGAAAACAAATGGGAAAGCGAATGTAGGGCACCGGGTCGGCAGGTCGCAGTGGTCGAAGCGTTCTCAATTTAAAGAGTTCTGGTGTCATCAAATGGGGAGACACTTCGCTATTAGCAGCCTAAACATGCCAAACTAGGTGACTGGTCGTCAACTCTGTGTGTTTGATTGTCGACCTCTGCAAGAGCGGTGAGTTTATTTAGCTTTGCTTTGAGATCTTTTTAGAATCCTGATGCCCGTAAGTCACTTTGGTGAGAAATGTATTTAAGGTTAAAAATGTATCTCATAAAAAGAGCGGGAGATGAAAAAATAGCTTAAATAGAGTAAAAACTACTTTAGGTCAAAAGTATCGTCATAATACCAGCAAATGTATTTGAAATACAGTACTTTGAGTACGGCATTTGACGCAAGTAAAAATCTGGATAGCACTGATCTTCGCCAAAAGCAGTACACATCCTTAAGCAAATTGCTCTCTCAAAAAGAATTACTCCCTTTTTATTTTTAATATTACTAGCAATTTTAACAAATTTGGGAAATTCCTTGACTTCCGGTGCTTGACTTAACATTATAGAACCCAGCTCGTCAGCCTATTTATTTCAGCACAATTTCGCTCGTTCTTCCGTGAAACCAGCGAATCGTGACGACGAAACTTGTTGACAAACCGCCAAATGGGGGAATGATACCACGGACACGCGCTGGCAACAAGCCCAAAAGATCGCAGAACCAACAATCCTCTGCTTCTTCCCTAATTCTTCTGCCGTGTTTTTCTCACTTTCTCTCCCCTCCCCCCCACACACACCTAAAAACAGAAAAGGGGGGGGGGGAAGGGAGAACACCAGGCCTACTCTCGCCCCCCCCCCCCCCCACCCCCCATGCTCGTCCGACGCGACACCGCCGCAGCCCAGCGTTGCCTGATGATAGCGCGCGCGTTCCATAAGCAAGACCCTAATGGCGCCTGTCTCGTGTCATTAATTTCGCGAACCGTCGCCGGCGTGCATGCGTGTATGTCCGTCGCCGAAAAGAAGTCAGAGGAACGCTCTGCCGCGCCCTTCGCGATGCCCTCGTCCCCCTCTCTCGTCTTCCTTTTTTCTCCCTAAAGCTAGTTATTTTATTTCTTTTTTTCGTTTTAATGATCGCCGAAAACGCATCCGGGAACTTCAAAAGAGGCATTTCCCTTTCCTACTTAACTTTTTTAGTGCATATTTTGTTTGTACATCGTTTTCTTTTCTTAATGAGATTTGGAGCGAATATGTTAGTGCGAATCGAGGTTAGGGAGAGAGAAAAAAATGCCTCTGAACCCGGTTCGCTTCCCTATTTACCCTCTAAGCTCCCCATTTAAGATTGTGAGTTTATTTTATTTTATTTGTTTATTTTGATCATGTACTAAGTATATTATAATAGTGGAAGCGTGTGGGAAAAACTCTCAAAAAGGAAAGCTTGACGAAGCCGCAGGCCCTCGCATTCACATTTGTGCAGCACAATAAAATACAAATTCTGGTTGCAGTTCCATTTCCAACGATAAAAATAAAACTTCGAAATACCAATAGTAAGAAAATAGCAAAAAAAAATAAAGCCGTTTACAATTCCCTGTAACGCCGAATTAGAGCGCAGCTCTTGAGGAGGGGGGAAAGGCGCGGGGGGGGGGGGGGGGTCACGTGACCTGGGGGCCATGTGACCCTGGGGGTCACGTGACCACGGAGGGAGTGAGGTCACGTGGCCGGGGGGTCACGTGACCTCGGGGGGGGGGGGGTCACGTGGCAGGGGGTCACGTGACCTTGGGGGTCACTGACCTTGGTGGGTCACGTGACCTTGCGGTTACGCCGACGCCGCTCAAGCCGGAAACGGGCGCCTAAGAGCTGCGCTCTAAAACATCGACATACAGTTCAATTACCAGCACGAACAAAAGTAGAGTGCAGACAAAAAGATTTGCGTGACAACCGTGAGAATCAAAGGGGATCAAAGAAAATACTTAAAATAGACTAGAAATAAACATAGCGACTTTTCGCTGCGCCTATCCACAAAAAAATAAACAGGAATGCCAACAAAGTAAACAAAAGAGCTGCCTCAATTTAATTTCTTGTTGAAAAGCAAACACAAAGGCACGTTTAATTTAACATAAAGTTTCTGTAATCTCTCCCGTACAGAGTTTTTCTCTTTTTTTTTTTGTCAGACGTGCGTATGTGCAAAGCAACCAAGTTAGTAATAATAATTGGGGTTGTGTGGACATTTATACAGCGTGTAGTTGGTCTGCCATTTCAAAGTTGCGACGAGTCGCTCGCTGTAGATGAGCAGTCTACCCAGTGCAGTACAATCGCTAGCCTGGGGTCTTTAACGTGCACCACGCAGTAGTGATACACGACCGCACGCCGGTGCGATGCTCATCCAGATCGAAACAGGCAGGGCTGGGGATTAAGTTAGATTAAGAACCACGTTAGCTTGACGTTGACACTGCTTTTGTATGCGGAACGCAGCTTCGTCCGCTTGTTGAGCTGGGGTTGCGGTGACGTCAAAACGCCGAGCTCTAATTGGCTCCGACTGGAAAGACAGTGTGTAGGCCTCGAGGCAGTCAGCATTGGAGTCTACCCACCATCCCCCTATTAGAGCAAATCAGAGCTCGACGTTCTGACGTCGGTGATACCCCCGAGAGGAGTTGTCTACGTATTGTACGCATTGGCTCCACGAACATGCGTAAAATTTGCAAATGTTGCGTTAGAGAGCGGCGTCTAAAACATGACAGGTTCATCAATCGCAGACAGACATGGCAATTCCCTGAAAAGGCTGTACGTACTCCGTTCCACTCAACGTCCGATCTCAGACGAGGCTGCGATCAGATAGAGCAAATCAAGAAACGCTGAAAGTGCATCCACATGGTCTCTGAATGTTTTCAATCACCGGCTACACCAAACACTCACAAAATCCAGCGCAGAACCACGGCGCACTGACCGTGCTTGATTGGTTTAGCCGCTGATGGCAATCACGATGAGCGCCATGACGGTGCACTTTTGTCACTGCTTCACTGGCTTTATAGGATTGTAGCCTAGACTGTGCTCAGGATCACATGTGCAACGTTCCGCGGACAGTTGACAGTAAATTTAAGTACTATTTCTTTTTTTTTTCCTGCTTGAGGCAACTCTATATCGAAAAAAAAAAGAAGCGATCAATAAGAAGAGCCAGAGAATACAAAATACAAAAAAGAGCAAGAGATGACACTCTGTACGCATGCGTGAAAAAAAAAAAAAGAAGGTGACCCATCTTTCACCCTTTTCCCATCCCCATCTTCTCCCATTGCCCGAAGCGCGATAAGGCCCTATCCCGAACGCCTCGTCTCGCCGAGGACCCCGCGGACTCATCAATTCCACCGGGCTACCGTTCGCACTTGCGTTCCGGAAAGCGTCGCCGAGCGCCGCCTCTTCCGATAGCGCTCGCTCCCGGAACAGCGCCATCAAGCGGCGGCCAAAGCAAACAACGACGGCGACGGGGAACGACAACACGCGGCGGCCACGACGGCGGCACGGCAGAGCACACAACCCACGCGAGGCCAAATCAATCTCGCCCTATTAGCTAGCGCTTCCATATTTTACGATCGCAAATAGATAGCTCTGCCGTTCGGATCCTGCGGTTCCCGTCGCTCCATTGAAAGCCGACCCGAGGCCCGTAGCCCGCCTACACGGAGATCCAGAGCATATTCAGAGCAATGACACTTTTCACGAAGGTGTTCTTAGGTGGTGCATTTTTCATACTGAAAGTTTATGAGTCTATGTTTTAAGGAAAGTTTTGAGCCCCCCCCCCCCCCCAAAAAAAAAAAAACAAAAAAAAACGTTTTTTTTCTATGCACAGTAAGGAAAACGGGGAAAAAACATCTAGTCACACTGTTGCTCCCAGATGGCGCAATTGTAATACAAAATCGTGAAAGCTTCTTTGCGATGAGCACCGCAAAGCAGATTCAGTAGTTCCGAGCGTGAGCGATATCATCTCTCTCTCTCTCTCTCTCTCTCTCTTGTTTTCTCCTCTCCCTCACTTTCCATTCGCGTAGTCAAGGATATTATAAATTCAGAGTCAATTACCCTAGTAGTCTTATATATCCTCTCACAATCGCCGAACCCTATTAACACGCAGTGGAGAGAGTATCAATTTAAAGGTCACACCGATCTTTTCGAAAATGAAATTATATACCTGGAATGGAGAGTGGGGTAATAAGGATAATATAAGTAATGGAAAAAAAAAAACATAAAACATCGTCCCTGTTTTTATGTTCTTTCCGTCATTGATATCGAAATTATGTACCAAGTAAAACGTATTTCTTTGTGTACACGCGGGTAGAATCTGCGAGAGAGAGGAGGAGACTAGATGGACGTGAGAACACCGAGTGAAATCACCGAGCTCTAAGAAGAAGAAGAAAATAAATGGTGCTATGGAGAATTTGGCAGCCTTGAAATGGCGCCGGCAACTCCACCGAGCTCTAACTTTCTAACCTGTATACAAAGTTTGCAAAACTTGCACTCTTCACACAAATTCTCGCTCATTTGAACACGCCGGCTTGTACCACGTCTTTCTAGCAGATTTATATCTTTCGATTCCTCTCCCCAACTCAAAAGCTAATCGACAAAAAAAAAAAACACTTCTTACGCCATTTAACGAGATTTAAACTCGAAATTCTAGCAATTAGTCTGTCATGCATGTGTTCTTCACACGCTGACTTTAGGCGTGACATGTATTCTTGCGTAAGGGTTAAGAAACTTGGTGCCAGTGAAAACAAAAAAAAGGGGGGCGGGGGGACGAGCTCAGGTAAATTGCTATTTTATTACGAAACCCACCGACGCGGTGCGAGCAGCCAGAACAGAGGAAATTGCGTAGTTTGAAGATAGCAAAAAGATAAATGATGACAATAAAAAAAGCAAGTTTAATCTTGAAAAAAAAAAAGATTTGTAATCCTCGTCTTTGCGTTCAACGGGCCGCAAATTAAATTTACTATATCCCCACTTGACCAATTTTTTAGCGTGTTTTGTCTTAAATCTTTACGTGGGGTTTTAGGTTGCAAGCAGGGAGTTATTTCTCGCTAGCTTAGAATACTGTATTTTAGAGCTGTAAGTGTGCTTTAGCTATCACGTGGTTTGTATAATCTCATTTTACGGGTGTATGAGTTTCTCAACTCAGTTTATATGACAAATACCACAGTTTCAACACGCTCGCAAACGGTTTGATCTCTAGCATCACACTTTCATGCACCGGGCTGCGTTCGGTAATATCTGTGCCGTAGCGATGAATCCATAGTCTACACAAGTCTACACGTGCCTGAGGGGGATCGGTAACCGGGTGGGCTATACTCTGTTTCACCTTATGATGTACCGCAGGAAAGGCTACAAGCGCGAGCTCCTTGCTCTAGGGCACATCTCGGCGGCACAAGCTCTCGTGCGTCAAGAGCAGCTCCCAACGCAATGAGCTCGCGCTTCTAGCCTTGTCTGCGGTACAACATAAGGTGAAACGGAGTATAGCGCACACCAGCTCGGAGCACGTGGAGCGAAAGCTCGCGCTGCAGAACCCAGGGATCCTGGGTTCAATCCCCAACCCTGCCCGTTTCGATCTGGATGAGCATCGTACCGGCATGCGGTCGTGTATCACTACTGCATGGCGCACGTCGAAGCCCCAGGCTAGCGGTTGTACTGTACTGGCTAAATTGCTCAACTACAGCGAGTGACTCGTCGCAACTTTGAAATGGCTGAACAACTACACGCTGTATAGATATCCACACATCCCCCATTATTTTACACGTGCTCGCTGATTGGCTAGCTCATACGCAAGATTTAGCTAGCGGTATACGCGCAAGTTGTCACCAAAAAAAATTACCGTTTTTTTTTTTTGCCGCAAAAATAAACTAGGCATTAACGAACGCTCATTCTCAGCCCAAAGGTAGTGCTAGAGGTCACAACCAGATGCCATAGTTTCAGCCCGATCCGATACCTTAGTCAAAAGTTATAAGTGATTTTCTGAAAATTTCAATGGGAAAATGGAGCACATTTTTGCCCGTTTTCGGTTTCTGGTGCCATAGAGCCCCATGTATAGAAAAATCCCGTCGGCCGCCATTTTCTCATTGAAATTTTCAGAAAATGACATAACTTTTGATTAAGGTATCGGATCGGGCTGAAACGTGTGACCTCTAGCGCTACCTTTGGGCGGAAAATGAGCGTTCGGCGATGGTAGTTTATTTTTGCGATTAAAAAAAAAACCTGTAAATATTTCTGTGACACCTTGTACATCGCAGATTTGTATCTAGTCTTTCGGATGTAAACACGCATGCCCATGCGCTAGCCAGACGATACACCAAGTGATTCTGAAACATTCTGTCTACGCTAGAAGACTATATGTAAAAATTGTAAGGCCAATTGCTAGGCGATTGCGTTGCATACGTGTGACGTTCTAACATCAGAAACGTTTAGCGATGCTCTCATGGCGCTCTTCAGGAGATAGTTTACAATGTGTGCATTTGATGGTTGTTCTCTGGGTTTCACCTATGCGTGACAGAATTTGCTATTCGAATTTGCCTACTGGGAGCAGCTCCACCTCGTGGCTGCACCGATATGTAATCGGTGTCACGTAACGTCAATTTTCCGCTAAATTTGGCGGCGAAGTTGAATTCTTGTATAGGTCACGAAACAGCAGGTCACGTGACGTCAATTTCCCCGCTAAATTAGTGGAGACACTGAATTGGCATATAGGTCACGTGACATCAGAACACATGATGTCAATCTCTCTGCTAAATTTAGAGGGCGAAACTGAATTCGTGTGTAGGTCAGGTGACGTCATGTTTCCCACTACGTTTAGCGGGCAAATTGAATTGGTGTATAGGTCACGTGTCATCATATCATGTGACGTCATTGGGACGTCATTTGACGTCATGTTACGTAATAGGCCACGATTTCCCGAAATGCGCCTTCACGAAATCCGGAGCAACTAGCCAAACAACGTTTCACGTTAAAAATTCATCATGCTACGTTTGACAGAGTACCCTCTTCGAGAGAGAAATAGTTCCTCGGCTTTCATAGTTAATCCGCTTTATCAGTAGATCATAGCGATTACCAAATTACGCACAATTCGTCGCACGTGTTGAGTTGACTGGACCCAAAACTTCGATCAGTTTTGTCCTACCAGAGATCCTTCCCTAATCCTTATATCTTCCGCCAAAACAAAGCGGACGCGCAAAGGTATATCCACCTAATCAGTCCGGAGAGATCAAACACGAAGCAAGTAATCAATCACGTCGGAGGCTGTCTTCATCCGCGACCTGGGACCAGAACTACCAGTTCATTTCCTGGGCCAAACCTCCCCCCCCTCCCCCCCCCCCCCCCCCCCCCCCAACGTCCCGTTTCTAAGTTCTGACGCCAGTCAGACGCGCGCGATCGCGTATATCCGGGCCTCGCAGGAAAGCGAGCTACTAATCCCGGATAACGACAAGGCAGGCCATTGAACGGGCACCCTCAACAGTCACCCCGCGAACGACTCCTCCCCCTTTTCTCGCAGCCACCTCTTCATCTAACCGGCGGGAATCGATGCCCAGCCCGTCTCAACACACAATCCCCTCCAACAAAGACGCCGGGATCCTCAAGTAGCCGGGGCATTCGCCAGAGGTGCCCTTAAAGCCAACGCCAACTTTTCCCCACAGCGGAGAAGCAACGTAGAGAGCAAAAAAAAAAAAACAAAAAAAAACACGTCGCCGAATTATAGCAAGAGCGCGGCCAGACAACGGCAAACATCGACACTGCGGTGCCCGCGGGGTTAAACGGCCACAAATCGTAAGGAACGGCCGTGTTGGAGATGTCTCCGCGTGGGACAACGTACAGCCGGCATTGGTCTTCATTCAACCTTACTTTTGCTGTCCTCGACTCCACTCTGTGTGCGTTTGTGTGTCTATTGGCTCTCTTTGTTTCCTTTTTCTCGCCGTCCAGCGCGCGTTTCGTAAATAAAAGGACACTAACGCCATTCCGGGGGGTGGGGTGTCTAAATTGGGGAAACTACTACGTCGCCTGCTCTTATCTTTACGCCATAACTTTCCTCTTTGTCTCTTTCTATCTCTCTCATTCTTTCCCTTTCCCTCCTTCTCACTGAGTCCCATTCTGATAGCAGCAGAGGCTTCCATTGTGTGCAGGGTGCTGGCGAAGGTGTTTTTCTTTTTGTGTACATAGTTACCTACAGAGCCGTTCTATTCGCCTGCGTGTAGGTCCCCCATTCCCTTCCCTCTCACATTGGAGACCCTTTTGTTCTTTCAATCTATAATGTTTGTTTGTTTGTTTTTCTCGAAACTTCAGTAAGCCTCGTTTCTCTCCCCAGCCGTGCCGGTAGCCGAGAGGTTTATGTGCGCTTGTTGGTTTGGTCGCCGTCTTCTGGGCGCGTTTAGTACTTCTGCGCAGGTTGAGCCCCCTTCGTTTACGATCTCTATTGCGAGGTGGCGGTCTCCACAGCGTAGATCCCAGTATAAATGACCCGAGTTTATTTTAAGAGCATGCGTCGCGAGATTTCTTTTATTTATTTATTTTTTTTCGATCGGCCCGGCTTTGTGCGGTTTTATTTCTGTTCGTGTATAGACGTGACTACGGCCGCACAATGCCTCTTGCACGTTGGAACTTTCCCTTTGCTGCTTGGAGTACGGAGTTTGGAGATATTTTAGCAGGGTCCTGCGGTCACGTGGTTTTATTTAATAGCTGGATCAAATTTTTTTTGTGATATTACGATAACTGTTGCGTCCCAGTATAATATGTCATGTTTTTTTTTTTTTTTACTGTTTTGTGCCACGATTTCATTTGATATGGGTTGATTACGGACAACTTAAAAGGCTTGTCCTGGTGACAAGCGAAATTACCCAAGTTTAGAAGTTAGGAATTGAATTGCTAGCGCCTTATCTGAAGCGAGTTACGGTTATTCATATAGTACCTGATAAAATGTTGTATTCCTTGTATTCTTCGTTGTACGAGGGGCGTTCATAAAGTTCGTATTATCGGCACAAAAAATTGAATAAAACGAAACAAAACAGGCATCAACATGAACACGGGTCCCTCTTGTTTCCGCACAGTATAAACATCGCATGCTATTGTAGTTCGGAACGCCGCTAGGGAGTCGCAACAAAACTGGCACCGCCCGTCGGTGCCAAGCACATGCAGTGATCCGTTTTTTTTCATATGAAGAGAAGCAATGCCAAGGATATTCATTCCAATCTGGGAGCGTTGTTCGGGGACAACGCCCCAGTTTATGACACGTTGGTTAAATGGCACAGACGCTTCCAGTGTGGCCAAATAAGAGGAAAGCATTTCAAGGACGGCGACCAAGTGATTGCTCAAGTGGAGCGATTCTTGAACACTCAAAACGAGGAGTTTTATAACAATGGCCTCCGGCATGTGGTGAATCGCTGGAAAAAGTGGGTAACTTTTGGTGGCGAACATGTAGACAAAGTCTCAACTCCTACACGAGTTTGATTGCTGAATCTCTATTCCTTCGTGACAATAATACGAACTTTATGAACGCCCCTCGTATTGCTGAGAGTTTGACGTTTTCATTGACTAAAGCCCAACAAACAATATGCAACCAAAACCAAGCTTCTAAAACAAAGCACTTGATTGCATATTTAATACCTCACTACACCTGGGTTAACTATAAGATACGTATCAACCGGAGAAGGTTATTTAGGTACCAATCTGTAAGTAACAAACGGCATCATATTAACCACAATCTGTTATTCTTATGATGCTATTAACTGCATCACTGAAATTCTAAGGCCAACAGCGGTGAGCATTGCGCCTTCTGCAGTGAGCTTGCACCTACCACACACGTTTACGTTTTTTTTTTCACTGGCCAGAAGTTATAGAGTTTCAAAGTCTCCCGTATGGTCTCTAATACTCAAAGCCTTTTTTTTTTGTGGCAACGTTAAAAGGTATAATTATCTGTGTTTATTAAATGTGATAAACTATGCCCCTTGTCAAAGCATTAATTACAGATTATACACAGGATAGGCGTCTTCGAGTTCCGAGGAGCGATGTGTCACGTGATTAGAAATAATCATTCAGTGTCCCAAAATGTTCCGAATGCAGTTTAGTTTACGAATCTTAAATACCGTTTGTTCTTTGTTGTTTTTGTTCTTTGTTGTTCTTGTCTTTGTTTCTTGTTCTTTGTTGTTCTGTGTTGTTCTTGTTGTTGTTGTTTGTTGTTCTTCTCTGTTGTTCATCGTTGTTGTTGTTTGTTGTTCTTCTCTGTTGCGCGTTGTTGTTGTTGTTTGTTGTTTTTGTTTGTTGTTGTTTCTACCTACTCGCACAAGTGGGGCAAGCGTGGGAACCACTGATATCTACTATAGGGGACTGGATGGCGCATAGCTGCTCTCTGAGTCTGGCGCAGGTGAAGCCACAGGAAGTTCGTTGCTTGTCCCTGAAGTCGGGCGTCTGCTGGGCATCTTAGTCCATTCGGTCGATATTTTGGTTCATGTTGTCTTGTGTCTTTCAGTGGATGTAAGTTTTTCCAGTTTTAATAAAATCCACGTAATAAGGCACTTTAACGTGGGACATATGCACGCTTGATCAACTAGAATTTGAAACTTTTCACACCCAGTGGCTTCCCAGGAGACTTCTAGGGTCCTCATGCTCTGCTATTGCGCATGAAGCAGGCTTTCTTGAAGTGACAAGACAAAATACAACGCCCTAACCGCGGTTCAAACCAGCCCTCTGAAGAGTTGAAAAGCCTGTCAAGCGTTCACTTCCGGGACAAGCCGCTTGCTTCCGGTGGCCTCATGCCTGTTTCGTCAATGCGCCACCCAGTCTCCTAGTGGAGATCAGTGGTGGGGACAGGGGTGTACGTACACGCCGCAACTTAGTTTCGGAAACGTGTCACGTGTTTTACTTCGTTCACCGCTAAGCTGACAGGGTGATGAAAGCTACTTGGTCGTTTATGCAGTAAACCGCCGCTTTTGAGCTTCCACACCACGTGATTACGCTCTCTGTGAATACATACGCGTAGACAGTGGATAAAAGTGAGGTGGTTGATTGGTCCCGCAAAAGCGCAGTCTTCAACGTCCTGTCACGTCAACGGTGAACGGATTATACTTCGTTTCTCGATAACTTGGCGAACTGTGGAGCCTACAGCCCTCGCGACCCAATACGAGAGTCGTAGCGAGGCACGTGACACCACGTCACGCGAGCGTTTGTGTCACTCCGCCGAACCGAATGCGAAGCCCGGAGGAACTGGCTGTCGTCTGCCGCGAAACCAAACAACTTCGGATGAACGTCCACCACCGCAACACTGCTGTCCGCTAGAGTAGCCAGCTCTTCGGGGACACTTCATAACACAACCATACACTCAATTTACCCGCAAATCTCTGGCGGGTGCTAATGCTATGTTGTCGTTTTTGGCGGAAGCGGTCGATTACAGGGCTGCGACCGTTCAAACATCGTTCAAAAACCACGTTTTTCTCCGAAAAGGGCTGATCCGAATTAAGTTTCGTTGAAAAGTAACAAGCCTTCATCTTTCTTCCGCGTTGTGTAGCATAGTGTCGATAGGGACGCGGTCGTGGGAGTTCAATGCCGTTAAAATAAACAGATACCTAGAACTACATTTCGTCGCGGATGGCGCTATTGCTGTGGCGTTATCGTGGCCTCCTCCGTGGCCACGACCATAGTGTGCTGTCACTTGCTGTTAATGGCTGAGGGACGGACAGGCTGAAGATCGGGTTAGGGCTATATGGATGACGATGTTTTAATGAGACGTGGTTAGATGGTGGTAGCGTCCAATGGTAAGTCCCATTCTGCCTCCGCCGCGCGTGTCCGCGGGTCTCCCTTTCATACGAAGCGCAAGTTCGTCTGCTTCTTGCACAGGGGTCGCAATGATGTCAGAACGCCGAGCTCTTATTGGCTGATTAAAAAAAAATAGTGTATAGACCTCTAGGCACCTAGCATGGAGGTCTACCCACTATCCCTTCAATCAAGGCCAATCACAGCTCGGCATCGTTGTGACGTCAGCACAACCCCCGCAAAAGAAGCCGACCTACTTGTGTTCCGCATAGCCGCGGTGACGTGACGATTTAGCGTCACCGGCGGGATCCTGGCGTGATTGGAGGAGGCTGTCGGCATCGATACAAATGAGGTCCAACAGCTTTTGTCATTGGTCCGGAGGTGTATGTTTTCGCAGCAGCACCTTTTTCTTGATGTTAGAGAAAGACGAAGACGAAGAACCATTCATGTTCACTTCGGCAGATGTTCGAAAGCCTTGCATCCGGGTCTTCGAGAGGGTCTCTGTCGAGCGATGGTGTTGCGGACTGTCCTTGTAAGTGTGCCATGAATAAAGCACGGCCTTGCCGGTCTTTGGAAGGTAACTGTGCCATGCTCCAACGCTCTTACTGGGTCGCGGGAGCCGCGAGCCGCACTGTAACATGCGAAGAGCCGCAGCTTGGCCACCCCTGACTTAGCATGTCGGAGTAGCGTTTCTAAGTTGGGCTTCCCCTTAATATAAACGTCCTTGCGGCAGAGCACGCTTTACGAAACGATTCAATTTTCAGTTTAAACCTTTTGACGAGCTAAAATGCGACGCGGGCTTTTGGTGATCTGGGCCGGCTTGCTAGAACCAGCGTCTCAGCCGAGACTGGGTGAAAGAAAGCACTGCCGAAGCCAGCGCACGAGTTGAGCGGGACTCAAGCTGCGTCTCAAGACGCTCGCGCGCCCCAGCCTTTGCAGTGCTCTCTTTCACCCAGTCTCAGCTGAGACGCTGTTCTAGCAAGCCGGTCCTGGTTTCTCCGATTTCACGTGCTCAATGAGTGCTCATGCGGAGGTAAAGCGACACTGACAGGGTATTTATAATCACCGAGGTTTTTATTTGAACATGACCTGTAAGAGCCCAACTACCCACGACACAATTTGCTGCTCGAAATTTATTTATTGTTTTCTCACCGAAAACAGCCGGTCGAGAATTGGCCGGTTTCAGACGCGCTCACTCTTGTTTCCATTGTCATATGACGTGTAAACTATGCATATCAAAAACATTCAAAGTTGTGGGTTATCTAAGAAAAAGATTCAACATTAAAAAAAGAAAATAATTTAAACTCCATTTGTTGTGGCCTCCAAGGAACTGCTAATACGTTGATCGAAAAACAACAAATGTTGTACGGATCACAGGAAAAACATGCACACGTCACTCTCAATATTGCGACGAACTTCGGGCTGGAGGACGACGCGATGGCGGCGTTTGACAGACCAACGTTGCGATGGACTTGGTGCCGCCATTCCGAACTGTCGTTCGTGGTATCGGCCAATCGATACACAGAGCGGGAGGGTTATAAGTGCGAAACAATCGCACGACAATCGGTGCAGGCAACTTCATCGTCGTCGTCGTCGTCTGCTTCACATGTCGGAGAAGCGGAAAAAAAACGCGGTCGGGTATAGCCACGTGATTTCTGGCATCTCTCACCTTCTCTACGTTTCTCCCTCCTCCTCGGTGAAACATCGTCCACGTGGCGCGGCCATGAGGTTCTATGCTCATGTTTCGGTTTCAGTTTCAAACAGTTTAGTTTCTGTTTTGCTTTATTAAAAGTATATGTGACTGTAGCAAAATATTGATTGGGTAGTATCCTGACACCATATGAAATCTCCTGGAAAAACATTTAAAAAAAATGTGCCTATGTGTGTGTGTGGGGGAGGGAGGGGGTCGGCGTTTTTTTCATCCCAATCAATGCCGATTTTATTTTAGTAAAAATACATTCAATTATTACCTCACATATTGTGCGCAATTAATGCCTGAACCCAGAAACTTAATATGCACCGCAAGTTTTTTTTTTTTTTTTTGTTTCGTAACAACGAGGTTGAACGACTTTGAACAATATTTTCCAAACCGAGCAGCTTAACAACCAACTTTTTTTCTTCAGGCTCACCCACTTTGCCGTCTTTCTACTTATCAAAAAACGGCAGACAGCTCCAAGCACCACCTATCTGCCGGAGTAGTCACCAGGGAGTGAACTTGCTTGGCACGCCATCAAAAATCAACTCTGCGTGTGGCCCTGAAAAAAAAAAAAGAAAATACAAACTTTAATTTTCCTAAAAACCAAACCAGAAACAGCAAAAAAAAAAAAAAAGAAATCTAAGACACTGTTGAGGAATGCGATACAAAAGCGTTACGCCGATTGACTCGGCGTGAGAAAGTATCGACGAAACACGAACACAAAAATAAAAAAAACAGAAACCTTTGGTTACATAAAATACCCCAAACGAAGGCAACCCCACGTTGAGCACCAATTTGGGGCGCCCGGTCACGTCCGGCAGTACAGAGCGACTGCTTCTTCTTTCACCCATAAAGACAGGCCGAAAGCGTTGGGTTGGGAACAAACTGAGAAAGGGAAGACGAAGAAAGTAGTACAGAATAAAATAAAAGTATAAATATTTGGGAGAGATAACAAAAATAGAAAGGAAAAAAATGGCGAGGTAAAGATTTGCAGCACAGTTACCGGGGCAAACGAGCAGAAAGACGAGAACGCCCCGCCGTTGCCGGACTCTGATTTATCGCAACAAAGAGATGAAGATGTAAGTGGCTTGTGGCGGCCGAATGACTAACGCGGAACTCCACATTCGGCCGGTATGGCGGGCACGTTAGTCGGACCCCAGCCGCGGGAAGAAAAAAAGCTAGGCGTCAGTCAGTCGCCGGCGATACGTGACGAGATGAAGACGGCTGTCGGACTCGTGTTTTCCCCATTCCCCTCCGCAGGCTCGCAGGCTTAAGTCACGCGATGACGGGTGTGCGGCGACAGTCGCTCGGACGCTGGAATGAGTTTGGGCAGATCGAAGGTATGTCTGCCTCAGCTTACTTCTACATCTCGTTACTTAAAAAAAACGTTATTAAATTACTGGTCTACATTATAATGTCGAGTTCCGTGTTATAGGTACCTACCCATACACCTATAAAAGTAACTCTTGAGCCGGTTTAATTGAAATTTCGAAAAACCGAAGAACCCCGATTGGGAACTGTCCTTAAGCAAGATTAACACAAGCATAACGCTAAGAAAAAAATTATGGAGCCTTATATTGTGTTAGACCACAGCTTCAACTGAACTGTCCACGTGGCTGGTGGTTTGTCTGAGTAATAAAACCCCTTCTATAGTTATCTTCCGTTATCTGTGCGGGATGTCCTCTAAGTGTCTGAGCAGTGTTGTAGGATTTACCGAACAAAAGTAACGAAATGCGTTGCTCTTTCCTCGCAAATAAAGAAAACGCGTTACCGACCTTTGTTACCTCTAAATATAAGCAACGCGTCAACGTCACCGACAAAGAGTATTGGACTTTAAATTTTCTATGTGTATTATATACGAATGAAAACATTTTACCGCTTTGACGGTACGTTTGTGCATAAGCGCCATATTTCAAGAAAGGTTATGTCCATACAAAAAGTTCGCGTAATTATCTTCATATATATATATATATATATATATATATAGTGTTTTTGTTTAAGCTTAACAGAACTTTAAAAAAAACACATGAAAGCCAGATTAATGCGGTCTGCGCAGGTGAGTTATACGGCCAGGGGGACATAGTATAGGGGACTAATCGTAACGATCGGTCGGCTAATTAGTTAAAATTCGTTAATAAACTTTTAATTAAAACTAGACATATAGTTCCGATTAGAAACTTGCTCAGCGTCATCGAAAACCACTAAATCAGTAATTTTCAGAAAGACTTTGGGCGCGTGAGAAGCGTAGTAACACGACTTTGGTTTGGGCTAGTTGGTTCTTACTTCACATGATTAAAATAGCGCAAACTTGACAAGGACAACAAAGAAGGCACACGTACAACAGGCGCCAGTCCTGTTGTACGTGCGCCTTCTTTGTTGTCCTTGTCAAGTTTGCGCTATTTTAATCATGTGAAGCGTAGTAGTGCACTAAATTTAGCACTCGTGGAGCACGTACAAAGCTAGCGGTTGCGGTAAGGCACCCACGAAATTTTTCCGTCTCTTATCTAGCCCCAGCCTTGTTCCACGTTTCTCGGCGTCAAGTCACATAAATTCTTAGACTCAAGAATTTATTCTTGAGTCCAAGAATTTATGTGACTTGACGCAGAGAAACGTGGAACAAAACTGAAATGTAATATCTCTGTCTTGGAAAAACAAATTGGGTTGTGTGTATGTTTATACAGCCTAGAACTTGGTCTGCCTCAACAGGCGACAAGTCTCCCAGCTGTAGATGAGAAATCTAGCCAGTGCAGTACAACCGCTAGCCTGGGGTCTTTAACGTGCATCACGCAGTAGTGATACACGACCGCGCGAAGGTACGATGCTCATCCAGATCTAAACGGGCAGGGGTGGGGATTGAACCCAGGGTTCTGCAGCGCGAGCTTTCGCTCCACGTGCTCCGAGCTGGTGTGCGCTAGCCCACTCGGCCACCGATCCCCCTTGTCTCGGGAAAAGGACGTAGCGAGTAACGTAACTACGTTGCCTATTACTCGAGATAACTTACGCGAGCTCGTAACCCATTAATGCGACGAGTACGTTTAATACCCGCTAGAAGACAAGGCCTGCGCATGACGTCATCGTTAGTAGATCCCCGACCCGCTCTAAGCGCCAAATAGGCTGAAGCGTGACGAGAGTATGAGCCACATGCGGCCGCGACTGCTCAGCGCGAACGTTGGCGCGAGCTGATAGCGAGCTTCCACAGTTCATTTGCGACGTGCATGCGACACCATCAAGATTGCCGGCCTTAGCAGCCTATAGGAAGTATTCACTGGCGGCCATAGCTGTGTGCACGACTGCTGAGCGCGTGCTGATGGCGAGCTTCCACAGTTCTTTTGTAACGTGCATGCGACACCATCAAGATTGCCGGCCTTAGCAGCCTATAGGAAGTATTCACTGGCGGCCATAGCTGTGTGCACGACTGCTGAGCGCGTGCTGATGGCGAGCTTCCACAGTTCTTTTGTAACGTGCATTTCGCACCCTCAAGATTGCCGGTCTTAGCAGCCTATTAATGTGGGCTCGTTCAGAGCATGCGCTCTAGACATCACCCACAAATATGGCGCCCAGTGAATACTCCTTATTCATGTGAGCTCGTTCTGAGCATGACCACTGAAGCAGGCGATGGAGAAGACGATGGAGCAGACGATGTCGCGGACAATGTAGCAGACGATGGTGCTCATCCGGGCCATCTAGGGGGCTCTGAGGGGATCTACTAGTGATGAAGTTTAGAGGAGGGAACACGCAGGCCTGGTCTTTCAGGCGGTATTGCTACGTCACCACGTTAGTGAAAAAGTAACGCATTATCGATAGCGCCATTGCTCCTAACGCATTACCGACAAAACTGCGTTTGTGTCACGTGCGTGTTCCCTCCGGGTTGGGGAATTGCATGCCCTTTATGCTGTTTCCGCAAACATAAGCCCAGATATTCACGATTTTGTTTTTGTCTGACATTAAAAATTATAATTGAAAACCACCTAACCTTCGAGAATAATGTCTAAAAAACGCTCCCAAAATTAAAAAAAAAAACGATAACCCCGAAAATTTGTAACCCTACTTATAGAAATATAGGAGTCACTGAGAACATTTCAAAGCGCTCGAACAATAGTCCAATCTGAGCATCCAGTCTGGCTACGTCACTGCTGCCGCAATGCATCGAGGGAACTTTGACGTGCGACTAGCTCGCTGGAGCTCTGCGCACGCAAAGTGCGAGATGGCACTATAGACCTTTTCTTTAACGACGCCGCCATCTTGAGAATTGCGGCGCCGACGACGCCGTCTAGCGGTTTAGAAAAAGAAATACCGGCTAGTTCTGGCAGCACAGCTATCTGGGTAGGCAACGGTGTGGGTATGGGGGGAACTTGGCTAGACTTGGCTATAATGGGCTGCAATAACTTGGTTGGAGCTTGTCCGATTGAATCCAGCTGGCCACTCACAGGCCATCACCTTGCCTCCTCGAGAGAACGAGGACGAAGACGGTGGGGTGTCATGATTGAGTTTCCACAGCGAAGTATATATGAGCAGTTTAATGTAGTCTATGCAGGTAAGCTCTCGGCATTTGATAGCTCCATCTTGAGTGGTGGCATGTAGACTTTTTCATACCTTTCACATACCACGGGGCTTGCAGTGATAACCTAATTGGACTACCTGCGCCGGTAATTAAAATTGGTCCTCTTGTCGTAGACGAAGTGGTCGTGAACTTAAACGTGACGTTGAGTCTGATACGAATCTCTCGCGATTCAAGCTTGCAATCCACTGACTTTATAAATAAAGATTCTTGGGGAAAATGCGAAGCTCGATAACATTGCAGCCACACTCGCGCTGCAGCTTCTTGTGCTCATGGCACACTTTCTGCTATTCTTCTTATGCTTTTTAAAATTATTTATCCATCCGACGACCACGCAGTGGTAGCCAGACAACCGTAGATTTTCGGAAATTGCAGCACGGTAAAAAGGAGCACTCGGAACTACCTCATGCACGACGTCTGTTTTTAAGCCTTTTCGCCCATCCCTTGGCGGTTGCATACCCTGTGTCAGCGGGCGATCCAAGAATGTACCAGGTCGAGGGTACGTCAGTTACTGGCTGGTTTGAGGTTATGCGAAAAAGGTCTATGAGGAGTATTCACTGGGCGCCATATTTGTGGGTGATGTCTAGAGCGCATGCTCTGAACGAGCCCACATTAATAGGCTACTATGATCGGCAATCTTGTGGGTGCGGAATGCACGTGACAAAAGAACTGTGGAAGCTCGCCATCAGCACGCGCTCAGCAGTCGTGCACACAGCTATGGCCGCCAGTGAATACTTCCTATAGACCTTTTCTTTAACGGCGCCGCCATCTTGAGAATTGCGGCGCCGACGACGCCGTCTAGCGGCTTAGAAAAAGAAATACCGGCTAGTTCTGGCAGCACAGCTATCTGAGTAGGCAACGGTGTGGGTATGGGGGGAACTTGGCTAGACTTGGCTATGGTGGGCTGCAATAACTTGGTTGGAGCTTGTCCGGTTGAATCCAGCTGGCTACTCACAGGCCATCACCTTGCCTCCTCGAGAGAACGACGACGAAGACGGTGGGGTGTTTTGATTGAGTTTCCACAACGAAAGAATTTATTAGCCATTTAATGTAGCCTACGCAGGTAAGCTCTCGGCATTTGATAGCTCCATCTTGAGTGGTGGCATGTAGACGTTTTCATACCTTTCACATACCACAGGGCTTGCAGTGATAACCTTATTGGACCACCTGCACCGGGAATTAACATCGGTCCTCTTGTCTTAAACGAAATGGTCGTGAGCTTAAACGTGACGTTGAGTCTGATACGAATCTCTCGCGATTCAAGCTCGCAATCGACTGACTTCATAAATAAGGATTCTCGGCGAAAATGCGAAGCTCGATAACATTGCAGCCACACTCGCGCTGCAGCTTCTTGTGCTCATGGCATACTTTCTGCTATTGTTCTTATGCTTTTTAAAATTATTTATCCATCCGACGACCACGCAGTGGTAGCCAGACAACCGTAGATTTTCGGAAATTGCAGCACGGTAAAAAGGAGCACTCGGAACTAACTCATGCACGACGTCCGTTTTTAAGCCTTTTCGCCCATACCCTTGGCGGTTGCATACCCTGTGTCAGCGGGCAATCCAAAAATGCACCAGGTCGAGGGTACGTCAGTTACTGGCTGGTTTGAGGTTATGCGAAAAAGGTCTATACTTCGTTTCACCTTATGTGCGAGCGAAGGCAAAACTGGAAGCGCGAGCACGGAAGCTCCGTGCGTTCAGGCTTTGCTCGAGCGCGCGAGCTGGGGAGAAATGCAAAAAGCGCTGGTCTCGCGCTTCTAGCATTGGCTTCGCTCGCAGATAAAGTGAAACGAAGTATAGCCGGTCTCGCGCACTGTCGCCTCCTTCCTGCTAACCAAAGTTATGGCGGCGTCACGTGTGAGTCAAACACTTCGTGAAACCGGTCTACTCCAGTTGAGTTCCAATTGAGTCCCAGTCTAATAGATAGGAATTTCCCCCTTCGGCTAGAGACCAAACCCCCTCCTACGGTTCCCGACAGAACGAGAAGAATGACAGGACGTGTCCTTCGAACGGCCGCCCTCCAGCATCAGCTCTATGTCTTCCGCCGTGCTTTCAATGTGTGTGCGCGTTCGACCTGCATGAGACGCCGAAGCGCAGTCGAAGGTAGGGAGCTAGCGCTGGAGGCTGCACGACTGAAGCTCCTCTCGACCGTTTTCACCCTGTCATCGACCGTAGCTTTGGCAACTCCAGCGAAACTGTGGCAGACTTCCTCTTGCCCATTCTCCCACCAGCCTCTGACCTCTACCGAGTTCTGGACCCTAAAAATCAGGCGCCATCTCACACACAAACAAAAGACACCGAGGAAGCAAGAGGAGGAGGCACAGAAATAGCTTCTAACATCATAAAGACGATGCCAATTGGAACTGGCGCAACTTAGTATCTCGAAAAGCAGACATAATTGATGACCCAGATAACTCCCGTGGCATTCATTACAGTAGCTCGTGTGCGCACAAAAACAAAAATGAATCGTGTAAAGATCTCAAAAAACTATTTTCAAGAAAACTCTCGTTTGAAGAAGACTACAGCAACGTTCAAAAAGACTCTAATTGTAATTAACTGCTAAACGAAAAAAAAAAAAAAAATCTTGCACGAAGTTCGACTAGCCACGCGGTGCCATAAATTAACCACACACGCAAAACAAAAACATTGGCGCGTATTCATAAATTAATTTAGAAATGGAAGACTAAAACGTCCATCGATTAGGGAAAAGTAATTACGTTTTTCTCATTTTCCGATATCTGGATTTTCCATCACCCTTCACAGCCACCCTTTGTGGTTTCGTTTACCATTAAGTTTGGTGCGCTCGATTATGCCGTTAAGGCTATGTCAGTAGAGAAGCGTTTTATGCTGGCGCCGCTTGGCAAAAAGTAACAACTGAAATTTTAAATCAATTTCCTTCGGGGTCGAGAACTATGAGCCCACGATAATATTCTTCCTATGATTGACCTCGCTTATTTAATTTTTTTAATGTTTATTTTTGCCTTTGTGCGGGCTCGTATGTACGACAGCGTTTAAGTAGCCTTCCGCGTTTCGGGGGTTTATATTTCTTTTAATTCGGGGGTGGTTTTTCGACATTCATTATTGTTCCACAAATTCGGTGTTTCGCGGTATCAATACTTTGTGTTGGGCAAACCAATGTTGTTGTTTTTTTTCTTCGGGGCTTAGGTTGAAGAAAACATGCCACGGGCATACGATTTTTCAAACTTCAGATATGATACACGTGACATGAGTACTTGGAAAAAACGTCACCAAACCGATAAGCTTTGTTTTGGTAAATCTGTGCTTTGGTGAACACAATCAAAGGCTGTGGAAAAAAACTTTCCTCCCGTAAAACACAGCACAACCGGCCTTCTACTTAAGCAGGTAGAGTCCGAAAATGTCCGAAATTTTGTTTTTATAAAGAAAACTTTGCTTAGAGATATAATTTTTAGTCATGGGCACTCATAAGTACTTATTTCCATGTTCCACAGTTCTTTCTTTAAATTACATATATTTACAACAAAATCATGAGGCATCCCACTTTGTGAAGGTGGATGACCAGCGAAACTGTATAGCACACGACACAGACGTGACACAGAATTTAGCGTATGCTCCAATAAAGTTGTCAAATTTAGCAGCATGGTACCTGCATCTTTTTGATGCGTTCTCCGTCCCACGACGTTCGTCGTCTTGTCTGGTTTGCCGCATGCGCCTGGCGTTTTGTGGGCGATCTTCATCGGTGGTGTTTGCCGCCCGCCGCCGCTGCTGACATTCTCGTGGCCGTTCCTGCTGTTGCTCTTCGTAGGCGCGTTGCTCTTCGGGAGTCCGGACTATACGCGGCCTCCCCATTAAGACGCGAGAAGAGAAGCGAAATGGACCTACTGCTAAATTAACCAAGCACAAAGGAGAATGAAGGGAATGGTTTTCCACGCGCCGCACGTGCAGGCGTCTGCAGTAGCGTAGCCTCCCCTATACTCACAAGGTCTGGCAGTTCGACGACGGAGCCATATAGTGCCCGGTCGCAGATTTGTAGCGCGAGGATCTCGTAGCACAGAGCATTTCTCGGCGAACCTGGACGTCAACGCACATCTTTTGCAGCGGCGAGGACCCGAAACATGGTTTTGAAACCAGACGAGAAAAGAAGTGGTTGCGCGAGGAACGCGTGAAGCACGAGCGGACATTCCATCGCTCGGGAGAAGTGTATTTCGGCGTCTCGCCGCAGCGGGGCGCCCGTCACCTGGCTCTCCTCTCATCCGTTGTCTGCCGCTCTACCTTTTCTATTTTGGCGGCTGCTTCTCGTGGCGATCTGCCAAGCTTTGTCAATATAGATGAGGCTATGGCAGCAGTAACTGTTCTAAAGCAGAAGCCCAAAACAAATGGCATCTTGCACGCGCGTTCGTCAACGCTTTATTTTGGTTATTTACTTCGAATCTTTTATATGCGGAAGGCGTGCGCGTGCGGCGCTACGAGCCTAGAGTGTTTAGTCACTGCATACTAAAAATCCACGGAACCCTAGCCATAAACAACTTCGCTGTAAAAATTACCACGACTGAATCCACCCTTCTCAGAAGTCCATCGAGCAACATTGGTGGTCACCATTGTTGGGCTAGGTGGCGCAAGCTGCCGCCCGTTACAAAGGGTATAGCCATTACCATCCATCCATCCATCCACCCACCCACCCACGGGAAACGAAGCGCGTGATTGGATACGAATCCTCGCCGAACGCTGACGTCACCCTCGCGTCCAATCTATGCTCAGAGGATCTGAGCAAGCAATGACGAGGAGGCGTTGGCGCCGCCGGCTTTTCAAAAGGGTCTATTCTACCAAATATTGTCATAGAAACCTCGAATAGACGTCCAAAACAACACAAAAATTAAATTTTGCCCCGAAGTTGCGTCGGTAGCATACAGTTTTGAGGTGCGAAACCCACGAGAGAAAAGAGATATAAAACCCTCAGGCCAAAAAGTTATCCGTTGATTCCTCTGTTATCAGTGTCTCACAAAGATCGACGCCTTATAAGTGGAGCACTGGAGCACTCACGAGGCGTCAAGTTCTTTGTAGGACACTGAAATTGATTGAACGAACGAACGAACAAATGAAGGAATAGAAGAATGCACGAATGAATTAATGTACTTCTACTTGGGATTTTATACAAGTCTAATAACAAAAAGGACCAGGAGTTTTTGGGTTTGCATTAAAATATTGAACGCAGCGAAAGTCAGATTTCTTCCATGGAGGTCGAGATAACGGTGCGATAGCGTTAATTGTTTTTCCACCCTGGAGAAAACAATTTAGCCGTGCAGCTGCACTAATAAGCTGGGATCATTTCACGTACATCGTAAATGACACTTAAGTGTATAACATTTATTCAGAGAACAAGCTCGACTTCATAGTGAAAAAAAAAAACTCCAGACTAGGGACAAACATTGGGACGGCACAACACCGCCTGAAAGGGACAGTGTTGTGTTGTCCCTATTTATGTACCTAGTCTCGAGGTTTCTTTCGCTATAATCGTTCACTCACTCGCATGCGCTGTAACCTTTATTTTGGACTTGACTTCACTCACCCCGGAGCACTTCTTAATTGTATTATTGTGAGTAGATCGATTTTACGATCTTCCTCAGCGGCCTCCGGCAACCCGGTTTTAGGTACAAGTGGCGACATCTGGCGAGCATCGCTAAAAATATTCAATCGACGCTGGTGATTTCTCCCTCTCAACGCCCTCTCTGTTTCTTTTCTTTTACCCCTTTCCTGACGCTTATTTTTATAGTAATAATTTGTGTTAACAACGGTACCTCTTATGTCGTACTCACTATACACGAGTTCCATGTTTATCACGAGGCCAGAACACACATTGTTTCTAAAATTCATCCTGCGCCTGTTTTTATAATTTACAGGCTGCAGGAGGTAAAAGTAAACGGTGTTTTCTAACCACAGGGAATATTGAAACATTGTTTATTTTCTGACATAATTTTCTGACATAAACACATTTTCTGACATGACCAAAAAAAGCGACTTTTATGCAGCTTTTTAATGTAAACGTAACCTATTTACGGGAATAAACGCATTGCCATACACTCTGTCTCCGTAAGAACATAGCGCCCACAGTTTTTGTAATATGCCCTTTTTTTTCGATCTACAATTTTCTGAATAAAAGACACAAAGGTGTTTTCATGTGAGATCGCACAATGTGAGTACGGGTCCTATTTTTAGAGCGCAGATCTTAGGCGCCCGTATCCAGCTTGAGTGGCGTCGCCGTCGCCGTCGCTGTCGCCGTCGTCGTAACCGCGCGGTGCATTATGGGTAAATTTTCCCGCCAAATTTAGCGGAAAATTTTCCGCGCTAAATTTAGCGGAAAATATTTTCCACTAAATTTAGCGGAAAAATTCCCCTCTAAATTTTGGTCACGTGACCCCCAGGTTACGTGACCCCTCTGAGGTCACGTGACCCTCTGAGGTCACGTGACCGCCTCTGAGGTCACGTGAGCCCCCCCTCCCCGATGTCACGCAACCCCCCTCAGGTCACGGGACCCCCCTGAGGTCACGTAACACCCCTTGATGTCATGTGACCACCCCTGAGGTCATGTGACCCCTCCCCTGAGGTCATGTGACCCCTACCCTGAGGTCACGTGACCCCTACCCTGAGGTCATGTGACCCCTCCCCTGAGGTCACGTGACCTCAAGGAGTCACCTATCCCTCAGTACCCTTCCACCCACCTCCTCAAGAGCTGCGCTCTAATCCGGCGTTATAGGGAGTTGTAAACGGCTTTCATTTTTTTATATGCATTTAAAATATTAACGTAAAAAGCCTGTTCTTGGGAGGAACACTCAGCTATACTTGAAAGTTGTGTTAGCGAAATCCGAAAACGAAGGGAGCAACATTGGGCAGAGAGCCAGCGATGCGAAGAAAGATGGCGGCATGCAAGTGTGCGTTCGCCGCACGTGTAACTTTAAATTTTATTTTCCTGTATTAAACCCTTTTATTTTCCTAAACGTTTGTTCAATTAGGGGAAAGCCAACATCTCAGAAGTGGGATTCACCGAAACCTTCGTGGTGAGGCGATCCTGGAAGCCGATGTCGTCGGATTGCGCCGACGGTGATGCACGCTGACTTTTCAACTGACGCTACGGGTAGTGCCGAGTCCGTGCCGTCGTCGTGAGGTAGCGGCCGTGGAAAGTGGGCTCTTCGTGTCGCCTGCTGACTGCGTGTATGTGGACGCTGTCTCAACGGGTACCGTCTTCGTGAGGTGCCGACGGCGGAAACGCGAGTCTTCGTGCTGCCTCGTGGGGACCGTGCGTGCGGACGCTCTGTGTGACGTCTGCAGGCCTAGACGCGTGACCGAAGGCGAAAAACAACAACTGCAATTGTGTGTACGCCTAGGAAGACGCCTAGACAACCCTAAAGATGGCAAACGGCGACGGAAACGAGATAATGCAAGCGCTACTGGAACAAAACAGAAGGTTACTCGACCTCGTCGAGAGGAAACCAGAAACGTTCCATGTTATGCCGGACCTCAATAAGGCTATTCACGACTTCGACGGCGAAGGCTCGTCACACGAGGCCGGGGCGTGGCTGAAGAGTATCGACTCCATGGCAGTTCTGCACGGCTGGCCGGACAGTTTCAGGCTGGAGAACGCTAGGCTCCACATGAAGGGACCTGCTCGATTTTAGTTTCAGGCCCGTGTCGAAGACCTTACTACGTGGGAGGACTTCAAGGCCGCCTTTAGAAAAACCTTTGTGGGCCAAACAAGCACAGCTGAAAAATGGAAGCAGATGCAGGAGAGAATCCAGATGAGGGGAGAGTCCACAATGGCATATTTCTTCGAAAAGACCATTGTTGTGCAAGGAATTGGGCCTCAGTATGCAAGATACCAAGGGGCAAGTTTTGGTTAGACTGTGGTCTAGAGACGCATGCATCTCCATGACGGCAAAGGAGCACAGGGACGAGGATGAATTGTTGGCAGACTTGCGAAGGCTGGAGAGAATAAGTGAATCAAGGATTCAGATGTCTCCAAGGGTCAAGCCATACAGCGGTGATCCAGGTGCAGCAACACCTCGCGTCGGGTCATCAACCTCAAGGTCGTGGGCTACTGCACGTCCAACCGAGCAAACACCCAGTGGAATACGCCTCACAGATCAAAAGAGTGTGGCCAGAGACTCAATGAGTCGAGGAAGCAATATGGTCCAGCCGACAGATCAGGCAAGTGCTGGCGGACCACCTAAGAAAACACCGGAATCCTCCAAGCGAGATCAAGCTGAGCGAAAATGCTACAGTTGCGGGAAGTATGGACATATGGCGAGAAACTGCCCAGCAACAAACCCTGTTGGCAACTTTGTAGTGAATCAAAGTCCAACAAGTGACAGTGATCCAGCTAAATTCCTGAAGACTGCTCTTATCAATGGAACTCACCAGCTCTCGGTGATGATCGACCCCGGAAGTTCGGACTGTATATTGCGTCATCGAGCAGCTGAAAAGTGCAACCTACAAGTTGTGTGCAAGGCCCAAGACTTGTATGGATTTGGGAACACCGATACATCTACAGTGCGGTCCATCGGAACCTCGGAGGTCGACATTGAAATCGACTGATGTGGTATGCCGTAAGGTCAAGGTGATCGTCGTCAACGACAGTGCCCTGCCTGTGGACATGCTGGTCGGTAGAACCTGGACGGAACAAGACCACATTGCATACCTGCGCATGGGAGATGAGCTCAGGATTGGCTACCGTGATGATCTTCCGTTTTGTGACATCGACCTTGCACAGATGAAGCCTTCCAAGGAACCACTGCGTGTCAAGGAAACTATGGTGCTGCCCAAAAGAACTGTGTGTTGGGTGACAGTGGAGACCGGTAAGAGTGAAGGAAGTCTTATCGTACCTAGTGGGACTGACAAGGGAATGCTACTTCACGTCCGAACACGGAAGGGTTGAGATACCCGTGTTGAACGACAAGGATGAAGACCAACAGCTGCTCAGGGGAAGTTTGTTTGCTCACGCTGAATTGCTCTCAGGGAGCGAAGAGTTAACCCCAGTGAGGAATGTGCCTCAGCGAGAGCCCATCGATCGTGGCATGCTAAATGTCGGAAAGGACATTACTGAACAGCAAGTGGACGCGCTGCTGAAGATGCTGAATGAGTATAGGGACTGCTTCGCACTGAATCTGTCTGAATTGGGGTGTTGCAACCAACTAGAAATGACTATCACAGAGAAACCTGGAAGTACCCCAGTCAGATGCAAGCCGTACAAGACTAATGCATCGGAAAGGGAAGCGATCCAAAAATTGTCGAAGAGTGGAAGGCGACTGGTATCGTCACCGAAACAACGTCGCCATATGCTAGTCCAGTGCTACTCGTGAAAAAGAAAATGGAGAAAACCGTCTCGTCATAGACTATCGACGACTCCTTTTCGTGATGCCTAAGAGCATGCGTAAAACACTGTGTGTCAAGTTTCACGACTTGCAGGGACTTTTTGGCACAGACCGAAACGTGTCGAAAATCAAGGAACACTATTGGTTTCCCCGGATGAAGCGCTATGTGCATCAGCACATCCGTAGGTGTTTCGAGTGTCTGCTCACGAAGGTACCAGGAGGGAAGAAGCCTGGACTTCTGCACTCAATACCGCCTGGGAAGAGGCCATTTCAAGTTGTACACGTGGACCATGTTGGTCCATTTGTGAGAAGTTCCAAGAAAAACCAGTGGATCTTGGTGCTGGTGGACAATCTGACCAAGTTTGTACGCCTCTACCCTGTGCGAGACACTTCGGCAAGGAACGTATGCGGTGTATGCAGAGTTTTGTCACAGAGTTTGGACTACCGGAACGCATCATTCGGACCGTGGTTCCTGTTTCACATCCCACAGCTTCGAAGCCTTCTGCCAGGAAAATGGTGTGGCCCACACACTGAACTCATCGCACCAACCAAGGGCTAACGGCCAGGTAGAGCGAATAAACCGAAACCTGGTTCCGTGCATTATGGCTACAATCGAGGACCCAACTCACAAGGACTGGGATCAGAACATCTAGGAGGTAGAGGGCTACCTGAACACAGCATATAATGCCTCAACCGGCACTAGCCCCTTCAGGCTTCTGCATGGATATCAACCAAGGATGCAAGACGGTGTCCTCAGATGGCTAAACACAGAGAATGACGAGTGGGTGTGCCCAGAGCAACTTCAAGAGACGGCTCAAAATGACATAATGACCCAGCAAGAAAGGTCGAAGCAGTACTTCGACAAGAATCACTTCGCAGCAGAAGGGCTGAGTGTTGGAGACGTAGTGGTCATGCGCTGAATTCCAGAGCAAACCGGAGTCCCAACAAAAACCCAGAAGAAGTTCAGAGGCCCACTGACTGTGACAGAAGTACTCCCAGCGGACACCTACAGAGTGACCGAGATGAAGGGAAAGGAGAGGGTCTACTCAACAACCGCCCACATCAGCCAACTCAAGAGATGGGGTGGAAGATGCCGAGAACCGTCCGACCAGTCAAGCACCGACGAAGAAGACAGTGTGCCGAGACGTAGCAGACGTGTGCCCAAAAGACCTTCGTACCTTGTGGACTACGCCGCATGAACTGAGGACAGCTCGCTGCCAGGAATGGCCGAGTGTTAGCGATATCCGAAAACGAAGGGAGCAACATTGGGCAGAGAGCCAGCGATGCGAAGAAAGATGGCGGCATGCAAGTGTGCGTTCGCCGCACGTGTAACTTTAAATTTTATTTTCCTGTATTAAACCCTTTTATTTTCCTAAACGTTTGTTCAATTAAGGGAAGGCCAGCTAATTCTCTTCCGGAGATATGAAACGCCGAAGCTTGAGGTGTGAAGATCGCCAAGGTTTTAATACAGTTATTTCCACAGCCATCGATTTTATACCAAAGCATGCACGTAGTAAATTATAGAGCTCAGCTCTTAGGCGCCCGTTTTCGAGTTGAGCGGCGTCGCCTTCGGCGTCGGCGTAACCACGCGCGTTGCATCATGCGACGTTTCCCCGCTAAAGTTAGCGGGGATATTTTTCCGCTAAATTTAGTGGAGAAGTGTGGCGGAAACTTTTTCCCACTAAATTTAGCGGAGGAATGTTTCCGCTAAAGTTAGCGGGGAAATGTTTCTGCTAAGTTTAGCGGGAAATTTTTGCCGCTTAATTTAGCGGAGAAATTTTTCCTCTAAATTTAGATGAAACAATATTCCCGCTAAAGTAAGTAAAACATTGTCCCGATAAATTTAGCGGGAGAACTTCACCGCTAAATTTAGCGGGTTAAGTTTCCCCGCTAAATTTAGCGAGGAAATTGACGTCACGTGACCTCAAAACCAATCCACATTCTCCGCTAAATTTAGCGGAGAAAAGGAGGAGGGGAGAGTACGAAAGAGAAGGAAAGGCATACCCTTCCCTCCGTACCTTCCCCTCCTCCTCCTCAAGAGCTGAGCTCTAGTTTCGCATTAGAGATATTTGTAAACGTCTTTCATTTTTAATACTTATTTTATGAAAGATTTACAACGTGTAAACAAAATAATAAAAATTACAAAAACAATTCATATGCACTGAAAAAACGAAACCCGTCAAGTAAACATGTTTTAGAGACACATTCACAAGTTATTTACCAGCAAACTACTTTGTATGAAATAGCATAAAATGTATCTAAATGAGCATCTTTAAACGAATTTTACTCACATAAAAATATACGCTTGGCCATTATTGTAGGGATATTATTTCAGAAACGCAGCTGATGTCTCTATATGTCGCATATTTGCGAGCCAATATTTAAAAAAAAACATACCATCTTTTATTTATTTTTATATTTCCTCGATCGTCTGCAGTGCCTTGACTAACTTATGACGCCAAAATATTGAGTAAAATATGACGTCTAAAAGAGAAAAACAACAACAAAACTTAGCAAAAGTTGAGCTATCTCTTCTTCGTTATATGGGCTTTCCCGCACGACGTCGGCTCCAATGACACATTTTCTGCAACCGGAAAAGGACTATACAGCGGTGCTGCTCTGTCCTAAGATGTAGAAAGTCGTGCTGTCCCTAGCTTAGATTCATACTTTTTTCCTCGCATCCTCCTTAACCCCCCCCCCCCCCCCCCCCCTTTTTTTTTTAAGTGAGTCCAAATTGAGTGTTTCTTTTTTTTTTTTTTTGAGCGCCATAAAATGCTGCGCATGCCTTAAATCTCTATGATGTAAGTGGATTTAGTCGTTTTCAATGATGCCCAACATATTTCTAATTGAAATGATAGATTAAAATGTAATAAATAATTGCGATGTTAATTACTAAAGGTAATAATTAACCTACTTATATCGAACACTGCTTTCATGTCTTAAATTTGCATTTTGGGGCAGGAACCAATACCACATCAACCACTTTCTTGTTCGATGCGTTCTTTTCCCTGGAACGATCTGGCCAACGTTTCTTGAAAGTATATATATATATATATATATATATATATATATATATATATATATATATATATATATATATATATATAGGTATAGTATAGCTGAGTGCTTCTCCCAAGGACATGCCTTTGACATAGTACAATAGTACGGGTCATTCAAAATATGTCCCGTACTGTCAGTGTATGAACTGACGTGCAAACGCCCGAGTACAAAACCCTTGTAGCTCAACATCTATCTGTATGCCATTGTACGGTATGCACGGATACTTAAAATGGTAAGCTGGATTGTTTGCAGTCACAGAATGTTGAACACCAAGATATCCACTTTCCAGATACTACATCCCTACCATTCTTTCCGCAGGAGGACTATTAGGGAATTTTAGCTGGTCCTTTCCATAGCTCCTATAACGACACCCGATACTCCACCGACGCCTTTGGGCACGCGACGTTTCAAGATTGGGTATCTGTATCGGCAGTATCGGAATAATATACTAAGACTCCCTATTGTTACCGTAACGCTACGGTACCACTTCACAATCATTGCGTGTCTGGAGTCCCCGATGCTGCATTCCCCAATATGATCGCAGATAAAGAAAGGAGCGCGAAGACGCCATGGTCACTGAGAGAGTGAGAACGACGGGGCGTGTCTTTGGAACGCCTGGCCGCCAGCAGGCGCTCCATGCCGTCCGTCCTGTTTTGGTTGCGAGCGCACCCTCCAGGTGCCGCCGAAACGATGTCCAAGGTTCTTGTCGCTTTGGAGGAGGTACAAGTGCGTTCTCTCCTTGTCAGTGGCTATAAGGAGTTCTCGTAGGCCGCTTCCATAGTCCCACAACGCTTTCCCCAACCGGCTACACGATCAGAAGCTACGCTGACAAGGATCACAGAGCGCTCGCGCAGTTGTGGACTCTCTGTTGCAGAGGGCCTAACGCATTAAAAAAAAAAACACTGTTTATGAAAACCTTTTAGGCGTTTTTTTCCCCGTTTTAAGCTGCAAGCGATTACGGGTTTGCAGACACGAAAGGTAGAGGGAAAAAATTGTGTCTTAAGGTTAGTGACTTTTGTCAGCCAAGTGTTTCCTTGACATTGGTACTGCTATTCTTAGAGCGGCCTGGAGCTTGTAGCATCAATTGTTATATAGAGGGCGCGGCTTGGTTGCACGAACGTGTACAAAATCGGTAAAAGTTACGTGAGAGAGCGGCATAGAAACAATTGACCGCATCTTCACGTGGTGAATGATGTTGCTTGGGGCGAAGCTCTGGTGGTGCTTGTCTGCGTAGACGCCGAGCCGCAGCATGCCGAGCCTTTTCATTCATGTCAGTAGGAGAATGTGTGGTTTTCTTCTTTTTTTTTTTTTTCCTTTTCAAATTCTCTCTTAGCATTACTTCCCGCATCTGACGTTGAAGAGACAGAATATATCCCCCGCTATCCGACTCTGACACGGAAACAAATGCAGCACTACTTCCTCCTGCTTCCGAGAACATCTTCCCTGGAATCGATTCGAGCAGAGGAACCATTCCACAGCTGCCCAGTGCCTTACCACAGCGCCTAGACAAACTAAAAAAACTTTCCTACAGCCCCCTCTCCCCTCCCAGACCATTTTCCTTCCACCTAATCGGACAGGCATACCAACCCCGAATGAGAATCGAAACCAAAACGAGGCCCCCGCAAAAACAAGGCATCGACTTGATCACGTTGTGCTTTTCTCTTCCTTTTCACTTGTCCCCGATACAACCCACGATTTAAATTCTTTCTTTTTCCTTTTTTATCTTCAATTATTTTGTAACGTAGGATACAAAGCGTCTTTTCCTCCGCCATTTTTACTTATTTTTTTTTCTTTTCTGGTGGGAACCGGCATCTTAAGAAGCGGTGTGGTTTGGGAACAGACTTAAGCCTGATTGGCTTCGGGGCGGTTCCGAAGGGAAGTTTTAGGGGGACGGAGAAGCTTTCAATGACGTCAAATATTTATTTCTGTTCTGTTCTTCGCTATAGTGAATTGAGGTTGCAAAGTGTTTCCCTCTTTACTGCTATGTATTTTTTTAGGCAGGCTTTTTGCGTTTTTTTTTCTTTTTTTACAAAATGAATAGAATATAATTGAAAAGAACGTATGTAGCTTTTTTCAGACACTGAAAAAGAGGAACAGTTATTTGCGAGTCGGCGTTGGATTGAGTTTACGCGACGCAATTAAGGCTTTCTCATCTGGTTTCAAATTAACCTGACGAAATTCCTTCTCCTCCCTAGGATAGAAAGAACTAGTACCGTAAAGTTAGTAGCGGATCAAACCCGTGCGTGAGCTTCGTAAATAAAATAGAAGTTCCTCTTTGTTGCTTTAAATAAACCTTCTTCCTTCCGGCTCTTCCCCCCTACCAATATGGCCGCCGGTGCCAGTCACACACTAGGTGGCGCTGTCGGCGCAGTGATTGGTTAGAGCCTCGATTGTAGATTGGGTCGATCTAAAACCGTTGGGAGCGTTTTCAATATCAAATTGAAAGACAGACGCTTCCCGCTGAGATTGGTCGCAAGTGCACATGCGCTCACCTGTCGCGTGTTCAGGAGCAAAACAGGCGTAAAGACAGAGGCGCTCGCAGACGATCCACGTTTTCGGCACCTCTTCGGAACTCGTACTGCAAACGCGGCCCGCATACCACGTGACCCAAATCGTAGTTGGACACTCTCTGCAATAAAAGCTCTATGCGATTGGAAGATGGCGGCGTTCACGGGAATAGGTTCGCACTATCGCGCAGCGTTTTGTTGTCTCCGTGAGAACAGGGATACGAAGTTGCAACTTCTTTAAAAAAAAGTTATAGTTCATGCCAACTTAAGGAGCCTAGGGCGTGGCGAGTTGCGAGAATCTGATTATCACTCCCACGGCAATCAGATCGATGCATTAGCCGTTAAGATCGGCGAAGAACCAATCACATCCAATCAATCAAGGTGCATCGTCACGGCACTCGTCGTCTTTGTGTGTTTGCTGTCGCCGGCTAAACCCATCGAGCACAAAAAGGCTTAGCATCGCCGGCAGCGCCCTCGTGATTAAATTAAAAGGTAAAAGCGAGCGCACAAAAAAAAAGGGGCGCCTAGAGTTTGACTTATTTCGGCGACCATATTGGTAGAGGGGAAGAGCCGGAAAACGGGAGTTTTAAAAGCTACATAAATCATTTTCCATTTTTTTTAAGGAAGACCCCGAGCGTTTGTCTATACTTCGTCTCACCCTACGATGGACTAAAGGCAAAAGCTACGGACCGCCAGATCAAATCACAAGCCACTTAGAAATCGCGTATTGCGCTTTGATGCGCGTATCAGTGCCCGCGTCTCGGATCACTGATGGGGATGGGCGGACAGTGGTTCGAATCGAAATAGCACTGAGTGACTCAACAATTTACCTCGCAAAAAAGAGGCTGTTTGCAGTGTCGAATCTATAAAAATGACGCAGCGTTTTTGGGTTCGGAGCATTATTCGTCCACCCCTAATCAATGCTAGGCACGTCATAGTGAAGCGTGGAACGTGATTGGACCTGGCGGCCCATGGCTTTGGCCCTTAGTCCATCGTAGGATGAGACAAAGTATAGAAACAGAAACCTGCGTTCCTTAAGATGTCAGTCAACGTATATTCCTTTTCACTTGAGTCCGAGTGCAGCCGACGCGATGACTCAATGGAGCCAATCATGTAGTGACAAAAAGGGCATCATCACAGGCTATTTTCTTTGTGCTCTCGTTATTGCCGAATAAAGCAATCACGCACCGTGAGCGATCCTGCGTTTTGTTTGCGTGGTTGGTCTAGACGGCGATAGCAAACCCACCAGGGTATTGAGTGTCGTGACGATTCACCTTTGGCACTGGTTGATTGGCTCCAAAACAGCCGGTTCAGCTCAGGCTTTGACGATACATTCATCAACAGCCGCATTCACACAATCTAATAAAAATCTAATGAAAAGTTAACGGGAAGAGGTGGGCACGTATAACCATCATTCTTTCTCTTTTCCCCCGATACGCGCATACAGAATAATTATTTATTGAAGGTAACAGTATCAGAGTCACGCACCAGTCATCTAGTTGTGTTTTGGAGATTTGTGTTTCTCCTTTGTACCCCTTGTTCCCCTTCTCCAGAAACAATTATCGTCATTGAGGAATCACTTTTGGGGGGGCGCAGTGAACGCAGCAGTCAGAGACGCGTTCCAGGAATCAAAGTTCAAAATGCTACGTCATCCACTCGTTGCGAATTGTCAAACAGTTTTGGCGCCGCCTCGCTGAGAACTAACTTTTTGTCAACAAACAATCCTGGGAGATTTTGCCGTACGCTGTCACGACGTGGTCTAGGGTGAGAGACAGTGACGGAGAGCGACCGCGGTGAAGCGAAGTACCACGACCACGCTGCGGCGAACTCTGAGCGGCGACTACGGGACGGAAAAGCTCGCCGTTCGCCGGCATGGAGCGGAACCGGTCCACTCCGGAGAACTAGAGGGGAGGGAGGGTACGGGGTGTCGCCCCTCTCCGGCTCGCACGCCGCACTGGGCTGACGGTACTCTATTGACGAGGTGGACGTTGTAGGAGCCACGAGTAGAAGATGGGTGTCACCTATCGTCACGAAGAGTTCAAGAAGCGCAGAGTGCGGCGATTCTCGAGCATCGTGATAATGTTCCGCAGCCAATGAGAGTGCTGCATTAACTGATAAGAACGCCGGACAACCAATCCCAAAGCAAGAAACATGAAATAATGACCCACGCCATTAGAGTAGCTGTTAATCAGCCACGTCGTCACTGATAATAGTCAAGGTGCTGGGATGGTCAAGGAAGGATGGGGTATGGTACGGATGGGGAAGGAGGCGTTCTTGCACCACTTTATAATAAACCTAACGTCAGAAAAAAAGAAACCACACACAGCGTTGGAACTCACATCTTTTGCTGCTGTGAGGGATTCCTGTGTCTAAGGGAGGTGAGAGAGGGGAAGGAGGGGGAGGAAAGAAAACTGAGCCCGCACCGTGTAGACGCGCAGGAGTACTTTCCAGAATCCCCGGGGGGGGGGGGGGGGGTACAGAGAGAGAACGTTAGTGGGTCTTGCCACAGATGACGTTGTGCGAGACGAGAGCGATCGGGAGAGAGTAATAGCGCGGATGTCTGAAAATGCTTTACTATAGTCGGTGCTCCCACCTTTATTCACTTTAGCATACATAGTGAACGCTGCCGAAGAGGCGACCTCCTCTCCAGTGTTCGCTCAGATAAAGTGCGAAGAGGTGAGAAGATCTGCCACTTTACACTTAACCTGTTACCGACTGTTGAAGAATACATTCAGTTCCCCTCATTTTGCATTAAACAGCGCGCCTAAAGCGCCAAATCCTCGCCTAGAGGTGGGGACACCCCGCGTTTGAGAAAACGGCTGCTGGGCATCGTGCTGCCCACGCTGTGGCACTTTGGATCTGCGCTAAAAGAGCGTGAGAGAGTTGCCGCCGACGCACCGAGATACCGGATTCGCCTAAGGACCCTTGGTACGCAAAGACAGCAGAGACGGCTCTCTCCGCTGTCTCGACGGGTTTCCACGACGACAACGCAAAAGGGAAAACCCCGAGGTTGCGCGCGTCCAGCCGTTTTAACTATACAAAAGCTGTCGGCTTCGAGGCCATTGGATGTTCGCGGAGTAGGACGTATTTCCTAGTCATGTTTTTACTATCACTCTCTCCGCGACCACGTGGGTTTTGACGTACGGACGCCACCCGATTTCTCCCCAAAGGGGCACCAACAGCTACCGCCGTAATAAAATAACCCGAAAACGGGCTACAAATATGGTTGTTTGCGTAACGCGCTTTCAAGCTTATGGACGACGTTTGCAATACGAGCTGCGATGATTGTTATAAAAGCGTTGATTGTCTGCAAGTGTCTCCTCCTCTCCACCCACTGTTCTTTTCACCACGCGAAAACGCAACGCATTAGCACTTGAGACCAACCTGCGCGGGAGGCATCCGACATTAAATTAGAAATGTTCTACACGGTTGGAGTCTCTCTCTCTCTTCCCTTTCTCCTTCTTTCTTAAATCTAGGCTCTCTTGTCTGTGAGTCTACATGTTTGCATGTCGCTCTGTCTGTCCCTTTGCGAGTGTGTGGAAGAGAGCTGGAGGGAGTCAGAACTACATCCTACTGCCCCGGCGAGTTAATTAATTATCCTGGCGGTGCGAGTGAACTTTTTCAAAAACACGGAAGAACCGACACTCTACAGCCCGAACCGAGAAAGGTCGGGGTCGGCAATCAAAGGTTATGCCGAATCTCCGAAGTTGGCCAGAGTCTATGAATAACAGTAAATTACTCACTTATAGCATCGACCTCTGCTTTGGTCTTATGTCTAAATCGAGCTATAGTCTATAGATCGAATAAGCCAAAAATGTTGTCAAGCGAGCGATAACCGTTTGATGGACGTGCGACTATCCGACTGCCATATATCCACCCGAAAAAGTTTGTCGCGTTATTTTTTTTTTAGATTTCCTTCTGGTCCGGTCTAGACGTTTCATGCTGCACGAACGTGACTAGAAAGTTTTATCGAGTCATATATTATAACTAGGCGTATGCGAGTGCTACTTCGAATCGAATGCTCCAAGCATGTTTGCCTCTGGCGTATGTCTACGTCGAACGTGTTTGCAGACGGCTTTCGTATGACCAACGCGACAGGACCATCACACGAGGAAGAAACACGCTTCAGACAGACTGCAGACTTTTGTTGTCAATGACTATAGGCCAGAAACGTACTCTACGAAAAAAAAAAAAAACATCCACGCCTCTTATTTCTTCATTGATATCAGCGCCATATATAGGTATGTGCCAGCAACGTACAATTCGTAAAGGGAGGACAGGTTGCAGGGACATAACGGCAATCGTAAGCCGTCAACTGGAAAAACAATGACAACAACGCATTGCAAACAGCGATCGTCCAGGCAGCAGTCGCGGTTATTTCGTTGCTGAGGTATTTCCGGTACAAAGATGCTTCACGAGCCGAAAGAGACGCGCTAACCGAAGAAACACGAGAGTCAATCGTTGTAGCTTCTAGAAAGACAGTCGCGATGGCGACCGGAGGACTGAGAGGGAGGTCCGTAGCAGAAGGACATGCCGGCAAATGCGCCAAAGGCGGCCGGAAGTCGTTTCTGACTGCTCCGACGCGATTAGTGGGGACCGACTCTTCGGACTGCCGTTGTGGTCCTCGTCCAAGGAGGTCTCTCGTCAGACACACAGATTCCCCACCGGGACCGGCGGAAGTGTGCGACTAGACGACGATGATGGCTGCGTTGTATCTCAACGTCTCATTCCTCTTTTATTGAAGTGTTTTTTTTTTCCTCCGTGAGGCTCATATCGCGATTTGTGGAAAACACAAAAGAGGCTATAGGTGGGGATGAAGAAAAGAAGACGCTTGGGAAGATAAAGAACGCCACTGGCAAATATTTCGAGATACCCTATGGAAGCAGGACACCCAGCATCGACAACGAATAATCTAGGTCATAAGAAGCTAATCACAAGCGCCTGATATTAAAAAGACATGGCTCTGAATTGTGGTAGACTATATTTTTCATTGTCCGCTTGTTATGAAGAAAGCTCGTCCTTACTCTAGACCAACTATTTTTTGTTTCCGCCAGTCTCTGAGCGAAGAGCCTGTGACAGGTTCACAGGCACGCGAACCTGTCACAACGTGACCTCTTGTCACGTTGTGGGCTTCTTTATTCGCGGCAAGAAGTTAGGGTGTCGCCGCCTGGTGGAACTTTTCCACAACCCAAAGTGAGGATACTACAACTTCCTAAGCTGGTGCAAGCACGTGAAATGTAAAGCTTCTATGCACAGTGTAAATTAAAACATAACCACATGAGTAGCACGTGCACTACTCATAGTCAGGAAAACAGAAGCGCCCATAGCGAGCTTCTCACCGCGAATAGGGAGTATTCACTTGCGACAACGGTTGTGTGCGCAACTGCTCAGAGCGTACTGATGGCGATCTTCCACAGTTCGTTTGTAACGTGCGTTCCTCGCTGTCAAGATTGGCAGTCTTAGCAGCCTATTAATGTGAGCTCGTTCTGAGCATGCGCTCTTAACAGTTCCATTGAATATGGCGTCTAGTGAAGGCCCTCTATAGGGCTGTCTTTATACACAGTGTGCTTTTTTTTGTTTTTTAGAGCGCAGCTCTTAGGCGCCCGTTTCCGGCTTGAGCGGCGTCGGCGTCGCCATCGGCGTAACCGCGCGGTGCATGTTGGGACATGCACCGCACGAGCCCCCCCCCCCCCCCACCCCGAGGTCACGTGACCCCCCCCCCCAAGTCACGTGACCCCCCCCCCCTCCCCCCCCCCCGAGGTCACGTGAACCCCCCGGAGGAGATTGAAGGATGAGGGGAGGAGAAGGAGGAGGATGAGGAGGGGTATACTCTCCCCTGAGTACCCTTCCCTCCTCCTCCTCCTCAAGAGCTGCGCTCAAATTCGGCGTTACAGGGAGTTGTAAGCGGCTTTCATTTTTTTTAGGCTTTACAGAATTGATTTCAAAAGCCGTGAAAGCTACACTTACGCGGTTCAGTGTGCAGGTGAGTTATACGGCCAGGGCGACAGAGTATAGGGGGCTAATCGTAACGATCCATCGGCTAATTAAGTATAATTTGTTCATTAACTTTTTAATTAGTGAAAATAGACATACGGTCTAAATTAGAAAATTGCTGAGCATCTTCGAAAACCATTAAATCAACTCCTTTTAGATCGATATAACGCAGGGGCGGCATTTTACGGCGTTAGGTAAAAACGCTCAATCCGGACGCGTTTCGAGGTTTCGGTTTCTTAGCGGGAGCGCATCTTTGCGTCCGCGGTCCCGCTCCCCGGTGGTCGCGTCGGGAAGCCACCCCCTCGCCTCCCTCGTAGGATGGAGGGAACTAGGGCGCACGTGTACTGCGCGTCTCAACCGCTGGGAAGCAGGGCCGCGCGCGCAGAGATGCGCTCCGATAAGAAACCGAAACCTAGAAACGCGTTCAAACGGAGCGTTTTTACGTAAAGCCGTAAAATAATCCCCCTGCTTCATATCCTTCTAAAAAATTGTTGATTTAGTATTTTTCGATGACGCTCAGCAATGTTCTAATTGTAATTATATGTCTATTCTCACTAAATAAAAAGTTAATGAATAAACAATTTAGCCGGCTGAATGTTACGATTAACCCCCTCATACTACACTGTAAAAACAAATCCGTTCTTGAAAGGTTCTTCAACGCCCCAAGAGCTCTTTGACCTCGTGAAGAACGGTTTCGCCTCAAACACTATCGTCCCCTAGCGCACTAGAAAGGCACCTGGAACTCTTTCGTTAGAGAAGGTTCTTTATAACCTTATCGCTCGGTTGCTCGGAGCGACCAAGCCACACCGAAAGAGAAGCGAGCGGAGCGACAGGGCGTTCGCGAGCTTGGCAGTTTCGAGAAGTTCGCGAGCTGTGACCATGTGACAGCGGACACCCCACACGCTCCGATTACTCAACCTTACTCGACCCGAGACTCGAACAAAAATCGTTATCAAAACATGTTTGTCTTTTTTATTTTGTTTGTTTTCCAAATAAGTTTTCTTTGTAAACTATAACTAACTTCGCCTGAAGTATTTTATTGGCAAAATGTCGATATGGAACTTTGGAAAGATACACAGCCCTCAAAGCCGGGGTCACACTGCTTAAACATGGTATAAAAGACCTTCTGCATACAGATTCGAACGCGAGTTACCGCGAGAATCGTGTTCCGAGTGTCGCATGGTTCAAATAGAAACTTAGCACGCGGCATTCGAACCAGAGATAATGCGGTGACTTGTGTTTGCAGACGGTATTTTGTATGACGTACGAGAACGGAAAGGAAAAGCGAGCATAGCTTTATGCTTAGTTACGGTGCAACTCTTCTTAGCTTGCCGCCAATGCATATCGTTGTATTTAAGCTGTCGCATTAATTTCTGTATATTAAAATCAGAAAGTGCTAAGCGTCAACAAACGCAAACCACATTTCAAAACCTATGCATGGCTCCACGAAGAGCAATGTCTTAGCACTTTGGCTCTGCGGAGTGCTTTACTCGGAAGAAAGCACGTGACCGCTTGTTCTGGACGAGAGCGGAGGAAGATAATTAATAACGTTTGATTTTCTTTCATCTCCTTTGTAAGAACAGGTGCCAGGAAAAGAAACAACAACGAAAAAGCGCATTTTCCTGGCTAAGAGCATTAGGAGTTCATCGTTCAAAGTAATTAGCGGAGGACAGCAAATTATTTCAATATCCATTCTAATGAAGGGGGCTCTCTCCTGTGTGTTAATATTGCGAAAGCTTTCTGCGTATTTATTCAACATTAGTCAGCGAATGATCGAGCCCTCGTGTGTTCTTATTTTACGAGTATGTCACAGCCGTTGGCACCGAGTTCACTCCATTGCAATGGATTCTGATAGCACAAAGTCCAGGTGGAGTGTGGACTGAGGTTACTCTGTATTCACGTTGGAATAAACGCCATTTTATTACACCGGCTTTTTTTCTTTCTTTCTTTCAGTGGCTCTTGTTTGTCCACTTTTGATTCCGTATCCTATATATTTCTCAACTCTTTTATTGTAACTTTTTATCTCAAGCGTTTACGTTTTTTTTGTACTTAACACAATTTTTAATAGTTTTTTTTTATTTTTTGTTATCAGTTACATTTAAATTCCTCGGCCTCCACAGATGATAAATAATTGGAGAGAATCCGCATCGCAAACCATCATTGTTGTGAATTGTTTTCACTTTTATATTTTTGTTTTTGTGACATTTTTTTTTTAGTCATGCCAATTTTTGCGTTGTTCCAGCAATGCTTGTGCATCCACGCCCCATAAAATTTGTTAGGCCTTGTGTTTTTGTTTTTCTTTTGTACCCTAATATCTTATTTTATGATGTAGTAGATTTTTTGATAGACGACAATCAAATTCACAAGGTCGGGGGGTGGTGCTATTCGCCTTTGTCACTGCTGGTTTATAAGTCAGGTAGCGGAGCTAATTGGGTCATTATTTGACTTTTTTATTGTTCGCACTTGTCTTACTGATGCAAGGTATTTAGCCACCGCCTTCAGCCTGACAGTAAGAACAAAAAGCACTGAGTTAAACTTGGTGCTGTGTGTGCATGCCTTAGTCGGCGCAAATATTTCCGAGACATTTTTATGAACCATTTTTATGTGTTTTTTCCTTTATCTTTTCTAGAAGTATTTACGACGTTCCGGTTCTAGGAAGGGGTCCACGCAATCAAAGCCGCGCATATCAATAAATATTTTTTCAGTGTAGGTGTCAGGGTTTTGACTTTTTCTCTCGAACTGGCCCACATAAAAATGGGTAAGATTTTTTTTTTTTATTTATACCACTGGTCTTTGTTTAGGAACGTTGTAGGAATGATACATAAATGATTATACAAAACATATGAAGGGTAGAAATGGCAAACAATGTAAATTGCAATAGGATAATATGTCACCAATGCATAAAAGAAACAAGTGGTAAAAAATGTGAGGCTGACACTCAAACATTGTGTAAGTACAGAAAAAGCGTGGTAAAAGCAGCGGTGCTCACTGACGTAAACGCAAAATTGCAAGCAAAATCGCCCTATGTGAATCGGGCTTAACCCATCACAAAAACGTTTAGACATTTCATGCAGTATATACTTACAAATAAATAATGACATGAAGATGGTTGAGCGCGTTGGTTTCTGATTTACGATAACGAAAGAGGGTCATTGAAGACAAGCAGACAGCACCAAACGTTTACTGGTTTGACTTGGCCTCCCGAAGCTCGACGGGGGGCGTCGAGGCGGTAGAAAGGGGGAAAGGGGGGGGGGGGGTGGATGAGAGAGGCGTGAACCATGTGGCCTTGCCCTCAGCTATATGCACGCACGGCGGAAGGTGGGTGTCTGCTGTGTGTCATTCAACACTCCACCGTTACAACACAAAGCCCGGAGTGCCGGCGGTGCCTTCTTGGGGAAGAAAGGGGAGAGCGGGGCAGGACGCGGAGAAGAGAAAGAGGAGAAGACGGGAATTCAGTCTATTTTTATGTCTTTGGAGGAACTTTCTCGCCCCGCAGGTAGCGAATCTCTCGATCCAAAAGAGAAAAGAAACGTCTGGACAGGTCTGAAACAGAATATTTGATATGTATACATTTAAGGATTTCCCTGCCGAATCGAGATTTGTACCCCTTCAGAATTTTGGATTTCGAGAACTGAGGGGTGCACGAGAGGCATTTTATGGTGTGAGCCACGACTAGATGGAAGGAGTCCGGAGAAGGAGACGAGATCTCCTTGGCGTGCTCACAGAGACGGTCATTCATGCAGCGCTCCCTCTGACCGATGTACAGTCGCCGCGGGAGTTAATAGCTCCACGCGAGCGCGCATTGTTTTCCGAGGAGCGCTTGACTGGTGGCTTCCGATAGAACTAGAGATGACGTCAGGGTGAGTCCATGCGGAGTGGATGGGGGAAGCCGTCTCAATTCAAGTGAACCGTTGTGTTCGTGCGGGAAAGTGTACATAGGTCAGACCGGACGATGCCTCAATGATAGGCTCCGTGAACACAAAACCAACCGCACCAGAGCCAACTCAGGCCATCTAGGCATACACTGCCGTGATTGCGGGTGCGACGTTCAATTAACCCGAGAAATTATCGAAGCAGAACATATCGCCAGGAATTCTAACAACTGTATTAGTACACCTTCCTTACACCTGACAGAAAAAGAGAGAAAAATTTTAGGCATCTAGGAGATTTGCGCGCGTGATTTGGGAAAATTCAGTGTTGTTAGAGGTTGAAGAAGACAAAGTTATATAAAAAGAGTTGTCAGCCAGCGCGGTTTGTTTGAATTTTGCTTTATATTTCGTCTGTAAAAAGTGAGTGTTGTTTGCTATAGTGCGCTGTGGTGTGTGTAATAATCTGGGTTGGGGTTCTGGGTTGGTGACTCGCTTGCACATGCCTCCCAATTTCTCCTCCTTCTCCTCTCCGCGTCCTTCCCCCTCTTCGCTTCCTTCCCCTATTTGTTAAGCTCATTGCCTCCGCTAAGGGAATATTTGTGGTTGGTGGTTGGTCACACGAGCTGTTCATAATCGCACCCAAGGTTGTTGAAAGAATTTAGGCCATTGACGTGCCCTTATTGTCGCCCTATTCTTACTCATTAGTGACCAGACTCTCGAGATTTACGGCTGCGCTCGTCGCCAATAGGGAGTATATTCACTGGTGGTCATAGCTGCGTGCGCGACTGCTGAACGCGTGCTGACTGCGAACTTTCATAATTCTTCTGCAACGTGCATTCCGCAACATCGAGATCGCCGGTCTCAGCAGCCAATTATTGTGACCTCGTTTTCAGCATGCGCTCTGTACACTGCCCTCAAATATGGCGCCCACTGAATACTCCCTATACTCGGGGTCAACTTCTGTGTGGCGATGGATCCAAGGCTCCAGAGCCGAAGCACTCCGTTTCACGCTGCGCAGCTGAATATAGTTTAAACAAAATAATTTCGCGGGAGAAACTTAGCCAATTAAAATATATAAAACGCTTTTTTTTTGCTTCGATTGAACAATGTTACAATAATATAAGTGAGCTTAGCTGGTTCGCGTTTTCCTTGTTCACGTTCGCCGCTGGTTTTCTACAGGCCAACGTGCTGTTTGCAAACAAGCCCTCACGAGGTGTAGGCACTGCGCGAGTGCAGAAACCGCGTCAAGTGGAGCACATCTGCCCTGCCAACTGCAACGCCCCCACAGCGGCCTGACGTACGCGCGGCGTGTTGGTCTATACTCCGTTTCATGCTTAGTATCTTCTATACTCTATTTCACCTTATGGTGTACCGCAGGAAAGCCTACAAGCGCGAGCTCCTTGCGCTGGGGCAGAACTCGGCGGCACAAGCTCGCGCTTCTAGCCTTCGCTGCGATACAACATAAGGTGAAACGGAGTATTCGCCCCGTGAGCGACCAAAAGCGTCGCTGTGGTCGGCCTTCCACGATTGGCCGAACGCTGACTATGACGTCGGAAAGGGGATTTATCATTGACGGAAATAAGAGGAATGAAAGAACTTTAATTTTGACGGTGTTGGCAGTGTTGCTTTGAGAGCGCAATGATTTCAAGCTTCCACCATGCTAATAGCAAACACCATTGAACTTGTTGTTTGCAAGGTAATGACGTCACAAGGGGGAACCACAGGAGGGCGCCACCAAAACTTCTCGCCGCTAATAGTAACGTTGCTTAGTATGGACGTTTCCACTGTTAACAAAAGTCACAGTTTATGTGTGCAAAATCACAATCCAGCCAGCACTCGCGCACAATTGTGGCCAGCCAGAAAGTGCGCGCGCATAACAGACAAACACAGCAATGAACGCGCTCTCAAACACTTTTATCGAAAGGTGTATAACCTTTCTATAAGGAGTATTCACTGGGCGCCATATTTGTGGGTGCTGTCTATAGCGCATGCTCAGAACGAGCCCCCATAAATAGGCTGCTAAGATCGGCCATTTTGACGGTGTGGAATGCACGTTGCAAAAGAACCCTGGAAGCTAGACATCAGCACGTGCTCATCAGTCGCGCACACAGCTATGGCCGCCAGTGAATACTTCCTATTAGCGGCGAGAAGTTTTGGTGGCGCCCTCATATGGTTCCCCCCTGTGACGTCATTACCTTGCAAACAACAAGTTCGATGGTGTTTGTAAATAGCATGGTGGAAGCTTGAAATCATTGCGCTCTCAAAGGAACACTGCCAACACCGTCAAAATTAAAGTTCTGTCATTCTTCTTATTTCCGTCGATGATAAACCCTTTCCGACGTCATAGTCAGCGTTCGGCCAATCGTGGAAGGCCGACCACAGCGACGCTTGTGTTCGCTCTCGGGGCTAATAAAAGCGTATAGACCTTTCATCAAAAACAAAAAAAGCGTGCGGCCGGTGCCATTTGGAGTGTTCGTGCGTATGGCGCGTGCTTTGCTCGCTTTCCGAAGCGTTGAACACGCACGTGCTGGGCTGTGATGATTGAACGCTGGACTGCGATTTTGAAAACATTGGAAAGGTCTATAGGAGGTATTCACTGGACGCCATATTTGAGGGCGATGTTTAGAGCGCATGCCCAGAACGAGCTCACGTTAATAGCCTGCTAAGACCGGCAACCTTGATGGTGCTAAATGCACGCTCCAAAAGGACTGCGGAAGCTCGCCGTCAGCACGCGCTCAGCAGCCGCGCACACAGATATGGCCGCTAGTGAATACTCCATATAAGGGCGCGTTTATTGCTGTTTTTAGATGTTCTGCACGCGCACGTTCGGGCTGGCCGCAATTAGCGGCGAGAAGTTTTGGTGGCGCCCTCCTGTGGTTCCCCTTTGTGACGTCATTACCTTGCAAACAACAAGTTCGATGGTGTTTGTTATTAGCATGGTGGAAGCTTGAAATCATTGCGCTCTCAAAGGAACACTGTCAACACCGTCAAAATTAAAGTTCTTTCATTCCTCTTATTTCCGTCGATGATAAATCCCCTTTCCGACGTCATAGTCAGCGTTCGGCCAATCGTGGAAAGCCGACCACAGCGTCGCGCACAGGGCTAGCTCTGGTTGGCTTGCCACGATTGGCCGAATGCTGACTATGACGTCAGCAAACATTTCCCATCGACGGAAATAAGAGGAATGTGAGATCTTTAATCTTGACGGTGTTGGCAGTGTTGCTTTGAGACCAAAATGATTTCGAGCTTCTGCCATGCTAATTACAAACACCATCGAACTTGTTGTTCGCGAGGTAGTGACGTCACGAGAGGACACCATATGAGGGCGCTACAAAAACATCTCGCGGCTAATAGGCATGTCGCTAAATTACTCAAGCAACAAAGAGAATGTTGGAAACGTAGGTACAGGCGCTGCACGTACTCGCGTTCCCAATAGAAAAAAAAAGTGAAGCAAAATAACCAAATATAGAGAGTCAGTGGAACGCGCGTGCGAAGTACCCTTTGTTTTAGATGTATGCTTTCGAACGCTAAGAGCAGAAGACGCCAGCCCGCGCAGCGCATGTACCTACGTTCCCGGCATTCCTTTTGATGCTCGGGTAATTCGAGAAAAGGTCTACTGCAAGCGAGCGCTGGCTAGACTGTGATTTAGCACGTGTTGTCTGTGACTTTTGTAAACAGTGGAAAATGCATACAACGCTGTCAAAGCTAGTTGTTCGATCGTGTGGCGTTGTCTATGGTTTCGTCTGCGCGAGAACGCGAGCAAATGGTGTGCGAGATCAAACCTCATGCTCGCGCCAGCAGCTTGGACAACGTTGCACACTAAGTATGAAGCAGAGTATTAGCGGCGAGATGTTTAGGTGGCGCCCTCCTATGGTTCGCTCTCGTGACGTCATTACCTTGTGAACAACAAGTTCGATGGTGTTTTTAATGAGCATGGTGGAAGCTTGAGATCATTGCGCTCTGAAACCCCACAATGCCAACACCGCGAAGATTGAAGTTGTAACATTACTCTAAATTCTGTTGATGAGAAATTCTTTGCTGACATCATAGTAAGCATTCGGCCAATCATGGAAGGCCGACAACAACGATGCTTTCGTTCGCGCACATCGCACGCGCGTTCAGAACACAAAAAGGCCAACAAATGTGGCCAAGTTGCTGACGACGAGTACGGTACGCGGAGGTTCTACCCCGGCCTTCAGTCCGTGGGGCACAACAGCCTGTGCTTTCCCGGGCATGCACAGAAATCTACCGAGAAGATGATGATTCTTATGCCGTGACTAACGCAAATTCTATTTAATGACTCCTCGTTTTGCGTTGACGAGTGTTCGCGCTCCATTTCAATTGATTGAATCCGTTGACTCGTATGCGAAACAAGGCTGCCGATCTTTATCATAGTTCGTGGGACACGAGGCTGGAAGACCACGGGTGGAGGACACGTGGCAGGCGGTCGGCCGAGAGTCACGAGCTGGCGCGAGACAGAGCGCTGCCGGAGGCTGGGCAGGAACGATGGAGCCGTTCTGGCTGGTCTGGTTCATGCGATCCACGGCAACGTTACTACGAGGGGCGTTCATAAAGTTCGTATTATTGTCAGGAAGAATAGAGATTCAGCAATCACACTCGAGTAGAAGTGGAGACTTTCTCTACATGTTCGCCACCAAAAGTTACCCACTTTTTCCAGCGATGCACCACATGCCGGAGGCCATTGTTATAGAACTCCTCGTCTTGAGTGCTCAGGCTATGGTTCAGGAATCACTCCACTTCAGCAATCACTTGGTCGCCGTCCTTGAAATGCTTTCCTCTTATTTGGCCAGACTAGAAGCGTCTGTGTCATTTAACCAAAAGTGTCGTAAACTGGGACGTTGTCCCCGAACAACGCTCCCAGATTGGAATGAATATCCTTGGCACTGCTTACCTTCAAATGAAAAAAAAACAAAAACGAATCATTGCATGTGCTTGGCACCGACGGGCGGTGCCATTTTCGTTTCGTCTCCCTAGCGGCGTTCCGAGCTACTATAGCATGCGATGTTTAAACTGTGCGGAAACTAGAGGGACGCGCGCTCATGATGATGCCTGTTTTGTTCCGTTTCCTTTAATTTTTTTGTGCCGATAATACGAACGTTATGAACGCCCCTCGTATTCACGGAGCGGTCCATCAGCGAGGTTCTGACCAGGAACGTTATATCGGCCAGACTGGGAGATGTTTAAACGATCGACTGCGTGAGCACAACAACAACGTAACTAGAGCCAACTCAGGACATTTAGGTCTACATTGCCGTGATTGCGAATCTGCGGTACATCTAGATAGGTGCACAGTGCTGGGCAGAAGCGGTAGCCACCTGACTAGAAAGATAGTGGAAGCGGAACATATTGCCAGGTTTACGATACGTGTGTTAGCACGCCGTTGCTCACTTTATTGGAAAAATAAATAGTTTATCTTTCTACTATAGGATAAACGCACATAATCGTCATTTCGTGGGACGTTGAAGAGAAAGAAGCCGATTTCCACGAATGTTTCGAACCGGCGTATAAGAAAAAGAAGTGCAAATATAGATTGAGTTGTGAGTCAGTGCTGTGTGAGTGTTTTGTCTGCTGTCATCGTGTCACTAAGTGTGACTGTTTTTGTGGCCGGTGGTGACGCGTGTTTGTGCAACCCCATACTTGCGCTGTTATTTTGGGACATGGATAACCAACTCGCCCAAGCCGCCGTTTTGGGAATGTATAATTTACAGCCAGTAGCTCAAGAATATATCATTGAAATTGATACATTGAGCATTAATATGAATGTGCTTCCACGCGCGCTTTCCTCTTGTTGCTCCTAAAAGAAGTTTACAGTATTTACGGGCAGCAGCCTCGACGGCTTCAACTTCTAATTCGAGAAGGTGGCACGAGGGAGAGTCACTGTCCCCGTCATCGTGCCCACGATCTTCTCGTCAACTCGTTGATAGGATCAGCTCGAGCGTGGAAGCGTGAACATAAACGGAGCGAATCAATTTCGATGGAAGCCTAATGGACCTCTTGGCGAATATGTGCTGCCACCTAGACACGCGAATCGGTTCGAGACTAGGTGACTGGAAAACAACGCGCGCCCAAGGCCTCTCCCACCCGTTCCACACCCAAAACGTCAGCTACATCCTGTTCACCCATTGAGGCGATGTGACCTAGATACGGCTCCCCCAAGCTCACCTTTGTCCCCATCGTGCGTAATCTTCCGCCCCGAGGTCGACACAACGAAACCGCTCAAAGGCGAGAAATGCAAGATGGCGGATTGTTTGGAACTAGATACTCTCGAACCCAGGCGCATGAAATACTCCGCGCATGCGCACCGCGTATTTCTACAAAAGGTCCATTGGTGAGCCTCTCTGAATGACAGCTACATCGTTGCAAGACCTCGTTCGAATTCGCTGCGCCACCGCTGATTGTCCAATCAATGACACGACTCGTACGTCGAACCGCGGCAGAGTTTAGAGTTCGTTTGAGTATCTGGAACGTCTGCGTGTATCGAGCTCATCCCGTATAAATTGCAGTATGGTGAAACTCCGGCGGCCGCCAAGCTAGTCGTGTAATCTCTGCTGCGCCGGTCTCCGATAATCCCACAAGCTTCCGTCCGACTCTATGCTTATTAGCACTTGTTTGTGGGACTTAGGACGGTCATGATTAACACCGGAGGGAAGCGTAGAGTAAGCCTCGCTCTGTTGTTTATCCAAAAAAAGTGTCCCTAACAAATGAGCTCCTCGGTAGCGGGAGCTTCAGATCCTGTATTAAATAAACTCACTTATAAATTTAGTCTCGACACTCGCTTTATTTCTTACATCTGGGTTCTATACAAGGGCCAGGAGCAGTTCATGTTGGTGCCTGCCTGTTGTACCTTTCCCACGCTGCTGGAGATTTTTTCAGCGTTGGCGACGCTGCCGAGTAGTACGGGCGCGAGCAGCAGCGAGGTCTCGGGAGGGAGATGATGCGATCCATCGAGCAAGCAAAACACTGACTGGGCTCGATTTTGGCCACCTTTTACCCGGCAAGCTCGTCGAGTCGTGTGCTTTCAGGTTTGGGGAGACGGGGAAGCGAGGAAAGAAAACGGGACCCTGGTACGGCGAGACAGAGAGGGAGAAACTCAAACCACGGAGGGCGTTTGCAATATGATGGCGGACACCTACTGCGCAGATTGGTCGCAATTGGGCATGCGTCGCCAGGTCGCGTGAAGAGGAGAAAAGCGGACGGACAGGCGGAGACACTCGCCGACGATCCACGCTTCCATTGCTTCCTCTCAGCTCGTACTGCAAATGCGTCCCCATAAACCACGAGACCCGAATCGAGCAGTTTGTAGAACTTTGCAATCTGGGCACTCTGAGACAAATTAATGAGCGGAAAGGGGCGGTGCCCCGGTGTGCACGAGAATCCTGGGTTCTCGACGCCAACGGATATGATGCATTCGGCCTTTGTGAGCCCGCCCTCCGTGTTATCCCTTTGTGCGTCTGATAAGAGCGATGAGCTAATGCCGTATTAATTATACGTTCGGCCTCGGAAGAGGTACTGGTTTTACCGACGTTGATATGCCTTTCGATGAGATGACTGTACGGAATTAGCGCTCTGCGAATTAATCCCCTTTTTTGACCGCTTGACTAGAAGTGTCGTTACTGTAAGGCCTGAGTGGTCCATTCGGTAGTTAAGAGAAAATATTTATCGTAATTCCAGTCATAGTAAAGGTCGAGGAATATTAAGTGTCTTTCAGCTTTCGTTTGACTGTATACGCTTCATGCGTCATCAATTTCCATCCATGCGAATAATACTGCTGTACCACAAACGGATGTAATGGTTGCGCTGAAGAAACATATTCCCACGTCACGCGCGCACCCTCTGGACCCCATAACTCCGAAATTACTTTAGATTACGTGATCTAGAGTTTAATTCTGTCTGCCTTGTTCATAAACCAACCGGAACTTGAACTTTGAGTCTATGAAGCTATTTTTGCATTCCTGCGCAAAGAAAATAACCTGTCAAGATAACACACATGCCGTATTTTACGCACTACTCTCGGTGCCCAGTGCACAAGGGACCTTAGGATACATTTAAGAAACGAACAAGCCAAATTCAATATTTCCTTTGCGACCCTGTTCTACAAAGTTTTGTGGCTTATCCCAGTCGAGAACTTGTCAGTGAAGCCGCCGGCACTCTTACGTTCTTCGCTACGTTTAATTCGAATTAAAAAAGAAAATCGACGGCTCGATAATTGCTGCCCTCATGCCTACGCAGCAAAGAAGCAGGGAGACGGCTTCGTTGCTGCCACTCTCTAATGGCCTTGCTACAGCGCGGCTAACACTGACAAGCAAGGTCGGTTCAGGGCTCCCATCTCCAGCTACGGCTTTAAAATGGTTCGCCGGAAACCAGCGCCTCTTCTACCGTGACGCCTGACCCTAAAGACCCCGGCCCGGGCGTTCAGACCTAGCGGCGCGTCGCCTCACCCCGACGCCATCGAGGCCAACGGTCAGTGAAGGTTTTCCTCTTTGCCACAAAAGACGGCCGCGAAGAAATGTTTCATAACCGAATGTGCTCGCTTTCCCGCTCCTTCCGGCTGCGGACTCGGCGAGGTTTTTTCCTCGTTAAGCGAAGTCAGACTTGTACAAAACGCGCTGCTTGTAGCACCCACTTACCTTTATAGGTAAACGAGTAGCAGCCTATAGTTACCGTTTTGAGAGAAGGAAAGAGTGACGTATATTTGTTAAGTTTTTGATGAAGTAATGAGTAGAGGTATTCAGTTGCTTGTGGAGGAGAACGTGTACAAGTACCCAACCTAGTTTTCACCCCAGCTCGCGCCTCTAACTTGCAGAACGAGAATGCGTTAGGTAAAACATCGAAAGGTGTGCACAAGGTTTGCAAGTATAGCTACACCTATTATTTTTTTTCACTTTGCGCAAATACCGCTTAGAATGGATCCGTGACGTTAATGACCCGTTAAACACCCATTCGTTTTTCACCACACGTAATCATAGTCGCAGAAAAAAAAAATAATAAAAGAAAACGAGCAGCGTTTACCCCCTCAACTAGCAGCCAGAACAAGCGGCCACGCGATGAGGAGCCGGTTATATATGCCGCCAATGTTGGTCATAGCCACGCGCCGGGGTTGGCAAGGCTCAGGACACGCCCTGAGTTCCAGACATTGGTATGGTTCGGCTATTCGCAACTTTCAGCGATGGTGATACCGCGTTGTGAGAATCGTGCACCCTAGCTCCTGGATGATTGGCCTCATAATAAATGGGCTTCGCCTACACCTTCCTGGCGTGAAAAAATAACGTAAGGCTCTAATACTGCTCGTATATAGTAAAACTAGAATTACTTACGCAAAGCAGACCCATCCTCGTACCGCTGTTCTACGACGATCATCCAGATGACAGCCATTTTGATAGGCACCACTGCGCCCCCTATAGGTCGTGAAAGTTGCGAATTGTCGTCATTGCTGCGATTGGACACGGGCCACTACCCGAATGCTTGTGGAGCTGTCGATTATCACGAGCGCAAACCGAGTGCCCACGCAATGCTGGGGTAAAATCTATGAGCCGCATTCAAATACCGTCCCTGGGCGATACTGAGACCGCCAAGCTACGTCATCAAGTTCTGCGAAGGAGAGATTGAATGAAAACACTCGCTTTTGTCCTTGAAATTACACCGCAGCGAAGGAGTTTCTTGGTTAGTGGTGTTGCGTGAGAGTTTCCTTGAGTTCCACTAGTGCCAGTAAGCTCGTGTGAAGTGAAAAACATTCCAATTGAATATCGTTGCACCGCCCTTTTAAGAAGCGAGCTACTATTAGCGACGTCAAATATTGTAAGCGGCTTCTGCTTAATTAAAACGACACGCTCGGTGTGACTAAAAAAGGACGCATTACTTGTGAGCTGAGGAAACGCGTTTCTTTTGAATCGCAGTAGGGATTAATTTACTTTGTTACTTTTCTTTTTGTGAGTAACGCGTAACGGTAGTTAGTTACTCTATTTCAGTAACGTGCACATGTCTGAGCGTAGTTTTGAACTGGCCGAGCTGCGAGTAAGTTGTATTCGGAGGCATGACGCCGGTCGCGAGCGCCGATGACGGATGCGTCGCCTTGCCGGCGTGACGCTTATGCGATTCAAATCTCCAAGCGCTTATGGATCCGACAAAAAGTGAAGGAAGGCTTACCGTTTCCGTTTTCTGTTGTTACTGTTCTTTTTTATTCGTTTTTTTTTTTTTCTATACGCGGCGAAACGATGGAGTCCCTATTTCCTCAATAATGTTTCCGATTTATATTTCGCAATAGAACTGTGTGTGTGTGTGCGCGAGCGCGTGTGAGTGTATGTGTGCGTGTGCGTGTGCGCGTGCGTGTGCGTGTGTTCGCGCGTGCGTGCGTGCTCTGCGTGTGCGTGTGTGTGTGCGCGTGCGCGCGCGTGTGTGTGTGTGTTCGCGCGTGCGTGCGTGCTCTGCGTGTGTGTGTGTGTGTGTGTGTGTGTACGTGTGTGTGTGCGCGTGCGCGAGCGTGTGTGCGCGTGCGTATATCTGTGTTTACTTGGCAGTATACCCTGTCTCGGCAAACCACACACATCCTCAAAGATATGTTTAGACGGCGGGAAGCCGAGAAGGACGTCAATGTTATCGCACGCATTTAGTGGTCGCACTCTTTCAACAACAGATCTTGCTGGACGCTGATGAGAGTAAAAAAAATCGAGACGTGCATGAAAGGACGATACGGGACAATGGCAGCAGAACTGCTATATACAGAAGACGACGAACTGCTTCCTGCTAAAAAAAAATTTTGCTTCTCGAATGGGTGGATGCAACACAAAGGACGTGGAAGCAAAAACCAGCTGCGTAAGGAGCAGTTTGAGAACGGTATTGATAAACATCGAAGACTCCTTCGTGTGCCTCGGACAACACGCGGAACAGCGCAAGCCGCAACGAGTGAGGCGCTTCCGATGCCACCGCCGGCATCTCGCTCAGTAAAATCAGTAAAGCTGCCAGACACGCGAACAAAATACCGCCAATCGCGAAGAGATCCCACGCTAAGGCGGGGACTGTTTGTGCAGCCCGAACAAAAGCTCCCCCATCCCCCTGGGGTGTTTACTAGAGCACTGCACGGGCCCGGGCGAGCCCGAAGGGCCAAACCCGTGCCCGGCCCGGCCCTCGGGCAGGGCTCGGACCGGGCTCGGGCCGGGCTCGGGCCGGGCTCGGGCCGGGTAGCGCGCATTTTCTCGGGCCTGGTCCAGGCTCGGGCTTGAACAAACCAATTTTCGGTCCGTGAAGGTGTGCTCATTGATCTTTTAGGTTAAATAAAAACAAACATGCGAAGTGCAAAATCATTACAGTGCCGTCTAGAAAAAAAAAAAAAAAGACGTCTTGCATTCGGAGAGCTCTTAAATGGATAAAAGAGAACTTATGGACTACACCAGGGGACTGGGAGAGTCTGCGCTTCATGCTTAGACAGTTCGTAACTTAAAGCTTGGAAACTCATGCTAATTTTTAAAAAGCGTTTTCGGGCTCGGGCCGGGCTCGGACTTACTGTCTAAACATTCCGTCGGGGTCGGGCCGGTTCCGAATGGTGTCTGTACCGGGCCGGGTCGGGCCGGGCCTAGAAATTCCGGCCCGTGCAGTGCTCTACACTCTTAAAAATGACTGCGCGTCTACTTACCCGCAAAACACTCGAAGAGCCGGTCTCTGCAATCCACGAAATCAGCTCACCAAATGATGAGGCGAAAAATCTCTTTAGACCTCAAAATTAACCCTGCGCTGTGGTCTTACGGAATGCAAGCACGACGATTTGCATTGCGCGACGCCATTGCGCAGACTTCATTTCTAGGTCTAAACAGATGTTTCGCCTCATCATTCGCTGAGCTGAATTCGCAGATTGCAGAGATTGGCTGTTTGAGTGTTTTGCGAGTAACTAGACGCGCAGGCATTTTTAGGAGTGCGGTGTCTACGTCAGCACAGCTCCTAACCAGTGTAACTAGATTACCTCAGTTACGGAAATAACCATAGACACTGCAGTGAATTTTATATAATTCTTATGTTTAGAAGGACACCGTCTAGTTGCCGTGTCACCGTAACACGCAGTTTTGGAACGAAAATCTCGATGGCGATTCAAACGATGGCAGGCGGCCTGAAGGCCGTACAGGTGCGATTCTGCGAAAGGTCTATAACTGAGGTAATCTAGTAACGTTGTTCCGCGCGAAGGTCGGACGTTGTTATCACGTGATGCGCATCCCGAGGAGCAAAAGTGTGAATTTCTTCCCCTTGTGAATACTTCTTTAGGCTCGCATCCCACGATACTGATACCGAGGTCCTGTTCAACGTTTCTCCCAAACGGCGCCAGCTGCTTTTTTTTTTTTTTTTTTTTTTGTTCCTTGCCGTTGAGATTACTGTTGTGAAAAGGCGGACAAGGCATGTTTTCCTCTGTACACGGGTGTGCCGCAGGCAAGCCCGGCTTTTGTGCGCTCTTACTAGCTCGATGGGGAGAACGGCAGCGGAGTATAGTGTGCCTAGAATATACAGTGTTTCCAACTGCTCGATCGGAGTCCCATCGTTTCTCAGACGCGTTTACAATAAGAGCTGCGCGGAGGTGACGAAAGCGTTCACCGTGTAAAAGTGTCTCCTCCTCGCTCGGGGACAACGCAACGCATGCTCACGTGCAACAAATCCGACACGAGAGGCGTCCGAGCACTCAACCGTAAACGCGCTCCACAGTTTTCGTTGCTACCCCTTTTAAATCCAGGCCTTCTCCTGGGGAGTGCAGCCGCAGTTTCCCAAGCTCGGCAAACGCGGTATGAAACACGGAAGGGGCAACGGCGGAATGTCCGCGTGCTTTCGCCGTTCGGAGTCGTTAATTAAGGCTCAGATGAAAGACGACCTCGTTAGCGCTCAGTTTGCGACAGAGATGTTGCTGGGGATACTGCGCTCAAACGGTAAGCCGAGGGTTCGGTAGAAGCTATTGGGTAGCCCAATTAATTAATTGTCTACTTTTCATCTTCTGGCCGCGCTTTCTGCGCAAAAAATGTTCGCAAAGCGCGTGATCGCGCGAGATCACGCGACCTTCGACCGACGGTTGGCTACTCCAAAAAAGCGCGTCGCTTCTACCGCCAACTGTACCCGTAACCCGTTATCCGTAACATAACGCCTTACGTTATGTTACGGAAGCTTAGGTCGAGTTACGACCACGATTAGCCGGGACATCCTTGCTTCGTACGAAACTCGGAAATCAATTCAAGGAGTAATTTTTCACAGAGTATACAAAGCACGAACGTCCCGGTGACTTCTAACGTAAAATAAAACAAACGCAAAAAAAAAAATTGTCCCGCGTGACTGGGCTTTAACAGTGAATGGGGCAACGGAAACGATATCAACGGCACCTAGCAGACAGAACAATAAGCTTTTACGGCAGGTATGTGCAGACCTCGGAGGTGTAGGTACCGTGCGGTAATGTTAATGGCTTTCTGCAGTCTTGCTTTGTTGATGTACAGAGATCTACTGCAAGTCCAGAAGCAGATATAATCCGCGTATATAGACACGTGAACGGTTTTTGGGAGAATTTTCAGGAGACCTATGAGAGAAATTCTAAAAAGCAAGGGGCTGAGGACGCCTCCTTGTGGTACTCCCCTATTAATATGATGAAGACCGGTGTTGCCGTCCTGTGTCGATATGTAGACTTCTCTTTCTTTTAGGTAATTGGCTATCCATTTGTATACACGTCCTCTAAATCCAATGGCCTTCATATCTTGAAGAATAGCGTTGTGTTCTACACAATCAAATGCCTATTTTATGTCCACAAATACAGCTGTTGTTTTTTATTTACTACCTTCATTTACTCAATGCTAGTTACTAAGTCAATAACGTTGTCAATGCTGCTTCTTCCGCGTCGAAATCCATTCATGGACGAAGGATATAGATCTCTATTTTCTAGATCCCATTCCATACGGGTAAGCAGCATTCGCTCCATTACTTTGCCTACGCAACTTGTTAATACTATCGGACAGTAAGAGTTAATGTCTAAAGGAGATTTTCCAGCTTTTAAGATTGGTAGAATCCGAGAAAGTTTCCATTCCTTCGGTAGAGAACCCGTTTCCCGCGAGTAGTTAAATATTTGTAGCAGTGCGGTCCTCGCCCCTCTTCCCCAAGTGGCGTAAAGCTGAATACTGTAGACCATCGTGCCTGGGGATGACCTAACGTTAGACGCCTCGAGCGCCATATCAAGTTCCTTTAAGGTAAAATATGCATCAATAGCCTTACATACACTTACGGATACATGTCCCTCCTGTGCGCTGACTTTGCCATGGGGCCTTGAAGAGCAGAAAGTGATCTTGATACAGAACTCTTCAGCTACGACTGTTCCTGATACTTGGCGACTCAGACAGATGGCGCAGAACGGGTGAATTTGCTGTGGCCTTGCACGTAGACTTCGCATTATCTGCCATGTTTGATCAAGTGGTTTTCTCTGGTCAAAGTTGGCACTAAGTGTCCTCCAGCGTCTTTTGGAAAGTTTGTCCAAGTGGCGTTGAACACGTTTTTGCGCTCGCCTAGAAGCCCGAACATCCTCAACATTTTTAGTCTTCGTTGCCCGGCGTTTTACTCATGGACGAACGACCCGAAGACGCTCATATTCATCATCGCCTGCAGTATGAGGTTTTGTCATGTTGGTATTTTTTTTTTGTCGCATGAGAAGTTGAAGAGTTTATAGCCTCAGCAAGACGTTTTGGCTCGGTTACCGCGATACATGCGGATTCCATTTTAGTTTTAAAGAGATCCCAGTTAGTATAACACATTGTGGTACGTCGCTTCGTGCAGTGCAATCCTTGAATCGCAGTGTATGTAGGAACATGATCGCTACCGTGTGTTTCAATATCAGCAAACCACGTTGTTTCCCCAGAAAGGGTTGAAGATGCGAAAAAACATCTAAAGGACTACTCATAGATGCCCCTCTAAAATACGTCGGACTTCCGTCATTGAGTACTACAAGATCATGTTTTAGAGTGATTTTAGAATATGAGGGGATGGGGTTTGCTGTAGAATAATATCGAGCCTTTGAACGTCGAAGGGTGCTCGTGTGGGTATGTAGCCAGCAGTAACCGTGAAGGAAACTTCTGATTTTCTAATAGTTGCTGCGATATACTCATTTGTAGGGTGTGATGGGATGTTATGTTGAACAAATGGCAGGTCCTTCCGAACGCCGAGTAAACCTCTGCTGAGCTCATTTCCTCTGTCAGAATGATAGAGTTCATATCCTGATAACCTGGTGTTGTGATACAGTCGCGACTAGGAAATCGCAATAACAAGAAATTGATATTTAAACACAAATTGACGAAAGTCCGACAGTCGGTTTCGAAGACCTCTCGCGTTCCATTGAAGAACAGTGGCTTCACCATGAAGCTTCTCTAACGACACCATAGCTTGATAAGTGGAAGTATTGCATCGATCACAGTTAGTAGTGCTTGGGATAGGGGAGACTCCAATGTACAAAGAACTATGGATGACATTGACGTTACATTGGATGACATTACATAGGTTTTGATTATTCTTGATTTATTCGAGTGAGCCAATCTTTCCACAATTTAGACAAAACTTCTACTAACTTCAGGTACCTCTGTAGTAAATTCCAGCGCGATAAGTCGAGAAACCGACTTATTCAGTGAGTTTAAAGTGCGTTCAATTCATTTCGCCCATGCTGTAGATGTTGCGTGAATGATAAAAAAGAAAATGAGCGCGAGAATAAAAAGAGGGCAAAAATGACGAGGGGGACAACCATTGCCCGATTCAATTCATTTCGCCCATGCTGTAGATGTTGCGTGAATGATAAAAAAAGAAAATGAGCGCGAGAATAAAAAGAGGGCAAAAATGACGAGGGGGACAACCATTGCCCGATTCAATTCATTTCGCCCATGCTGTAGATGTTGCGTGAATGATAAAAAAGAAAATGAGCGCGAGAATAAAAAGAGGGCAAAAATGACGAGGGGGACAACCATTGCCCGATTCAATTCATTTCGCCCATGCTGTAGATGTTGCGTGAATGATAAAAAAGAAAATGAGCGCGAGAATAAAAAGAGGGCAAAAATGACGAGGGGGACAACCATTGCCCGATTCAATTCATTTCGCCCATGCTGTAGATGTTGCGTGAATGATAAAAAAGAAAATGAGCGCGAGAATAAAAAGAGGGCAAAAATGACGAGGGGGACAACCATTGCCCGATTCAATTCATTTCGCCTAGTGCCACTAAATAAGCTACGCTTCAGAGTAACGACACTCGGCCATATTGTGTCTTAAAATCGTGGTTGCCAGTTATCTGAAGCTTTATCTGAAAAAGAAAATGAGCGCGAGAATAAAAAGAGGGCAAAAATGACGAGGGGGACAACCATTGCCCGATTCAATTCATTTCGCCCATGCTGTAGATGTTGCGTGAATGATAAAAAAGAAATGAGCGCGAGAATAAAAAGAGGGCAAAAATGACGAGGGGGACAACCATTGCCCGATTCAATTCATTTCGCCCATGCTGTAGATGTTGCGTGAATGATAAAAAAGAAAATGAGCGCGAGAATAAAAAGAGGGCAAAAATGACGAGGGGGACAACCATTGCCCGATTCAATTCATTTCGCCCATGCTGTAGATGTTGCGTGAATGATAAAAAAGAAAACGAGCGCGAGAATCAAAAGAGGGCAAAAATGACGAGGGGGACAACCATTGCCCGATGACACGAAATCACATAAACACCAATTCTCTAAAATTGAACGTGAAATCAAGTCAAAATTGTTTGGTGTTTTATTAGGATTGGTGAAAAAGTGTAAACGACAACCGGTTGGCGGGTGGGAGTAAATGAAGACTTGAGGCATTTTTATGACGCTGTCGCTATGCTTCGTTTCTCACCAAGTACCACCCCAGCCAACGCTACGATCCGATCGGGCCAATCAAGCAGCAGCAAAAAGTGCATCTTCACCAGGCGGAAAAACGAAACCTGAAACTTGCCGCAGTGATGAGACCGTATTGCGTCATCCTGGAGGCTTCCGCACCCCTGGTACATCTAACCTAAGATAGATAGCGCGGTGGCATACGGAAGTCCATAGGGAGGCTCAAGTGAAGGTGGGCGCAAGACAAAACCTGGAGAGCGTTTGCAATTTAATGGCGGCGCCCGAGGGAGAGGATTGGGGAAGTTATATGCGTCAATGTTGCCTACACGAGAGCAGACGCATGCACTCTTGCAACTCTGTTGCTCCATGCGCCTCCTCTCGCCTCCCATTGCAAGCAACGAACGCCTTGGCGTAGCCTTTCTCGCTTCCTTCTCGCTCCGAGAATTGCAAACGTCGAGAGGAGAAAGCAGGGTTGCCAGACAAGCAGCAACGTCCAAGAAGGCGGAAGTTACCATTTTTCGCGTTAAGCAAACACTTAACCCATCGAAACAAAACTGGTGGCTATGAAAAAGTAATCATTTATAGCTTGCGTAAATTATTTAAGTAAATTAATGGGCTCTTATGACCTGAGTTAGGAAATAAAATGACCCTTTGCCCCTTAGACTCCCAGCAAAATTTAGCAATTAAATTGCGTTCTTAATCCGTGATCCCCGATCTACCAGTTGCCCCCACCCTAGAAGGCCATGGGCTCGGGTTCGTACGGAAAGCTTCGAGAGAACGCATCGTGTCAGCGATATCCTTCAATTAAAAGTAGAATTTAGTAAACCCTGGTGAAATTGATTGATTCGAGTCTTTTAATGACGAAGATGGCTCGAGACCGCTAAGAAGAGGGAGTTTGTCTAATTGAACATCTCGGGCAGGATGCTAGGGCAGACTACTCGCACTACACCGCTCGGTGTAGGTCAGTGATTTTTTTCCATAATCTGCGACCGCCCTTAAAGCGTCATCATCTGTTTGAAAAAAAAAAATATTTTTAAAATATAATTGTTTTTGTTTAAAAACAATTACCACACGTTTAAAAAACATTTTAAAAAATTGCCACACACCGTGGAGAAAAAAATAACCACACGGTTATTTATCAACATTTTTCGTAGCTTCGGTGCATTTTCAAAAACGCGTCAGCGGCTGGCAAAGTGCAGTCGTCTGTAAAACGCCTGACATGTTCTTTGGTTTTTGTTTTGTTCGTTTTGCTCCCGAACGCAATTGGAGCTGATGAGTTTGACGTAGCAGACGAAATAGGCATTTATCGCCATGTTTTGGCACCTGTGGATGGCCAAGATTTTCGAAGTATGGGCCGCTACTTTTGTGCTTCAATTCTTAGTCGGTTTACGGCCCGAAGAAAACAAAACGCAGTGATATTCATCGTGAGAGATGTTGAGTTCGGGTGACTCTGTTGTGCTAAGCAAAGTGTGACCGCAATGGAGAGCGACGGAGTACCACTGCCTAAAAAATCACGTCGAACTAAAACTTATCTTACAGCGGAAACTTCGCCGCACACATCTGCAGGTGTAGTGGAATGGAAGCCGTCGACGCATTTACGGCACACTTCAGCTGACTCATCAGATCGCCTTCATTTTCTCGTGCAGCGAGCCCTCTCGTGCATTTTAACTTGTAGTGCGAAACTACGGGAAAAAAACAGGACCTATACACTAAATATATTAATGGTTCGCTCAATTAAACTTGCGTGGTTCGTGTACATTTTACAAAATATATTGTCAGTGGGTCGCGCTGCCAGCGAAATTTCTGAGGATATTTTTGTTTTCTTCTCGTGGCGCCATCTATGTGGAGTGCCACAAACCTTCTTGAACTTGGGACACAATCAGATAATAATGATATTAATGCAAAGGTGCAAGCTTGCACCTTTGCATTAATTGCATTATTAATTGCATTAAAAGCTAAGGTGCAAGCTTGCAACTTCACGATAATTGCATTATCATCATAGCCTTAAAAAGTGCGTGCTATTCACTCTTGTTTGTGTCAGACTGGTGACAGCTGATAAAGCCCGTTTGTTCTACTGACGTCTCACTCCTGGTTACCTCAGTCGGTAGAGCGCTCCACTGGAAATGGAGAGGTCCCGGGTTCAATACCCGGACCAGGCGGTTTTTTTCAGTCGCGCACCAATCACATAGCTGTGTTTGGAGATTTGTGTTTCTCCTTTGTCCCCCTTGTCTTTTCCAGGGATTTTTTTCGTCATTCGACACAATCAAGTTGCCTATTTAGCCCTCTTTTGCCCGCCTGCCTACCCTTGTCTCCCCTGCACTCGTCTACCCTGCGCGTTTGCTATCGCTGGCTAAGCCAATCGCGCACCGACAAAAGCGTAGTATTGCGGCGTCCTCAATGCCGCCCCGACGCACTTACATACTCGGTCGAAAATATTCCAAAAACATCTCTTTCCCGTGCTCGACGACGACTTAATTAATCTAATTACAGTTTTTATAGTTAGAAGACAATATAAAACTCCGATAATTCGGGTGAAAGCGCCTCAGGAAAACGGAGACCAGGAAGAAAAAATTGCACAGAGCGCTACTTTCAACAAAAGGGTTTATAGAAAACAAATAATTACTTATTGAAAACTGGAAGTTTTCAATAAACTGGAAGTTTTCAATAAATTGTAAATAGCGCTTGTATTCTCTCGTCTTCCTTGTCCCTTTTTTTCTGGGCTGTTTTCATCCGAAGACTCATGATCTAACAATACTCCGTTTCACCTTATGTTGTACAGCAGCGAAGGCTAGAAGCGCGAGCTCATAGCGTTGGCAGCTGCTCTTAAGTCACGAGAGCTTGTGCCGCCGAGGTGTGCAATAAAGCAAGAAGCTCGTGCTTGTAGCCTTTCCTGCGGTACAACACAAGGTGAAACAGAGTATAGTGAGTGCAACCTGCAAATCGACTACCTGTTAAAAAGCCATTATGTAATAAATGAACTGTGACAAGATGTATAGCTCGTCTCGTGCGAAAACTTCCTTTCTGCCGCCGTCTCGGGTTTTAGCACTTTAATCTACAAATATGTCGCAATTCTTTCTTTTTATTTATAAAAACATTATTTTTTAGCGAACACAAACAGTCTCTTCTTGGCTGGAGCGGAACTTCCATCCTCCACTAAGGCTTCATTTTCCTCCTTGGACGCATTCTTGAGAATAATGTTAGTCGGTAAGGTGAGTGTCAGTTTAAGCACTGCTTGCGGTGTGTGGTCGCTTGCGTAAGTGTCTAACTCTTCTAACTCTGGCAGCACAGATAGTGTCAGGCCCCTAACAACATTTCGTTGATCACGTGCCCGTAAAAGCGAAGCGACGTGCAGGAGCGACATAAGCTCGTTCGCAACAACTTGAGCGTCGATCACCACAGTGACGACCAGTTGTGTTGGAAGGCGAAGTCCCCATCGATTTAAAGCATGTCAGATGATGCATTACTGCACCGCGAGGAAGTGTCTTTTCTAAAACCATATGTTCTCTGCAGTAATCACAGATGAGTGTCTAGACAGCCACAGAAGCGAAGTATCCAGCTACATCGGTCAAAGTAAGAGTCTTGGACGACAAAGCTGCTAAGTCATAGACCGTGATCTCGAATTCAAAAGCTAGAATACAACACAAAATATTCTGCGCAGGTGAATCGCACGTTAAGACCAATAAATTATTTCAAAACATTTTGGAAGTTGTAACTCGCTCTAAAACACGTACTATGCCTCCTTAAGACCGCATAAATAAGCGGAGCTGTTTACTACACTATCGTCCTTCTGGGCACATTGACAATGCGGAACTACAGTACAAAAGTGAAGGAATAAACAAGAAAGCTGCCAAATCAACATACCTTCGAAGGGCAAGTAACTTGAACTTCTTCCTCCCGAATTGCTTTAATAGATTGGATACGTCGGTTGGGAAGGAGAATATGTGAACATTCGGTACTCCGGCCTAATTTCCCCGACACCAAGGCACACAACACTCACATGCGCACAAAAAAGCACTTGAAATTCTGGTCGCCGACGAACGCACCGAACACGCAGGTGTCCTGTCTCCGCATTCCGAACGGCAATCTACGGTGCCCGATCGCGCTCCTGCGCTCCTAATGTCTGGCTTTTCATCCCTTGCGAGCGTCCCGCAGTCTAATAAAATCACGTCGTCACGCCGCGCAATCTTTTTTTCTTTTTGCTGTTTTGTTGAAATTTGATTATGACACACTTCAATTCAATCTTTGACGCTCTGACCGAACGAATCGGGGATGACAGCGCATAAAAAAGAATACAAAAAAAAGAGTATCTCCCCCGGCTCACACGCGGAGTGGTTCGTCAGCATCTTCGCAGATTCTCGAAAGTGAAAGACCTCTGGCTCTTCTCACTTGACCTATAGAGCACTGACGTAGCAAAACGAAGCGCACAGGCTTTCATTTCTAGGTGCTGTCGGAGCGCCCGGCCAAGGGTACGTTTTTGGCCCGTGCTTGGCTTTCCGGTCAGGCCCGACAATCAACAAGTCGCTCGCCCTGGGAGCGCTCAAAGCGGAACGTGGGAACGTGACTGGAGGCTCGGACCTGTCGTCCGCGGTCGCGCCACTTGGCCGCTTTCTCTTTCTCCTATTTGTTTGTAGTTACCCTGTTCACGTCAACTCTTGTTAACAGGCGTCTGAGGTTCACACCTCAGTTACTGCTTGTGGCCACCTGTCATTTACTGTACTCCGTTCACCCTTAAGCAAAGGCTGCAGCCAAAGCTACAAGCGCGAGCTACTAGCCCGCGCTCCTGGCTCTCGTGCTTGTGGCCTTGAGCTCTCGTGATTGTGGCATTGGTTGCAATCTCAGCTTAAGGGTGAACGGAGTAGGCACACCATTCCAATATCTACAAGTCCTCAGACTAGCGTGCGATCGCCTCAGCACAGCACGAGCAAGTTCGTTGTTTCGTAAAGCGAGAACATCACGCGCCGTACGCACGAACACTGAAAATAAAACCGGCCAGGAGCCCTATTTTTGGAAGGGTCTAGAGACGACTGGAAGCAGGGCGACTGGCCGCCGCCATGATTCTGCTCGTGCGGGCACGCCCGTGCAGATGCAAGCTTGTCATAGCTACTTCCACGGGCGCGCAGCACGAGCTTGCACGCGTAGGACACCAGTCGGAACTCCATGCTTTCAATGAACCTTTGGCCGAATAGACCTATTGTTAAATTACACAAGCATCTAGAAGAATGCAGGAATTGGTGTTTCACAAGCCGCACGTGCTGGCCTCAGCAGTAGTAACTTTTCTAAAGCAAATGCCTAAAACTACAGTGTTCCTAAAACCAAATAGCATCTTGCACGCGCGCTCGTCAGCGCTTTATTTTGGTTATTTACTTCGAATCTTTTATACGGGGAAGACATGCGCGTGTGGCGCGTGGAACCCCAATCCCTGCATTTTCCTTGATGCTTGGGTATACTTTGTTTCACTTTATCTGCGAGCGAAGCCAAAGCTAGAAGCGCGAGACCAGCGCTTTTTGCGTTTCTGCCCAGCTCGCGCGCTCGAGCAAAGCCTGAAGGCACGGAGCTTTCGTGCTCGCGCTTCCAGCTTTGCCTTAGCTCGCACATAAGGTGAAACGAAGTATAGTATAGCAATAGGTCTATTACCCAAGCATCAAAGAGAATGCCGGGAACGTAGGTACGCGCGGTGCGCGTGCTGGCGTCTGCAGCTCTAAGCAATCGAAAGCAAAACTCTAAAACTAATGGCACTTTGCACGCGCGTTCCACGGATGCTTTATTTTGGTTATTTTGCTTCGATTCTCTTGTATAAAGAAGGCGAACACGTGCAGCTCGTGTACCTACGTTTCCAGCTTTTTCTTTGATGCTTCCGTAATTTAGCGAAAGGTCTATTGTCTATATCGTCTGAGTGCAGCCTTCTGTGCAGATCTCCATTACCGCGAGGACTACGAAATTCCAATTTCTGCTCGGTATCTTTTTTTTTTTTTTATAGATGCGGAAATATTTTTTTTTATAAACTTGATGTCGTTTGCCTAAATGTAGTCACGTGCAACGCTGTACAGGCACGGGAGACGGAGTGAATGCGGCATTGTAAATCCCAATGGACATTTTGATGTTTCTGATTTAACGTCGGTAATTCCGCCACAAGAAATTGACTTGAATGGTTTCACTGTACCGTGTACGAATGAAACGTACACATATTTGAAAAGATATTCGTTTAAAATAATCTGAGCACCGCGATTTACGCTCTAGTGTAGCGTTCCTAAAAACCAGGCTGAAAAAAAAAATATGTTTTTTTTCCTATGAAGTAAATTAGATTTATTTGATCGTAATCATATTGCTTCGATTAAAATTAGTGTAACTAAAAACGGTGATTCTTGATCAGCACACATCTATCTAAACGTGGCAAATTTATGGGTGATTTCGTTCTAATTACTGATGGCAATGCGGAAGAAAGAATTATTATGAATTTAAAGTACAGTTTTATGAACAACTTTTAATTTGTGTGAACCCAGCCACACTAAAAAAAAAAAAAGAGCTGGATCTTTTTTTTTAAGTTAGCTGAAAATCTTTATTTACTTTGTTCTTTCGCGTTTTGATTTGCTCGCATTAATTCATTACTTTCCTTATTTTCGTTTCTTTCTTTCGTGTTCTGATTCGCATGCGACAGGATGCTACGTAACTGACGAACGAAGTAGAAGCTAAAAGGAAAGCTGAAGGATAAAATTTAGTTAGCCCAAAGATAAATATTTCTTGTTTGGAATTTTTTTTTTAAATTCCAGTAGAAACAAATTTACGCATAAATAAAATGATAAACAAATTGTAAATAAAAACCTATTTTGGGAATGTTTTTGTGGGAAAGGTTTCATTTAAACCATCATATTACCCTCGCTAGGCGGACACACTTAACTCCAGTTACGCTAAGCCATAGTTTTACCACACGATACTTGGTAACAACATTCTGCGGCTATGCAGTCGAAGTTATGGGCACACGTGCTCTTAATCATCCTGAGCACCCATCAAGGCAGTCCGCACGCACTCTTAAGTTCTTCTGAAAGAGACATCCGAAAGTATAGTGTGGTAACTACGGTGACGCGTAACAGCAGGTAAAAATGAGAAGTGCGCTTAACCGTGCCCGTGTCACACCGGTATCAGAAAAGCTGGTGTAATATAACTCTCGGTTTAAATTTTTATTTAAAATACGATTTAAATAATCTCAATTTTATTCTTCTCCCTTCTAGAAACTCGAGTCTGAAGTAAAGAAAATGAAGAAATAGGCGGTGTTTCGAGGCTCAAGGGATGAAGCACTCGACAATCTTAAGTTTCTCCGGCAAATATTTCAAGAGTCATTGGGGGCTTTTAGCAAACCGTTGCCGCTGTTCCGCGTACCGAATTACTGGGGTCTTCGAAGCATGGTTTTAACTGCTCGCACCGCGGTAACGGTATCACTCCGGGCGCGCGCATAAAAGCATGCTTCAAAAGTTCCAATAGTGCTGTAATGGTTCGCTAAAAGCCCCTATTAAGACAGCTTGTGGTACGTGCGTTACGACAGCGGTAGCAGATATCAAATAATGGTATTCCGAAGCGTTTTACAAACGAGCGAATACGCCACCGAACACAGAAGATCTTCCGTTGCTTCCATGCTGCGTAGTTTTATATCCAGAGAAGGGGGGGGGGGGGGGGGGGGGCTTAGTGTTGTTGCCATGGTGGTAGAAAGAAGCAGAGGCGACATACCGTCTCAAGCCAGCCAAACGAGAGAGAATCCGAAGTGACGCCGGAAGTAGAGGTCGCGGTCGGCGGAAACGCCCCTAAGGGTGACCAAAACAGCTGTCGGCGCCCAATAAGATCTCCTTTCCGTGCAGTAGCGTCTTTTGGTTTTGGTCATTGTTAGGGGCGTGTCCCTCAAAACCGGAAATTTCCCCCGGTCTCAAGTCTGGCGGCGTCATGTCGCCTCCAGATGCTCCTACCTCCACGTTTCTAGCATCTCGGGTTATCCAACTATCCAACAAAGCGAAAACCGGAAGTCCTCGAATTAAACCTTGTATGATAAAAGCGAGCGTGTTGTATTTATGAACACTTAAAATAGAAAACTTTAAATTCAAATAGCGCGGCTGTCTCTAAACGTTTTTCATGTTCTTTCTTGTTTTTTTTTTATTTTTAATTTAAGTAAACGTTGCATGTCTCATAGCTCGGCCGCATACCTTAGAGACCGTCGGTCGGCATTCCTGCATGCAACTTTAGAAACTTCAACGGAGTGCAAAGGTATTCCGCTACATTGAAGCAGACTCTTGGCCGTATCCACTTGGCGCTCCTGCTCGGAAGGAGCACATTCGGAGGCACCAAATTGCGAGGAATGCCAAGATGCCGGAACTTGTAAATGCTTCCTCTAGCAGCGGGGGGGGCTTTTGTGTTTGCGGGGCTTTTTTAGTTTCGGACGAAAAACTCTAGCATGTGCACCGCAGCGCGTGCGGTCTTACGAGGAAGTGCTTGATGTGGGGCTACTTTGAAACACACTTCGATAGGCCTCGGTGGAAGGCATAAAAAGTTAAAGGCGTATAGATTCGCTAAAACTGGGCAATCCCTCTTTTAAACTAACAATCATGAAAGGCTAATACGGGGGTTCTAACGAATCACCAATGGTAGCGTGTCGGTCTCTAAACACGCGTTTGAACGCTGAGTATGGTCAAAGGCAGCTAGCTTCGGCGTCGCCTAACCACCAATCATTCCAATCGGAGTTCGCCGCTCTGACTCCCCTCCCCCCCCCCCCCCCACACTTCCATCTCCTTCTTTCCCTCAGCTTCTCACCATGTGTGTCTTAACGACGTGACTCAAAAAAAAGTTAAAACGTATACCGAAAGCAAAAACGATCAGATAGAAATTGGTACGTAGTAAATATTTTGCGAGCAAAGGAGCGACAGGTAAAGGGTGTGTCTGTCGTTGGAGATCACGCGTTTGAAGATACGTACGAAATGAACGAAGAGGGGGGCATTAAAGAATGAAGACAACGCGAACCAAATGTGTGTCTAGCACAAGCCCCGAGTGTTTAGAATGAAGAGTTTATCGGTAGACACTGCGGCGACGAACCGGGTTGCCGGATCACGATTCCAGCGAATCGAGCAACTTCGTCCAGCATGCAGCCAAAAGAGACGTTTCGCTTCGTAAGGTCATGGCACTGTTTTTGCCGGATCATTGAAACAAGAAACAAAAAACATCATTTTCCCAGCTAAATATAGCGGGAAAACTGAATTGGTGTTGCGGTCACGTGACGTCCATTATCCCGTTTAATCTAGCGGGGAAACTATAGGTCACGTGACGCCAATTTTTCCGCTAAATTTAGCGGGAAAATTTAATTTCCGTACAGCTAACGTGACATGAATCCGTGCGACTTCATTTTCTCCGCTAAACTTAGCGGGGAAATTCGCGGTTACACTTTTTGAGGCTTCACTTCATGTGAAAAACATCGCCTATAAATGTTTCACGTTAACAACAAAATCACACCAAAAGACCATCGGTACAACACGCGGCCACCATCATTGTCATCGACAACTATAATGCATCAACCTGATTGGGTATACTGTCGAGAGTGGTTATAACGAAGTCAACGAGAATCGGAAATCATTTCGCTATATCCGCCATTTCGTTATAACCGACTTCGGTTAACGAAGTACAAAAGGGAATGGGAAATTGTGATCGCTTCGCTGTAGCCGCTATTTCGTTATAACTGACATCGTTATAGCCGGTCTCGACAGTAGGAGCAAATAATAATGTGCTCGGGGTCCGTCATGCCCTACTTTTCTTAAGTTTTCGGTGAGTGTAGCTTGAACAGTGAGAGGCAGCCTTTTGTTTTTTGGGCGATAAAAGTCTCTTTGCTCCAACGTATCTCTGTTCTTTGCTGAGAGGAAGCGCGAGTCGTCGTGGCTCAGTTATCCAACCGCGGGTGCAGCGTAGCCCCGTCCACTGCGGTCTTTGCCGAGACAGATGCGGACATCGGAAACCAGGCAAGCGCGTGCCACGTCCCCACTGTGTGCGCCTCCGCGGTCGACGAAGACGGAGTGGTGCCGTTCCCTGACGTGGCGTGTGCTTGGAGGGACTCGCGTTGCCTGCTGCTGCCCTTTGGGGAATTCGCTTCCCTTTTTTCTCTCCCTACCGTAAATACGTACCGACAAGCTCGGGCACCGAAGCAAACCCTTCCCTAAAAGTAAAAGGAAAGGACGGCAGAAGTAACACGGTGATCAAAAATAGTTCCTCTTGGTAACGCCCGGCAGTGCTCGTTGTGGGAGCGCTATCTTCTTTCGCGGAGAGTGCGGTGCGTGCCTGTCTGACCTTTTTACCTTCAACGGGGTTTGACTCTAACTGAGCACGTTCTGTGGTTCGTTTTCGTGGTGCTAGGACAGTCTCTCGAATACCGAGTTTTTTTTTTCGGATTTGTGGTGGTTCTTGTGGTTTTGCTTTTTTGTTTGTTTGCTCGTTTTCAATTTTGGACCATGCCGTTTTTTTGTTGTTGTTGTTTTCTTTTTGTGCGGTGCAGGGCATGTTTCCCCAAATGTCTATTTTATTAACTTTGTGTTATTGGGAAGGGGAGAAATGACTTTTCTTGTTTTGACAGATATCTCGTTGCTTTTTGTTTGTTTATTGATCATTGCGTGATGTATGTCCCGATGTTGTCGCGGTTATTTACTGTCGACTGGCTAGTTTATTATGATTCTAAGTGACTGGGTTTAAAGGCAAAAAAAAAAGTGTTGCGGAAGTTAGAAAAATTATTGAAATGTAAAGATCACACAACAAACACTATTAATAAAAACATGGAAAAATACCTATTTTGGTTCAAAAAGATGTTTCCACCTCCCCCCCAAAAAAAGGCTAAAATTCAAATTTATGTTTTGCACATTTTATATCCTTTCATTCAAAGGACACTCGAGGCTGGTTCACACTTTGTTCGCACTTTAGTTCACACAGCACCGTTTTCTTACCTTTTCGTACGTTACGTATAAGTTACCGAAACATTCTTGCCTCGATTTTCGGGTGCCAACCTACCTTCTTAAACTAATAGCCACGCTCAATATAAAGCACTCATGTCCCGGTGACTTGTACGCAGTCATAGGCATGTTACTGCTAAAATGTAACAGTGTTACAGTTATAGTTACTCGGGGAAACAAAGTAATCCTGCCACAATTACAGCAGCAAAATTGAAAGAGTAAATTGTTACAGTCACAGTTACTTTAAAAGATTAACGCCGTTACTTCGACGTTACTTTACAACAAAAAATAAGAAACATTTAAACGGAACATTCCTTAATGTGCCTTTAAATTAGCATAAATCTTTTATAAGACTTTGAGTTATTCATGATAGTGAATCAGATTTTTGTAGAAAAATAATTTCTCAATAATGAATATTAATATTTTTTTTATTTCAATTTTGACCGTGAATAGCTTCCGGAACAAGATAATAATTTAAGACAGTATTGGGGTAAATCCACTATATGATAAAGCGTTTATAGTTTATTCTTTCGCAAAATTACAGGCGAGTTTAGTTTTTCAAAATGTTAAGCTATACTTTGTCCCACCCTACAATGGACTAAAGCCAAAAGCTACGGACCGCCAAATACAGTCGAGAGCCACTTAGAAATTGCGTGGTATTTCGCTTTGATGGACGTGTCAGTGCCCGCGTCTCGGATCACTGATGGGGATGGGCAGACATTGGCTAGAATCAAATAGCACTGAGTGACTCGTCAATTTTACATTGCAAAGAAAGCAACGAGAAAAGGCTCTTTGCAGTGTCGAAGCTATAGAAATCATGCAGCGTTTTTTGGTTCGGAGCATTATTCGTCCATTCCTAATCATTGTTAGCCATGTCATAGTTTAGCGTTGAACGTGATTGGACCTGGCGGCCAGTGGCTTTGGCCTTTAGTCCATCGTAGGCTGAGACAAAGTAGGGCAGATACTTGCTGATGATACATGAATACAAAAGCACCCGACTAGATCTCGGGCATATATAATCATGGTGCGAGTTTAAAATTGGTCAATTCGAATTTTAGATATTTTGGTGAGACAAAACGAGACGGAACCAATAAAAATTGTGTAAATGTGAGGTCAATAATAATATAAGTCCTACTTGCCATCAACTTTGTAGATGTTTTCTTATGCCTCTCCAATCCACTCGTAGGTGGATTGCTCTCCAAGTTTTTAAGTTTCTCTTGAAACCTTTGGATAGCAATGTTGCGGCAACATTCCTCCGTCAAACCAGCTGAGCACGGCAGCGGTGCAAAAGAAGCACTGACCGAAATGCGAACGACCACGGCGTGCAGTATTCCAAACGGCTGTTGCGATCTCTTCTCCGCCACTTCCTCACCAGATCGGACACGTCTGCGCTCCTCCATCTCACCACAACTACAAGAGACCACCCGAAAGGCCCACAACGCGAATATTCATAAATCAACTGATGCTAAGTGCCCCTGGTTCTGGCTAAGGGCGGTCTTTCAGTTTCAAGAAACAACACAAACAAGCAGAACGACACAGACGGTTGGAGCGAATGCGGAGAGCAAGACGACTGCTTCTTGCACAGGAGTTGCGGTGACGTCAGTACGACGCCGAGCTTTGATTGGCTTTGATTAAAAGGATAGTGGGTAGACCTCAATGCTATGTGCCTTGAGGCCTACCCACTATTTGTTTTTTCTTTTTTTTTTTAATCAGGCAATAAGAGCTCGGCGTTCTGACATCATCGCAACCCTTCCGCAAAAAGCAGACGAACTTACGCTCCTTATACGAGTACACTTTCTCAACACTCTAGACCCGAGAAAAAGAGCAATACGAGACAACAAGTGAGTGGCGGGAGGCAAGGCCAGTAACTGGTTTGCAAAAAAGGGGAAGGGAGGGCAAATGCACCTAAATTCGAGACTCAAGGCCTCACAAGTGTGCATCTGGGAGTTGGACTATTTAAATTAGAGGAGAAGAAAATGCAGGTTTGACGGCAAAAAGAGGAGGTTTAGAAAATCGGGCGTTTGGGGTGACAATCCCCAAAAATTGGCCTCCGCGAAAAATACTCGCTCCCTCCGCTGGGCGAAGAAAAGAGACACGCTTTAGAGATGCCGCGCTTTGTTATATCTGCGTTCAGTGTGGGCGATGTACCATAGACGGCAGATACGGACACAAACGTCCCCGTCCCCCCAGTTGGCGGAACCAGCTTGGCCAAGCAGGGTCACCCAAAAATTAGTTTATTTTAGTTGTGTCATTTTTACCCGTGCTTCAGACGGTTTCAGCAGAAGTTTTGCTGTGCCCTCCCTGTATCACGACTTGAGATTTCCTCACAAATTGCGAGACGATTTGGTGGTCATGTTTGCAATATGTTGGCACTTGAATATGAGAAGCAAATTTAACGACGTTACTCTTCAAAGTTACTTTCGAAAAATATTAACCCTATGACAGTTACAAGTTATTTTAACTAAGCAGTAAGTAGTTACAGTCACAAGTTACTGAAGGAAGTAACTAGTTACCGGTAACGCGTTACCAGTAAAGTTGCTACCAAGACTTCTTGCACGTAAGCTTTCAAAACGTAACGTGAAGATGTTGGCGTGAAATGTTGCAAAAATCTGCAGATATTTATAGAAAAGATCTTGTCAATAAAGCCGACAAGAGATGGGAAAGGAGGGGGAGTTATATTTTTTTTTCCTGAGAATAGTTAGCTAGGAAAATGTATTGAGAGCGTTCCATACACCAAAGCGCTGCCCCCACGTCATGCCGCTGCGGTCGCCACGGCGCATCAGAGAGCCTGGATTGTAGAGAGGACCCACCTCATACCATGGGCAACGTTTGCAACCTTATGTCGGACGCCTCCCGCACCCATTGGTGGCAAGAGCGCATGCGCTGCGTTGTCGCGTGGCGAGGAGGAAAGCAGGCGGAAAGGCGGGGACGCTTGTAGACGATCAACGCGTTCGTCTCCCCCTCGCAGCTCGTACTGCGAACCCGTCCCGTTCCGTAAACCACGTGGCTCCGATAAAGACGTTGGATACTCTCTGTAATAGAGGCTCTCTACGGTGCATGCATGCGTCGCCCGACGCTTGCACCCGGTGTGGGCGAGCGCTGACTTGTTTGCGAAGTAAGTCTCTACACAACGAAGCTTTCATTTAAATTTTAATACGTTCGATGGGTAACACTACCTATATCACTTCCAACACGCACCATTGAATGAAAATAAAATTTGCAAACATTAACGGATACTTTTGGTTCGGTACCGACGCTTACCTATTTGTTTTCTTTTTTATACGTTCTTACGTTCTTTTCATCTATCAACCATATTTGTATACCCTACTTAGCCGATCAAACACTTCGACTGCGATATGAAGGCTCGTATGCCCGGTACTACGTTATTCAAACTTCCATGGTGCTCGCCGCAATAAGTAAAAAGAGAAAAGTGCTTTATTCCTCGCCACCTTAAATAGTAGATTTGTTTTTTTCAAAAGTTGCGGTTTTAGGGAGTTTTCTTTCGTCAAAACGACGTGTCTCTCTATAGTGCGTTTCCCCCGCGCCTATAAATAATTCAGTCGAATGGGCTGAGGTTGGCGGAAGCATCCGAAGCCTTGATGCCTGTCTGGCTTCACCGCAAGACACTCCCAAAGCCTCATTAAGCTAAGAGATCGCCTAATTGAATCGATGCCTGTTTTTTTTTTTTTCTGTTCTTTTACTGATAGCTTTTTTTTTATTTTTTAGCTGCGAGATTTTGTTTTATTTATTGCGGTATTCTTTTTTATCTTAATACGCTTTTTGTTTTTGGCATAAGTCATTCTTAGCTCGTTCGAGGCGTTATGGTGCAATGACACTTTAAAACACAGTTTGAGAAGCTTTTTTTAGCAACTTTTTTTTTTTTTCTGAAATTAGTGCGCTTTCAAGTTTTAGACAGCTATCTTGCTGATTTAAGAAACAGTTCGGTGAAGCGCGACTCCGAATGTTTGGATCTGATATCAGTATACTTTAGCAAGTGCATCAACAAAGCTTGGAATTTTACTCTTTCAATTGTAGCCGCCCCATCGTATGCTCAGAACACACTTGAGCATCTAGTGTATAATGTCACCTCTATTTATTTCGTCTCGTTTAATTTCCGTGCATTGGGTAAACAACACCGACATCTTAAAGGAAAATTTGAGCGCTTTCGTTTGATCACAGAAGTTGTAAGCCCAAGATGTTTCACGTCAATTTTTGTGGCACCGAAACGACAAGCAAGTTTGCCTACTTCCAGTGAACAAGGTACTACGACGTCACAAAGCTGTTCTCTGATTGGAGGACATACAATGGGTACACACAACGGTGGTAGGTCGTCTGCACCTTGCGCACAGGTTGCCGTAGCGTCAGAGTTCTGCCCTCATGACCGAAGGAACGCGTTGTAGTCCTCTTGCTCGCCGTATTGTAGAGTGAAATGGTGATCAAGTTCCCCCAAGTATCAGATTTTTTGCACCAATATTTGGTTTTTGTATGGAAAATTAAGGCCTTAAAACTTAGAAGAAGCCACGGTAGAGCAAAAATTTACCTTCTCTGGCCAGAGTCTGGGTATCTTGGCCCTAATTCGCCTAATAAGTTCCAAAGTTAAGCTTCGCTGCAAGTAGTTTGGCTGTCATTTGGCATCTTTGGCTCTAATTCGCCAAACAAGTGCCGGAGTTAGGCTTTACTGCTGGTAGTTTGGTTGCGATTGGGCATCTTTGACCCTAATTCGTCAATAAGTGCTAAAGTTAGTCTTTACCGCTGGTGGTTTGGCTGTCATTTGGCATCTTTGAGCTTAATTTTTCAAACAAGTTCCAGAGTTAGGCTTCACTGCTGGTAGTTTGGCTCTCATTTGGCATCTTTGGGCTTAATCTTTCAAATAAGTTCCAAAGTTAGGATTCACCGCGGGTCGGTTGGCTGTCAGTTAGCATCTTTGGCCTTAATTCGCCAAACAAGTGCCAGAGTTTGTCATCACTTCTTTTTATTTGAGGTTTCATGTGGGAACTTTGGGCCAAAATTGCCAAACAAGTGCCAGATATGTGCTTCACTGCTGGTTCTACTCTTCTACGTGGGATCTTCGGCTAAAGCCTGGCGACATTATGTCGCGAGTCGGAGAAAAGCCATAAGAACGCCTAAGAAAAGTACTTCGGCACTAACGCCTTTTTCCGCCAAGCTTGTATCAAGTTATGCGTTTTTCTGGCGTGGCACCTGGCTTCTCTTCGACAGACACTTGAGCAATGTTGGTGGAGCGTGTGTTGGACGAGAGCCAGTCACTACCAGGTAATTAGAGCTCCAATTACCTGACAATAATTCTGCCTAAGTCACTCTCCGCATGTATTGAGCTTTATGCTGCCTTTGAGAGCGATTGAAGGGAGGTATTTATTTTTAGATTTAAGATTGTAGTCCACAGACGCTCGGCCGGCGTTGGCAAAAAAGAACTTTAGCAAAACGACTGCGAAATACGCGTTCAGGTTTACTGCCGCCACTTAACAATAGAACCAATAGTAGAGAGTTAGGTTCAATGCTCTTCATGCCAGTCCATGGTCTGTACTGCGCGATATTGGACATCTCAATTTATATAGAGAATATCGACATCTTGAATGTGATATAAGCTTGTACCGCTGGCTCAATAAGAACGGGGAAAGTATATGTAATAGGTAGCGTTCTTTATTATGCGCTGAGGGCCCATATCGGCATTACGCAACGGGAGAGGGCTTAAATAACATCTGTATATAAAAACGTCAATAGATCGATCTCACCAGTCAGTTTGTCTACGCCACCGCTGTCGCCATACATCGTGGGAGCTGTCTACGAACCGACATGGCGGAACTGTTGGGACGTCGGATGCACATTACGTGTGGTGGAATATCATTCTATTCTGAGTTTTTTTCATGCGAAAGCAATAACTGTCCCATGGAGCGAAGCCGGCGTTGTCTGTAACCGTCTGTGGCAGCGAAACGGCAGTTAACTCCTATTGGCCGAAAGCACAGCAACGCAGATGCTTTGTCACGGAGGCCAGCGGGGCACTCGAGGTCAAAGCGGGCGCGCGTCAGAAATAAAACACAAAGAAAAGCACAGCAACGTAGGTGCTTCGTCACGGAAGCCGGCGGGGCGCTCAAGGTCAAAGTGGACGCGCATCAGAAATAAAACCCAAAGAAAATCACAGCAACGCAGATGCTTCGTCACAGAAAGACAAGAAGCGTACTGTTACTTCCTTGTATGACGGCGCTGTCACACTAGTCATACAAAAACTGTCGGCACAAACGTTCCAAGTACATTTACACGAGCCTGCTTTGAAGACGCGCAAGGCTTGTCCGCAGACACTGTCATGTCTCCAGCGAGCATTGCGTCTTTTGTACGATGTATGAGCAATGCGTCCGCTGCTTTCGACAGCCAAAATACGGGAAACAACCCCGGAAATTACAAAAACGGGCGTGTGTACGTCTTCCCGAACAGCATAACTTGCAAGATGGCCGCAATATCTTTCTTTCTTTTTTTTTACTTCCTCGGTCTTTTGTGCTTTTATTTTTATGTTTATTTATCCGAGAAGTTTTGATTTTGAGGCTACATGGCTTTATTCCTGTTTTTATTGGTGTACGAACGTTTGTGCTTCTGTATGCGCCTGCATTCACGCCTGTTTTCTTGTACTTAGTTTCGTGCGTCGTTTTCTTGCAAGCACGCCTGCTACGTGTGTATATGCGCACGCACAACAGGCGGATCTTATGCCGGAGGTGGCTGGTATGGGCGGGCTCCAGATGAACCATGCTTGGCTGGTCCAACTCCGTTCCCCAGAGGCGAAGGAAACGTTGCTCAGCGCTGGGAGCTTGAAAGTCAAAAAGAAGTTCTGCCTGGACGTCGACCCCAACAGGCATGAGCTGCGGATCAAATTGCATAGGGTGCCGTTTGACACCACGGTAGATGCTATTTGTCGAGCCTTGGAGTCTTTTTCTTTTCTTTTTTTTAGAAGGTCGTTAGGGATCCCGGTACAAAATGATGTTTCGAGTGTGTCGGGCAGATTTGTAAAATACGATCTTTTTTTTTTTGTATTGAATGGTCTGTATTGTGTTTCTATGCGGCAAACTCGACACAAAAGTGGCGAGTGTTTTTTTTTTTTTTTAAGATATTAGTACTAACCATAATTGCAATAGAAATGTTATATTACTGGGGGATTTTAATTGTGTCTGCTCCCAAGAAGACAGAACAATTGCGGTGAAATACAGAGATCCAAGTGTAGGCCTGCTTCTCGCAATACTAAATGAGTGCGAACTTGGAGATGTAGCGCAATGCGTGTCGAATCCAAATGGCCTGAAGTTCACACATTTCCAAGGGGCGAGCCATGCGTGCTTGCACAGGGTGTACATGTTGTTAGAGCTTGTTTCTGTTTATAAAAGCTACTCTGTTGATAACGTTGTTTTTAGTTATCACTGTCTTGTTTCGGTAATGATTGGAGAAGAAAAGAGATCATCATAAAAAAATCTAGTTGGGAACCATGGAAGTTGAATGTGAAGCTTTTGCAAGATGATGTTTTCAGTGCTTCTGTTGAACAGAGCTGAAACAAACATTTAGATTTGAAAAACCTCAATTGGGGAGCAAAGTGGGAGCTTTCTAAACAAGATAAAAAAAAATGTTATAGAAAGAGCGGGTACTTTGAAGCATTTAGAAAGAAAGAGCGAACAGCAATAGCGCACGAATCTGAAGAAGCGGCTATACCTTGAATGCAGAACGCCCGGCTTGTTTAGCGAAGATATCGCAGCGATAGAAAGCAAGTTGGAGGCACTCGATAAGGAACGTTAATCAAAGGACTACGGTGGGAGCGCTCTGAAAGATTATTGGCTGAAGAAGCGCCTACAAAACGAGCATTAAGTGGTCAAATTAGGTATACAAGAGGGAAATAAATCGATAAAATTATCTGTCAGGGCGTGGTTACACGTAACAAAAAGAATATTCAACGTGCATTTGTACAGCATTGCAAGGGCTCCTTTAGCCGTAGTACCTTGCGTGGAAATAGATAAATATAAAGAAGGCTTCCTTGCAGAGATTCTGCCATTGGAGGATGACGCGACATAGCGCCTAGAAGAACCTATTGCATTCACTGAAATACAAAAGGAGATTGGGAACTTAAAAAGCGCAAAAAATCACCAGGCCCGGATTGCCTTGGTGGAGACTTCTATAAGAGGTATGCTCAGATTGCCCTCTTTTTATTTCGAGTATTCAAAGAAGCGTACGAACAGCATTCCTTTTTCCCGTCATATTTACGTCCGTATACAGTCCTAGTCCAGAAACGCGACGACAGAAAAAAACTTCAGTTGGTGTCAGGTTATTGCCCAATCACGCTTGCAAATATAGATTTCAAAATACTGCTGAACGTACTTTCTGAGCGACAGCAGCGATTCATAACTTTGATTGTTGGACCTAATCAGACGTCCGGTATCAGGGGTAGGAGCATAGTTGCGAATATTCATGTCGCGCGTTATATATTACAGTGTTGTGATTTCGTGTTTTGCAAGGTTCCAGTGCTCCAAATAGACTGAGAGGGCCTTTCATTGGGTGTTTTTGCATTTCGCAAAGGGCAAACAGGGGCATTGTGTTGCTAGATGAAATACGTATGGTATATGAAAATCGCTAGACACAGTTAATTGTAATTAAGTGTGTAAGTGAACCGATTCCGGTCTTGTCGTCGGTTAGACAGCGTTGTCCCCTGTCTCCGCTATTTTGTATCTTCCAAGTGCCTCTTTGCTGAAAGATAATTCATAACCATAACGTATGTGGGTTTACGTTGCAGTCTAGTGAATTAAGACTTTAGACATACGCCGATGATGTGGCTGTTTTTTATGTGGATAAGAAAAGCGTGAGCAAAGTTATAGCGATAACAAAGTAATTTTGTGCCACAACCAGCAGCTCAGTAAACTTGGAAAAGTGATCTGTCTTTTGGCACGGGTTGTGGGCGTCCGCACCATTGTTTTACGAAGGCAGTAAGTTGTCCACCATGCCGGTAAAGTATCTAGGTGCATTCCGCATTCTCTAAGATTCCGTGGGAGACAGCGGCGATTTTCTAATATCATACGCCCTCTCCCCTCACCGTAAAAAAAAAAAGAACGTCGCTTATTCGTAAAACAAAAATAAGAAAAAATTTTGCCAAAGGCTTGACAAGAAGTAAGTAGAAGGGATGGAATAAAAAAACGATGAGAAACCTTGCTTTATCGCTTCGTGACGCTGTGTCATTTGTATCTGCGCGTTGCTCTTCTACCATAAAAGATAGTGGCGAGAAGAGGAAGAAATTCTGGAATCGTCAGTCGCTTTTTTCGGGATTTTCTGATCCTTTCTCGCGAAGACCGCAGACAGCCCCGTTTCAACAGAGAGGGTTTGTAGCCCGGGGAGGGGGGGGGGGGGCGGTCTCAAATCCTTTGTTCTCGATTTGTCTGCCAGAGAGGTTACGACACCGATGTTGTTTCCGAGCGATCTGTCGTGCAGCATTCTGCCCGGAAATCTTCGTCGCTTTATTCCCCTGTCCCACGCGAGGAATGTCGTTCCCTCTGATCTCGGCAGCAGCCGTTATCAAAGTAAAAAGATCATTTTTTTTTTTTTCGGAGTGTGACACGCATTCTGAGCTGTCGTCGAAAGAGTTTGCGGACTCTTCTACTGCAGATTCCGAAAGAGGTTCACAAAGAGTGGATGAAATAACCTTTGTTTCTTCTTGTCAGCTGGAGCGTGCAAGTTCTTATCTGTTCTATTTATACTCTGTTTCATACTTAGCGTGCAACGCTGTCAAAGCTACTGGCGCGAGCGCGTGGCTTCATCTATGGTTTTGCTTGCGCGAGAACTCGTGCAAATGATCAACGAGATCAAGCCCCGCGCTCGCGTCAGTAGCTTTGACAGCGTTGCACGCTAAGTATAAAACAGAGTATAGTATTTGTGTGGTATGGTTACGCTCACGTGCGCTTTCTCTCTCAAGAGTTTTAGTAATACGTATAGCAGCAAACGTAAGCCCCCTACTTTAGCGTTAACGTTGCGTCCTCCATACTGCGCATGAGCCATACGTACGTACTGCAGCGAGCTATGCGTACGTACGCTCGCTATCGCTTTTTGCGAGCGTACGTAGCGGTCCCCTGCGTACCATTCTCGTTGCTCTCGTCGCGCACGGGAAAGCGCGAGACTACTCCAGTTTGGAAAATGGCGGCGGTGAGGCAAACCAGTGGAAGTGCTACACGCGTTGTACGGGTTTGCTTCACCATTGAAGATGACCTCAACCTTGTGGAAGAAAGAGAAAGAAGAAGAGAAAAAGGGCGAGGCTCGTGGCGGGCGAGGACACGCGGAGTTCGGAGCTGGAGACAGACGAAAGAGCCGGTGCCGAGCAAGGCCTCCATCTGAAGACCCGGACCACTGGACAGCTTTGGCCCTCCTCTTCATTGGACTCGGAACTTAAGTACAGATAAAGCCTTTTCCCAATGGTAGCGCTTCCCCGTGTGACTTCCTCGGAGCGAGTGGAACTCGGCCTGATCGGCCGGTATTGACAGACGACCCACAACCTCCTCAAAGAAATCAACGCGACGAACCCTTTCGAGCGCCCACAAAGATGGGTGTCGGTAGCCAAGAACGTTGGCGACGCCGTTGAACCCAAAAAGGTGTTTATCGTGCGGTCGGTACGCGGGCGGTGCGACCTACTGCTTGCATAGTTCCAAGCAATTGACGTGGCCAACATAATATATGATTAAAATGCAATTAAATGCTAAGGTGTAAGCGAGCTGGACAAGAATAACGAAAAGTTTCGTCATGTAAGATTGTAGGGATTCCATAACGCACTGGAGCGAACCATAGATCGAACTGCTGGTCGCACAGTGCTTAAAAAAAAGACAAGACATGTTCAAAACAGGCAACTGGAAAGAGATTCACGCACTTCGTAGCAAAGCTTGGAAAAGTAAGGAGATTCACAGTGTTGGATTGGCTTGACCGAATACCCGCCTTGGATTGTTCGAAGCAGTTCACAGGAGCACGTCTAGATGGCGCTGCAAGTCTTTACGTATGCGTTTGCCTTCCGCTGTACTAAAAGTGAGCGTTCAACCCGCTCCGTAACGTTAAGTCGACAGCTTGCGTGCGTTGTACGCAGTGCTGACGCAAGGGTGGTTACGCTATTCTAAAACTCTCTATTCTGCTGTCAATTAACGTGGGGCTTCTGGTAAAACAAAATTCATTCAATAGAACTTAACGGTTCGTAAATTGCTATTGTCGTTTGTTCGTTTCGTTGGTTGTTGGTTCGTTGGTTCGTTTGTTCACTTTATTAATACACATTTACGAAACGTGTTCAAACATTTTTTCGCTCCAAATACCGCACAAAAATAATTAATGTAATATTCTCGGACACTGTGAACTGGCTCTTATGTTGTTTTTTTGTGTGCCTCAAAATTTTGCTGAAAGCTAGAATATCATTTTCATAATTAGAATCTATGAAAGGCGCAGACGCCCATACTTCTTTTGTCATTGACCTGATGTCGTCTTGCGCGTGGTGCCTAATCACGTGGTGCATTTTGGGCTCCTCCTTCTTGCCCGCTCTGCACAGAACAGACTGCGTTGCAAACGGATTCGTGATGAAAACACTTAAGCCAGACAGGTTTTGAATGACGTATTAAGTTATTCATAAAACAGTTGTGTCGTTTTTTTTGTTTTTTTTTACATTTCGAGTTGAAATGACATAAGCGGCCATATCGTGCTCCTCAAAATGCGATTACAGTCTGTCAAGTAAAAATATTACTGTTTTTGATAATCTATAGACACCAGCACTGTTTACGAACAAGCAAACGGAATCACCGTTAATCCACGACAGTTTTAAAAAGTATATTCGTCTTTGCAGTTTCTCTTCGCAGGGTGCTTTTTTGTTTGCTAAAAGTAACGGTTTCCTAAAAGTCCCCATTTACTCCCGCCTTTTGAACGGCTCCCTGTGGGTCGATTATGTCATCGTGACCTCTGCACGACCTCCCACTCGATTCCGTCTACAGATACCCCTATGTATAACAGTGCACTTCATTTCGAGCGAAAAACAGTCTCCGCTAAAAAAACAGTTCAATCTTACTGCCGCGCGACGGTCGCGCTGCACACACTAATACACACGCATTCGTCTTCATGCATCTTGGATAATGCCGGCAGAAATTGCTTGCCGAGAATATTATGACAAATATTAAGTATTCTTTTTTTTTTCCTCGTCTGGGGCGGTTTTGTTAGTTGCAAACCGAGTGCCAAAGTTTCTTGCGTGGCTTATTGTGATGGAGAGTAGGGTACTTTCGGTTATTTAGGGCCCGTTAGTGTCGCTTCGTTCTTTAGTTAGTTCTTAGCGATCTACTTACAGATCTCCACTAACTCATACACTCGACGTTTAGGAACACTCTATAAAATTATACGGTTCCGGTCTTTCAAAAGTAGCGTTATTCAAAATAAACTGTGCATAGACATTTTGTTCTTGATTCTTTTCGCTTTTTTTTTTCTTTGCCTTTTGCGTAAGCGAGAGCTGTAAATTTATATAAACGAAAATCGGCGACTGGTGGCCGCTAATTTCTCAGCGGTCACCAGTCCTCGGAAGGGCGCGGGTTGAGCTCCAAATCAGGGGGGAAGTCAATTGATTATTGCATTCTTCGCAAAATACATTGTACAAGACATATCAACCTTATGTGAGTCTCATAGCTACTGCGATTCCATTTGAATAAAATAGGGGCAATACGTTTTTCACAAACACGTTCGTTGAAACCTTTAATCTTTTTTTTTTTTTATGCAACATTATTCAGACATTACTAATTTGAGGAAACCAAAATCGCTCCTAATACAAAAAAACAAAATTCGCTGCTTTGCTAAGCTTGCGCGTTGAGCGCGTTGATGATAAAGTTAAATACTGGAAATAATAAAACAGGAAGGACGGACAAAACAAATACATGTGCGTGCTGTTTTGTCCATCTGCGAAACACGAGCCCTTGCCAAAATATGGCTTCGGCCGGGTAATAATTACGGAGCTACACCAACTGTTCACAAAAACAAAAGCGCTAATACATGAATGAACCGAGGTATGCGCTAAAATAAGAAACATAATTAAACTATATCTATCTTCTTCTTTTCTTCTTTTTTTTTCGGGGGGGGGGGGGGAAGGGGGGTGGGGCTAGAAGAGATGAGTAATGGAACTATGTTTGGAGTTAGCAACGAACCGAAATAAGATTATTATATTTGGAAGGCACGATCGTTTAGTTTTTCTATTACTGTTCAGTATAACTCCGTTGTTTTGCCTGTACGTTTAAAGTACGTGTTCGTTGACCTTTATCTTCGAGATGAGTTTTCGCTTTTACTCGAGCCGCTGGAACTGGCACTCGAAAATAGTCGTGTTTCATTATTTATGGGTCCCTAGCGAACAATGCTGGACTCCAAGCTCTTCCGCTCTCATTTTTCATTTTCTTTAGATGTGCGCAGCTTTATAGCTCTATATCATAATACGGTTGTTATTACTTCATAGTATATACCTATTTTCCGAGATGTTCTCCGGGGACGAGTAAACCTCGGGCACGCCGTTTTGTTGTTCTTGTGAAATCCTTCGAATTTCTAGTTTTAGTGTCGTAAACATGGTCGAGCTTTGTGTGAACATTAGCCCGTGTTCCGAGATAGCTGCCTCGAACTTTCTACTTAATCCGACTTTTTGTCCACTCAATCCGGCAAACTCGCGAAAGTGCACTATAGCCAAACTTTGCTACACTAGCCAGATAAAAGTGCAAAGTTCGGGGACGAATATAACGGAACACGGGCTGGTCATGCGAATTCTACAAGATGGAAGAGTCTTACTACCGGCTCAAAGCTTGCGATATGCACACACAGTAATTAAAAAGTTAATTAACGAATTTTAGTTAATTAGTTCGTTAATAGTCACTATTAACTGAACTAATTAACTAAAATTCGTTATATTCCCATCTAATGTCCGCCGAGCCATATGAACACGCAGTCAAAACCGCATGCAAACATCTTTTCCACCCTCTACTTAAAAATGTGGTGCAGCTAAAAAAAACAAAAAAACTCCCGCTATATGCTTTGTACCCCGTTCATTTATACTCTGTTCAAAGTCAATACTCCGTTCATCGATGTCTCGTATTAAAAAGCGATCGCGAGAGTAATCTAATTACCTTGGGACGTACAAACATTACACGTAACCGCTAGTGGTCGTTTCTTTTTAATGGTGCCTTTCATTTCGACACGTTTCCAGGCTAGGAATCTTCAGACCAAGCCACTGACAGGAATATGGTCTACCGAAATTGGTTGATTGAGAAGTACTGTCGAGACCGGCTATAACGAAGTCGGTTATAACGAAATAGCGGCTACAGCGAAGCGATCACGATTTCCCATTCCCGTTTGCACTTCGTTATAACCGAAGTTGGTCATAACGAAACAGCGGTTACAGCGAAGCGATCACGATTTCCCATTGCCGTTTGCACTTCGTTATAACTGAACTTGGTTATAGCGAAACAGCGGATATAACGAAGTGATTTCCGATTCCCGTTGACTTCGTTATAACCGGTCTCGACAGTAGCTCGTGACTCTGTGACTCTAATACAATATTGAAAGGTACGAAATACAAATCATCAAACGGGCAAAAAATGTGTCCGTTTGAAAAAGTAAAGTAATGGGGTCTGTCCTTTTTTCGACAAAGGCCGGTTGACGCAACCCCGTTTGCTTAGGTTAGGTTTCATTACGAAAGCTATCGTACGAGGCACATTTGGGCTTTCTACTGAACGTGCCTACCAGTTCAAGAAGATGGTCATTGGTCTGGCCCGCAGCCACGCGCACCCATCTCGTCCGGACACGCGAGGGAGTCGCCGAACATCGGAACCACGCCTTAAAGGGAAACTGAAGCGGTTCTGTATTTAAGAAAAAACACTTCAATGGCCTTCATTCGGCCTCCAGGATCACGAATATCGAGATTATTTTTCAACTCGGTGCACGGAGGCTTCAGAAATTATTTTTAAAGTACCGCCGAAGCCCCTCCTTTCTGGGGCGTGACGTCACACTAGGAGTTTTCGGAATCTCTGCTCTCGTGCATGTTCAGCGCCTGTCAAGGCTATGCACGCGCACTCTTGCTATTTTCAAAAAGGTCCGAACGAGACGTCACGGCTGGGGTCAGTGCGGAAAAATACACCTGTCAAGCTTGCAATTGCACGCGCTGCCCACACGTGCGGCACGCGCTTGGCGGCCCAAAGATCCTAGTATGACGTCACGACTGGTCGGAGGTTTTTCGTATTTCCTCGCGTTTAGGTACATGTTCGGGAAAAATGAATGTGATATTCAGATTCACGGGATAGAAATATGCCAGAATGCACCTCGAACTCGTTTTTTTCAAGAAGTGTTTCAGCTTCCCTTTAAAAGGGCGGTGCAACGATATTCAATTGGAATGTTTTTCACTTTACACGAGCTTACTGGCACTAGTGGGACTCAAGGATACTTGCACGCAACGCCACTGACCAAGAAAATCCTTTGTTGCGGTGTAATTTCGAGGACAAAACCGAGCGTTTTCATTCAATCTCTCCTTCGCAAAACCTGATCACGTCGCTGGGCGGTAGCAGTACCGCCCAGTGACGATATTTGAATGCGGCTCATAGAGTGGACCCGAGCATGGCGTGGACACTCAATTTGGGCTCGTGATAATCGATAGCTCGAGAAGCATTCGGGTAGTGTCCTGTGTCCAATCGCTGCAATGACGGCAACATCCGAACCATAACAATGTCTGGAACTCAGCGCGTGTCCTGTGCCTTGCCAACTCCAGCGCATGGCTATGATCAACATTGGCGGATTGTAATCGGCTCCAGATCACGTGGCCGCTTGTTCTGGCTGCGAGTTGAGGGGGTGAACGCTGCTCGTTTTTCTTAATTTTTTTTCTGCGACTTCGATTGCGTGTGGTGAGAAACGAACGGGTATTTCACAGGTCATTAACGTCAGGGATCCGTTCTAAGCGGTATTTGCGCAAAATACAAAAATCGTTGCATCGCCCCTTTAAAGGAGCGGTGCAACGATATTCAATTGGAATGTTTTTCACTTTACACGAGCTTACTGGCACACCTGGGACTCAAGGATACTCACACGCAACGTCACTGGCCAAGAAACTCCTTTGTTGCGGTGTAATTTCAAGGACAAAATCGATCATTTTCATTCAATTTCTTATTTGCAAAATTTGATGACGTAGCTGGGGGTGATCGCAATCTTCCCCAATGACGATATTTGAATTCGGTTCATAGATTAGACCCGAGCATTGCGTGGGCACTCGATTTGGGCTCGTGATAATTACTAGTTCGAGAAGCATTCGGGTAGTGGCCTGTGTCCAATCGCTGCAACTAGTGTCACTAAATAAGCTACGCTTCAGAGTAACGACACTTGGCCATATTGTGGCTTAAAATCATGGTTGCCAGTTATCTGAAGCTCTATCTGAAATCACAGGAAACGATTTTCCGTCCTCCACAAAAGTTTAAACAGTCCGGGACAGAGAAAAGCAATATTACATGAGCTTCCGAACACCGATTCGAATGCTGAGGAAGTCACACTTTTGAATCATGACGATCTGCAGTTGCTTCTGCTCTGCATAAGCCCCAATATGGCGACGCCCACAACAATGTCGGGGAACGGAGTGCCGATACTCTAAGCGCAGCTCATTTAGTGGCTCTAGCTGCAACGACGACAACAGCCGAGCCATAACAATGTCTGGAACTCAGCGCGTGTCCTGTGCTTCGCCAACCCCAGCGCGTGGCTATGATCAACATTGGCGGCATATAATCCGCTGCAGATCACGTGGCCACTTGTTCTGGTTTCGAGTTGAGGGGGTGAACGCTGCTCGTTTTTCTTTAATTTTTGCTGGGAATTCTATTGCGTGGGGTGAAAAACGAACGCGTGTTTCATGGGTCATTAACGTCAGGGATCCGTTTTAAGCGGTATTTGCGCAAAGCACAAAAATTGTTGCATCGCCCATTTAAGCTCGGGCTTTGAAGAGGCAAGACCAGCCGCGTACGAGGACTGTGCCCGCCCGCGGCTCAAGCACCCACGAAGTACATTCTCGATTTCTCGATTCGTTTCGTCCGCTCATCGGGGTTCGCCCGTTACCTTTAGTCTCCTCAACCAACCCTTTCCTTAATGGGCTTCCTCCGCCACGATTGAATGACTTCATCGAGAAATCACGATGCGCACATTCCTTCAATGAATACGTTTACTCACTCGCTCAGCCTGGCACGCGACGATCGAGACACGAACGTTTCTATGTAACTTCATAAAACGTAAGAAAACGGTGCTGCGTGAAGTTACGGTCAATTACTTCTCATGTTAAGCGGTTGAGTAATTTAATTTAACACATATTGACCGAAAGTAATCGGAAATGTATTCGATTACTTTTTTTCGAATAACTGCATAACTGAGTAAAAGAGAGCTACAAGCGCGACACATGAACATGAAGCTCGATCGTCGACGAAAGTTCTCCAAATTTAACAAACGCAGCAATAAAAATAAGGAGCGGCGTTTGTCTTTTATTCATATTTTTAATGCAGATTGTTGGGCTAGTTGGCACTGGGAATTTGACGACATGATGGCGCTTAAGACAAGGACAAAAGGGGAGACTGTCTAGTCTCCCCTTTTGTCCTTGTCTTAAGCGCCATCATGTCGTCATATTTTTATTCTGCGTGCGGCGATTTCTGGCCACGGTGTCGCTTTCCGTAACACAGGTTAAATTCGCTACGAAATTTGAGTTTTCGCCTTATTTTATCTGTCGGAGAACAAGCTGTCTGAAGATCGATTTTTTTTGGAAAAGGAGGGGGGGTCTTCGCATTTTATCGTGCTTCTGTACTGCAATTCGCTGTCAAAAAAAAAAAAAAAGACTGCGTTAAACAAAAGTAAAAATAAAATCCGTTGCTTACGGTAGCGTCGTGCTGTGTACCTTGTAGGGGAATCAAGTGAGCAGCCGTCTCCAGACCGCCCAATTTCAAATGACGTCGCGAAAGTTTTTAAACACGGTACACCGTTGCCGTCTAGATTGCCGTCGAGTTTGTTTGGAGCGTATAAAACGTCATGTCACGCCTATTTTCCGTTTAATGAACTCGGCGAGCCCGCTGCGATCCTCAGTAATCCGAAGATCAAACGATAACAAAAGGTAGGCAGAAATAAAAACAAAGGACGCTCTTCAGCGTTGTCCTCTCAATAATCTCCGTCTTGTTTTTTTTTTTTTTTTTTTTCATTCCTATTTCGTTTTTGTTTGGTCTTCTCCATTCGTATTTTCGAAAAACAAAAACCAACGAGAACACTTTTCTTTTATGCAAAAAACATGCCTTGATCGCAGCCTTGCCAAGATAATTGCAGAAACGCATGGGTACTGGACTGACTCGCAAACGCAATGAAGGATGTTTATACTTTCATTTTGTTTAGTCTTTTTTCTCCACTTTTTTGTTTCGCGATTTTGTTTTTATGTGCCCAGCATTACGTCCAACAGAAACAAACTTCTGATGGAGTAAAGCCGCAGTCCCACTCCTAGTACACAATACAAAAGACAGTCTGCAGACACTTTCTGAAGCGTTTCTTTGTTTACAGACACCTTTTGCAGGATCAATGTATTAGGACTGTGCAGGAATGTATTAGGACGCCCGGTGGGACGTCCAAAAAGATCTTGAAGTTTGGACTTACAGAGTTCCCAAGAGGTGATCTCCTCTTCATGCGTTTTGAACAATGTCCGGGCGGTGTCTCGCAAGTAAAAAATAATATTCGCGAGCATGATGGTATCGTCCCATGGGTTATGCAAGCTTACTCTTTCATAGAGGTAGATCCCGTCTTCTATTTCCTGGTCGCCTGTACCGGTAAAAGGTCCGGGGTCCCTTGGCTTTGTGAGGACTAAGGTTGGCGGGGGCGTAGCTGGAGCGCCTTCGGGTGGTGTGCCTGGGGGTGGAGTCATGACGGATGCGGGCGGAAGACTCCTGCTGCGAAGGTACAGGTCGGGGATGGGTCCGCACCTTCACCAAAGAATGTTACGGTGAAAAAATTATGATTTATTTATAGCTGGGTAATGGTGGTAGACAGGAGATTGAACCCCCAGCTGCGGGGGTTCAATCCTTTTTTACCTCGTGCGGCACAGGTTGGAGAGAACTTTATTTTTCAATTTTGTTTTAACTCTCCACTTAGAATTCTGTCTCCGTGACGCAAGCTTATACGGCGCAGCTGCTGCTCACATAGCCTATCGAGTCGTACAAGCGGTTTCTGACTGTCCCCCTGGCAACTCTCCTCAGAGTTTTATGCTCCATGCTATGACCTAGATTCAGTGAGGTCTTCTTGAATCAGAAGAATTAAAAAACAAAAGTCGCGCATCTCAGCAGCCGCTGCTATAATTACGGCTGCTGAAAAATAAACACTCAAATTTACGCCGTCATATCTCCGATCTGTGATATCCCAAGCGTGTACTCTTATTAAAGCAGAACAACAAAAGAACCGATCGTGGCACCAACCGCGTAATCCGGAGCTAAAATATATTCCATTTTTACACGCGAGAAAAAAATTAATGCCTATACACCATTCCAATAATTGCAAGTCCTCAGCCCAGCACGAGCATGCTCGTCGCTTCGGAAAGCGGCCAAATCACACGCCATACGCACGAACACTGAAAATAAAAACGGCCAAGAGCCATTTTTTTACGAGTCTGTAAACGGGTGCATGCAAGAATTTGAATTTCAAAGGGTCACGTAACCTGACCTTTTTTCTATTAATCTTATTGATTTCTCAACACGGCACTGACTCGCACTCACGCACTCCGTGCCTTTAGCGTGCTGTCAAAACTTGAAACGTGCAGACACACGAAGACGGCGCTCTCTGCAACGAACATTGACTACACTCAAAAAAAAAAAAAAAGCGAACTGTCGTAAAGTTGAAGGAGAAGGAAAATGAAATAAGAAACAAATGTAGGAAGGAACGCACTGTATCGAAGCTGTTGGAACAATATAAGAGAACCCCGAAACAAAATGTAAATTGCCAATCCGGAATATGAAAAACCTAGGAATCTGCACTGCTCAGCTTTTTGATAAAGTGGTTACTATACTTTCCGTGTGTTCGCACTTTCTTTTTCGCTTATTTTTAAAGTTTTGTTTCCTTTACGTACATTTCTTTTCTAGAGCTTGATGAGATTTATTTTCGTCTGCTGTACAGTCTTTTTTTTTTTCCCCTTTCACCACTCCCTTGTCCCATCCTCCCTATTTGATGATGTGTTTTAATTCATTTTTTCTTCTGCGCACTTGTGCGAGAGTGTACACTGTATGAGATATAACGGTTTCTTAAATACGATACCCAGAAGAACACTTTTGTTACTGTGGTGTTTGTATATAATATTCCAGATGTACTTCGCATAACAAATATAAAAAAGTGGCCGATTTTTTTTTTAATTCGGCTCACTCGAGTTCAAGGAAGTGCGAATTTGTTTCAAAAAATAAAATTTTGAATTTTCGTTTTGCAAATTTATGGTCCTGTGTGGACTAACGTACTGGATCATGCAAGAGTAGCACAAACTTCCTCGTATGGTCGCCATTTTGGTTAAAAGACATTTCTTGAATACCGATATCTTGTTTTCCATGCACCGGCTAAGCAAGCGCCCATTTTCGCATTGCCACCACACTGCTGCGCTGGTGCCTGGTGGCGTTCAAAGATAATTTGTTCCGTCTTTAAATACGCAAGAACAACATTACCCGTGCCAGATATCTTTGGAGATAAGCACGATTGATAATTTGATTGCATGCACAGTTTCAAAAACGCTTATATTGGCGAGGAACGCTTTCATTACGATGATGCTCCATAATGATCTTCGCGCGACTGGTTCAAAACGAAACGCTTTCGAAGCTTCAAAATTTGAATGGATCGAAAGGCGATAGCCATGGCAACCGACCTCGATCAGGCCATCATTGCGAAGTTTGTCCGTCTGTATGCTAGTAGCTCTTTGTGTCGTGTTAGCAGGCAGGAAAGGCAATGGTGATACTTTCCAGGATCCAGATAGTGACTTTAGTGTGAAACTCCCTTCAAATCTGTCTCCGGAGTCACGAACTAGGGTAAGCGCGACGTGCGGCCGCCTTGAAACATCCGGAATATTAATCGTGAAAGCTCTTCGGACGTTCCGTCTTTATTCACGCGCTCCCAGCTACGCATCTCCATCCGCCTACCCCTCACCCGACTGCCGCTCTCGGATAAAATTCAACATATTGCCGCTTTCCACAGACTACCAGATAATCAACGTTCCGAATACTCTTTAAAGTAGCAGTCACGACGATAAATCATTATACAAAATATGATGTATTCGCTGCAGGCATGGTAACAAAATTACGTGGGGCCTCGAGCATGCTTTCTTTATGCTTCGCACTTGTCCGTCAACAGTTTTATACGATCCATTTAACATCACATAAGGAAGAAAGACAGCGTCTGAGGGCTTTCTTTTGTATGACCTATGGGCAGTGAGACGGCGACTTAGAGTAAAAAGAGTACAATCAACATACTTGGTGTCATTTTGTATTCTCATTGACAAAATAAAAGCGACAAGGCGTTTTTTTTTCCCTTTTATACCCTAGGTTTTCGGGATGCTCTCGTTCCCATCCACCGTGCTTTGTCAGCGCGTGCAGGCACGAGGCTCGCGCTGGAGGCAAGACAACGCAAAATACCCTCGGCCGTTTTTATACTTCCAGCAACAATCGCCAATATCAACGTAAGATAAGAAGGCAGCGTTCATATAATACGTTCAAAGAATCTCCCTACACTTTGTGTTCACCGTGGGTTGCAGTTAAAAGCTAAAATGACACCAAAAAAAATGTGCGTACGTGATAAAAGAGCGAAATGGCGATGCATTTTTTGGCGTTTTCTTCTGCCGCGCTCCCACTGCTCATAGATGATGCAGAAGACAGTGTGGAGACACTTTCTGAGGCACGGAATGCTGTCGTTCACATAAACTGTCTGCAGAAACCTCCTTCTAAGATGCACACGCGGATAATTCCGTCAAAGGGTCCGCAGCGGGTACCGGGTCTTCTGGGTAATGTATGTACAACGCGATTTTGGGGTAGCGTCCCCGGCCCTGATCCAGCATTGCAGTAACGCCATCAGAATTACCCGAGTTTTCATTATAGTACAACTCCTACCCCATTCACACGAGCAGCATGAGGGTACCTTTAACATACGGTCCCTTTCCAATCGGCGAATCAACCCACGCTCTTGAGTCACGAGCACACGCCACGCGCGGAGGATTGCGAAATGACTCGCCGCCGACCACAAAGGTCCCTTAGCTAAAGGTACCTTTAGGATCGTGTAAATGGGGTATAGGCCTCGATGCGGAGAAATATATCCTAAATTAAGTCGATTCAAATTTTACTTTTCGCGGACATAAACTAAAAGAAAAAAGCTTCGCATAATTGACGACCGAGAATCTAGTAACTCATTGAGTAAAAAGAATAGGTGACTGCTTTGTACAAGATTGGTACAAAAAATATTTCGGTCTCTATTGACCTTCGTTGATTAAACACCGTTTGTTAGTTAAGAACACCCATTTAAGAAAATAAAGATCGCTCAAAATGCCAGGTAATTCCCAGTCCCCGCTTTCAATACGCTCTCGTACTCGTTAGCAACAGCAATTTGATTGCGCAAACAACCACGAACGTAAGGACAATTTATTCGCACGTTTGTTTTCGCGACGTTTTAATTGTTTCGGCTGCGCCGTTTGAACAGACCGACCGACCATGATTCGGGGGTTTTGTCAATACGGATCAAACCAAATCACCGCTCGTATTTCGTCACATCACACACACAATGAGCAAACAGACTCGACTCCGTTCCAACATTATATGCGCGGTTTGCGTCACCGCCCGTTTACTCGAGGACACAAATCGACAACGATCGTTCTGATTAGTTTCGCGATCCGCTTGCTCGCGAAATGGGAATGTAGCGATTGCGTTTGTCTTGTTTTTTCTCGTTCCGCTTTGTACCTGCTCGTCGAAAGAGAAGTAAACTTCGAGGGTCTTGATTAGCCGCAGCATTGAGCAATTTTTTTTCCCAAGGATACAGCCGATAGTTATACACGGCGAGCTAGTGTTCTAAAATGCTTCTTTGGTACATCGGAATGCAAAGAGGGGCACGCCGAATCAAAGGGCAACATGGAGAACGCGCAGGTAAGGGACGATGACCAGGCAGCCAGGCTCGAGCCACCATTGCTTCATTCAAGTCGGGATTAAACGAACGCACGTGGGCGTACTTGGGGGTACGCAAAGAGCAGACCAACTGCGCGAGCGGATATTCGCTTATTTAATATTATTATATTTGTTTTATATTAATAACACCCGACCCATACAGGGCCGCGGTAGGAGAGCGCAACAATGCAAAGACCATTTGACACATTTGAACATCGATGAAGACAAAAACAGCGCTGAGATATTGGATCAAATAATAAACACCCGATATACGAGGAAATAACCAAGTAATGAAGCTGAAAACGTTCTATATTTTTAAGTAAGCAGTGGCGCAATCAATGGAATATTCGAGAGAATCTTAATTGGTCAATTCAGCAGCGAACCTTCTCCACTGAACGATTGATATGGAAAAAAAATTATATTTGGATGTATCCAGCCGAACTTGAGACTCCATTATTGATCGTGCATGAGATGATCTAGGGTTTATTCTGCCCGAAGATTGTACGTAGTTTGTAGTGCCTATGTTTATTCGCCACGGAGAATTAAAAATGAAATATTTAGTCTACATGAGTAGATTTGCCTGTCGCAACATTGCTGAGGGAGAACTTAGCGAGTCATATTGTTGTATATGACTTTCTAGCTGATTTATATTAGTTTTAGCGAATAGGTCCCACACCACATAGGCATATTCTAAGGTTCGTCGTAACACAGTTTTGTAGACGGTAAGTTTTGCGTTAAGCGAAGAGAACTTCAGAAACGTTTCAAGGACCGGAGCCGCCGGGTCGCCTTTGTCGCGGTGTAATCGATATATTTGTTGAATAATAGCTTGTTATTAAAATATAACCCCAATTACACGCAATTTTCAACAGTTTCAAACACTTGACCATCAATGAAATATTTGCCATTACAACACCAAGCAAGTATCCTTTCCAAGCGATAGTTCAAAATAGATTGATCTTGAAATGTATTAACTTCGTTGTATAGAACACAATCGTCTGCAAATAATCTAATCTTGACATCTATATTTTTAGCGATATATTTTATGTAGTTGTAAATTGTTGTAAAAAGAGCTGGAAACGTCCGCGCGCGCACATAGAAAGATCAAAGTTTCACCGAATGCGCACTGACATGGTGGATTTAACCTCTTGAAATTTCAAGACGTAGGGCCGGTTGCACCAACGCCGCTTAGCGTAAAGCGGAGCTTAGCCGGGAGCCTAAGCTAAGTTTCGGTTTCGTTCGGTTGCACCAAAATCGCTTATCGCTAAACCTAGCACTAAACTACGCTTATCGTAAGCGCTCAACATTGGGCGCTTTGCTTTTGGTTGTTTCTTAATCCTGGATTTAAAACATGGCGGCTGGTTTGTGGCGGTCGTCGCGGTGGACGAAATTGGTTGTACAAAGTGTTTTAGGCTACGACAGCGTGAGAGTCTCGACAGAATGGCCTTCGATTGTGACAAGGATGCAAAATATTGTCGCGTGAAGTGTTTATCGACCCCTGTTTTCAAGCTGGATCTCCACTCTCAGTATCGTTCCATAACCGTAACTTCTCTGGTGATCGCGCTTTTAAGGAATATTTGGCTTTATATATTTCATTTGTGGCGACGACAACTTCTATTCGTGGCGACGACAACTCGACGACTTCTATTCGACGATTTCCGGGCATTTTCGCAGCTGCCGTGGCGAATTCGTCACTGTTTTGAACTTCATCGGTCTCAGGCATGACTTGATTTTAGTAGTCATCTTACCTGCCTATTTATTCTCGATGATGTTTTGTCTTCAGCGATGTAGCGAGTAGAGCGTCCTTCTCGCGTTCGGTAAGATTTGGGGCCCCTGATGGCTCCTTTATCACAAAATGTGAGCACGAAAACTACTGTCACTGTCAAAATATTCTGTTATCAACCGATATTAAACACACAATCACAGATGTAAAGAGCATTTGTGTTTATTTAAAGCGTTGACTCCTGTTCTTGAAAGTTAAGCGAAAAAAATGATTGAATTTGGATACCTTTAATTCGTTACTCACCGAAGAAATACAGCGAAAAGCAGACGGCGACGACGGCTACTACAGGAGTTTTTTTGTTTACATCACGAGATTCCTCTCCGCCAATCGTATTCGTCCCTCTGAGCGTTCCCTAGTTCGCTCTGTTTGTCCCTACATTCCCTGGGCAAATCCAGCGTTTAGCTAGGGGCGCGTCTGTAAAGCCGGGTTAACGTTGGTGCAACCGGAATTTAAACCCGTGCTTACCCGAGCTCGGTTTAGGGCGCTAAGCCGACTTAAGAAAGAGCCGCTTTGGGTTAAGGTAAGCGACGTTGGTGCAACCGGCCCGTAGTTGTCTTCCTGTAAGAAATAAGACCAACAAACCCGCCAAAGTTAGCGGTGAACGCGTTCGCAAACAACGGAGTTAGCGTGAATGAGACTTGTGGTGCCATCTCCAGATAGCCGGTGATAGCAGACAGCAGGGTGCATCCTCCGCTCGCTTCATCTCAGCACACGATAAACTACAGCCAAGAGAGCCAGCTGCCTAGAGCAATCACAAGTGAGTTAGAAACCAACCTCGTGTTTGGGGTTTTCTTCTGACGTTCGTTTCAATGGAGCAATATATACATGGTTTTCCATTAAATTCGACGTGATTGTCTGGCCGCAGTCCATAATAAGGTGAGACAAAGCATATCCGTTTTTATTTATTGTTTGTTTGTGAGGTGCATTAAAACTATTTTAAAATTACCGACAACTTAATAAACGCAGGCCATGTATACTCCCAAACACCTTTTATCACTCTCATGCCAATAAGGTCCCGGAAATTCCTCGATAAAAACGCCAAAGTTCAAATCGCGAGTGAACAAACGCGAACACAATGCCGTATGCCATGTGTTTCATTAGCTCTTAATTAATATTAAAATATAAAAAAGAATACCTATTACAAGACGATAGCTCGAACAAGCGTCATTCGGCGTGCCCCAGCAAGTACAAAAAGGTGTACTGACAGATTCGCCACACTTTCCGGACGAACGATACAGTTAGGCGAGTTAAGCACGGAACACATGAGCGGTGAAAGTAAGCGCCGTGCGGCCCTTGCCGCTTGCCGCTAGGCGCGCCACAGGCGCACTACGCGGCTTTATCTGTATCGACCAGATCCGAGCGACGCGGCGAAACGCGGAAGTGACGTAGGGACGCCAGCACCCGTTGCCAAGGATACTCGTGCGCGCTACCGCGCGGCGCCCGTTTTCATCGCTGATGTGTCCCCTGCTTAAGTTTGGAAAGACGGGGTAAGGGAAAGGTAAAAGAAAGACAGAGACAGGAAATAAAGAGAGAGGTAGAAGAGCAAAGTTGGCACCAGTTGTGCGCGGAGGAAGTAAGTGAGGCGGACACGACTCCGGTCCGGGCAGTGGACCGAACCCCTGTTCGAACTCTTCGCGTTCTTCCGCACACCCCGGGCCCAGAGTGGAGAGAGAGAGAGAGAGAGAGAGGTCATTGATGACAGGGAAGGGGGTCAAAGGCCGGAGAGGGAAAAAGGGGAAAGGGGAGAATGATAAGAAGATAAAAAAGGAGTCCCGAATTGGGCAGTCGAGCGAGGTAGGTTGCCATGGCGACTGGACGATCCTCGCGCCTCCTCACCCATTCCGCGACACGCTTCTTTGACTCCTCTGTCTTATCCCTGCACCCTTTCTCTTTGTTTCTTTCGCTCACTCCCTTTCCCTTCTCTCTCCCCCATTTATATTGTTCGTCTCGTTCTTCATCGAGTTCATCTTTCTGGAAACATGGTCGCTCTTTTATGCTCCGTTTCATCTTACAATAAAACCGCAGGGGAAACCAACGGGCCATCAAAGCCAATCCATGGACGTCCAAGTGCCACGTGACCTTAGAAAGGGTCACGTAGTCACGTGATACGTTCTTAGCGTTGGATTGGCTGGGATTGCTCGCAAAGTCCGCTGTGGTTCAGTGTGAGCTGAGATGGAGTATCCAAGGAGAAAGGGGGGGGGGGGGGGGGGGGGGTGGAGGCTCAAGGAGTGAGATGAAGAAATGGGGAGACAAGAGTAAGAGAACACCTACCGCCTCGAAAGAAGTGGAGAACGGTTTTAACAACAAAAACAATCGCCTTTTTTTTTTTTTATTGGTAAATAGGAAAATTGCATGTTGGATTCCTTGGTAAGCGAAGCAAGGGATAAATCATCATTCTTGACAGCTAGACAATTGGTCTCTCCAAATCCCAAAAATTGGCCGGCACTGACGAAAATAAAATTGACAGAGTTATTGCCAATTTTCCAATCGTCCCCATGAGACTGACTCAACTCCCTCCGCACAGCTGTCGAAAACCGGCGTATCGAGATTAAGGAATTACAAAAATAAAATACTGCAAATTATTTCCACTAACACTTCCAAACTCTGAATATTTTTTTAAGTTTGAAACGGTCGTGAAAAAACATATTTGATGAATGCCATTATTTGTTACCCACGTGTAGGTCGTGACATTTCAAAATTTCTAAAAAGGGCTTTCGCCTACTAGGTCAAGTCCCTGGATAACAGCTTCCTACAAGTAGCGACATTTTTTTGAAGCGCCGACTGCGTGACGGTGCAGGTTTCAGGAAGCGAATGGCGGCGCGCAGCAGGAGACTGGACTGAATGACGCCATTTTGATCCAGCTGAATGTACTTTGCATTTTTATTAGTTGTCGTTACTTGTCAAAAGAAATATCAGAGGTCTTTACTACTAGGTGATCAAAAAGGGGGCGGGGAGGAACCCGGAGTGGGGGAGTAAGACGCAAATATTAAACAGTGTTTCACACACTACAAAAGGAAAAAATTCATCGATGAACTTCTTGTATGTGTGTGCGTGTGTGTGTATGTGTGTCTGTATGCTGTGGGTGTGGGTGTGGGTGTGTCTGTGTGTGGAGGTGCGTCTGTGTGTCTCCGTGCGTATTGTGTGTGTATGCGTGTGCGTCTATGTATGTGTATGTGTCTGTGTGTGTGTGTGTGTGTGTGTTATGTCACGCACGCCTGATGCGTCTAGGACAATAAAAAACAACGATATGTTAGAGGTGTCATTGGCCCTTAGAAGCTTCGCCTTCATCGCGAGCTTTCTGCCCTTGCTAACACCAGTGTGAACGCGCAGGCACGCGCAACCAAAGCGCTGCGGAAACCAGCGAGCTCGCCCTGAAGGCAAAGCTTCTAGTCTCAGCTTAAAGGTGAAGGGAGTATAGTAAGCTTCTCCGTACGTCAATTATAATTTAATTTGTTGACGATTCATTTTTATTTATTTAGTTATCAATACTATTATTCCAAACATGGAATACAATAGGAGTTGCACAATAACGAAGCACTACATACAAGAAAAACTTGCAATGTAAGTTAAACCCCTGCCACGATAATTCGCAAAAAAAAAAAAAAAGCTTTGAGCTACAATGAACCGCAGTGTGTCGTCAATTATTCACATAGAAAAACAGCACAGCAATAACAATACATAAAAAAGTCTGTCCAGTCAATGGTAGAAAATTTGACACAAAGGTATGTTTGACAGTGAAGCGCTGAGAATAAAAATGAACAGACTTATACAGTTGATAAGAGTTGCTCATGAAACGTGGAAACATTGGCACATTACACTATATTTCTAGGAAGTTTGATCCAATCGGACATAACGTTCCTAGATCAAGTATCAAGGGTCTTTAATCAAACACAGAGCGCGGAAATGAATAGTACTTAAAAGAATCTACTCAGGAGTGCCACTCTATAATTGTTTTCCGGTGTTTGAATCGAGTGTTTGTCCTTTCGGAAAAGGTAATATATTTATATTTGGTGTTTATATGGTCCCATTCACGATTAGATAGTATTTTGAGCCAGGCTATCTTTCTTCTCGATGTCAAAGTCCGTTTGAAGCAATAATTTTGAGGGTGTGTTCTTTTTTCCGAATTTGTTGAAGATAAACCTAAGAGCTTTTGGTCCGAATCATCTCTAGCTTCGCTACGCTTTTTTGCGTGAAAGAATCCCAACCGGCGCTGGCATATTCAAGAATTGGTCGGATTAATGTTTTATAGGCGAGCAATTTCGTCGAAGGCGGTGTACCCGGCTAGGTTCGTTTCAAAACCCACCAACTTAATCTTTTCTCTCTTCATAATGTAATCAGTGTGAAGGTCTCATTTCAGTTCAGAAGAAAAAATAACGCCTAGGTCTCTGAAGGTTGTTACCTTGTTCAGTTTGTAACCACGTACCTCATAATTAAAGTCTACGAGAAGATTCTTACGTGGGATAGTTTTACACGCGCATTTGTTTTCATTAATGTCGTTTGCCAATCGTTGCACCACTTGTAAATTTTGTTTAGGCTATTGTCTAATGCAATTTGGTCATTGGGCGATTTCACTTCCGAATATAAGACGCAGTCATTTGTGAACAGTTTTATGCGAACGTTTATGTCATTACTTACATCATGAACAAATTTGTAAGAAAACGCGGGTGCCAGAATTATCTCTTCAAGTACACCTGAGGTAACGGGCGATGTGACAGAAGCTTCATTGTTGAATGTTACAAGCAGATGCCTTCCCTTTAGGTAATGTTCAAACCATTTTAACAACGAGTCAGATTTAAAAGATACATGCAAAGAAAAAAAAACATTTTTTTTAAACAGCTTAGATGAAAAAAGGATATCATAAAACGATTTTACAACGAAGAAAAAAATTTTTAGAGCTATATTTACGGCGCTATACGAATTTGAAGTTGGCGACGCCGGAGCCGCCGTTGGTCACGTGCCGCGCGCCGCCGCCCTGCATCGCCGGAGCCGTAAAGCGACGCCGCCGCCGCACGCTGAGCGTTGTGCGAACGCCGCTTCAACGCGTTTCTCCACGCCGCCGTCGCCGCCGCCGCACAAGTTCGTCTGGTTCGGGGCGCCGCCGCCGTCATCTGACCGGCGCACAGGTCGATCACGTCTGCTTGCGCTTTTTCAGGAGTTTCTTTTGGGCTCTAAAAGTTACTTATTCATCTTAGTTTTTTGTTATACTTCAAACAAAGATGAATAAGTTACTTTTAGAGGCCATAGGAAGCTTCCGGAAGAGCGCGAGCACCACGTGACAAATATGGGCCCGTCACGTGATAAATAAGGGCCACTTTTCCGCGGCGCCCGCGGGCGCCAGCTACAAATTCGTAAAGCGCCATAAATATAGCTCTAAATTTTTTTTTTTCTTCGTTGTAAAGTCGTTTTATGATAGTGTACATGGGAGATCGAATTCAAATGTCGCAGGTTCTTTAACAATAAAAAGTCACAAAAATAAACCATTGAACAAAGTAACCGCAAAACAAATTATCAAACATTTTTTTAATATTTGCTTGCTTTTTTTAGTTAAAAACCCAATTATAATATTTTTTTTCAAGTTCTTATTCTTTAGCATTAATACTCAACTCAAAAGCGAAATAAGACATTACGTGGTCGTCACGTGCTTTGGCCCCGGAGGCGGTGACTCCAAGCATCCATCGTGCTTTTTAAGCACACCATGGAACTGGTCATTCGCGAGTGACGATACGTGCCGTCAGGGCACTTATTGGTCACGAACGCGAATCCAAATATTCGTCGACGAATTGATTGTTGACGAGCGCATACGTCCGTGTGACGTACTTCTCGTGTGCAATGCCTGAGCAGGTGTAGGCTGACGCGCTTAGGCACCGCGGATGCATCACATAGGCGATAGCTTTCGAAGGAAAGAAGATGCGAAATAGTCTGCTATATTTTTTCATATTTTTGTGCCGAAAAGCCATAGAAGTATTACAGTAAACGCTAGAGGTTCAGGTGGTACTGGTGTACTGCTGCATTTTGAAGCAGACAGCAACCAGTCTAGATTTGACTTCCGGTAATGCATTCCTATGGGAAAACGCAAGTGCGTTTTCTCTTCGCGTTCGATTATAAGAGCAAATATTGAATAGTGTTGCGAAGGAATAAAAAGCTTGGAACGTTTTGCAATTGGATCTCCAAAAATATGTGTAAGTTAGAGAGTTTTTCTTCAGAATTTATGACTTCGAATAGTGCGCTAAAATAGCCCAATGCGCATGTATATTACGTGTTGACGCTGCAGACTGCTATTATAGGGCACCTATTTGCACACATTCAATTCAATTCAATTCAATTTTATTTCCTACACAGTGTTGGGGGTCCCCGGGCGAAAAAGCTGTCGTTGACAGCTTGAAAGTGCCTCGGGGCCCATACAGACAGCAACATTTTGTGAAAAAGTACAAAAGATATGACGCGTAACAATATGAGTACATATAAACACCGTGTGAATGTATACAATTCTATATGGTACATGTCAAACACTATATAAAAATTATCAACCGTTGATGGAATTATAAGTGACATAGATCAAATTTTCCCAAATAACTCGTTTTTTAGCAAAAATTACAATAAGGCTTGAACACCGAAACTTTCCCATATACAAGATAGAGACTAATGCATTATCGTCTATTGTTTACAAAAAAAAAACATCTTGTATTTTTTTACTGGTAAATGTATCAAAGTAAATATTTTGTTCTAGATACTTGTTTAAAATAAAAGGTAAGTAATATGTCAGCGACTGCGAGAATTATTCAGTGCGCCGGCGCGGCACTAACCACCTGTCACAGCTGCAGGTGCGAGGGTAACTTATTTGTTTCGATAAGTCAGATGTCCTTTTTAAAAATGATCTGAAGCTTTCATTTGACTAGAACAAAGAATGCAATAAACGAAATTCTTAAATACTTTTTTACACTTAATATACCATAATGAGTGTACAATTGCACGGTTGAGTGTAATCGTGGCACATTAGCAATATATCGAATCGCTTTCTTTTGAAGAACAAGGATGGTGTGTACGTTTCCTGCTGTGGTCGTGCCCCATACGAGCGTGCAGTAATTTATGTGTGAAGTGAATAGGGCATGATAAATATGAAGTTTTGCATTATATAGAAGGATATGTTGACATCGTGACAAGGCTCCTATCGCCGATGATAAGGACTTAGCTAAAGCTTCAACGTGATCAGTCCATGCCATATTGGCAGAAAATGTAACTCCAAGGATCCTGTTTTTGTTACCTATTTCAATAGAAGTGTCACCGAGTAATAAATCGTACATTTTTTGTGTCTGCTTATCTGTAGTTTTGAATAAAATAGCCTTAGATTTATTTGTATTTATTTTTAAACCATTCTCATATAGTCAATGCTATGAAGCACAAAAAGTGAATCAGCTTGACAAAACACCAAAAGGATGCTAATATATGCCAAATGAAACAGTCAAAACAGACGACAAGAACGAAGCATGGAGTTGTGAAACGAAGAAGAAGCACTGGATTAGTAACAAAATTTGCATGAATCTGAATGCTATTACAGCTTGAATAAACACTATGTTCCTTTTATTTGCTATTTTTGCTTGAATTGATCACTTGTATTGACATATCATGCTGTACAACATAGACCTGAGCCTCCATCTTTGCTAAATTAAACATCGCTCAGTAAGTTAAACAAAATATTAACTAAATTAATCACACTTTTATAATGTGAATAAAGCTACATAGTACCCGTTACGAGTAAAGAAACTACGCTGATTTCTGTTATTCCTTGAAGAAGAGAAATATATGACGTACGTTTTCCCATGGAAATACACAGGAAGACTGGAAAAGCAGACTGGTTACTGTCTGCTTCAATTTGCAACCTGAAGTCCCGTAGACACGAGCGCCTGCTGAACCTCTAGCGTTTATTGTAATAACTGTACGCGAAAAGAAGGCTTTAGGTCTCCTACGCTCTCGCACTTGTTTTATTTTGGCGCACCAAACGACATGCGATTAAAACAAAATTAACTGTTGGGCTAGTTGGCTACACATAGTAAAAATTCAAAAGCACAAACACCAAGGAAAAGGAGAGGGTACAGGACAGAGCGCTTACTCCAACTGGAAGTTTAATGCATTCCCCGAAGAAGACATAAAAGAAGAATTAGCCATGTGAAGGTAAAAAAGAAGAAAAAATTATTGTTATAGATTATAGATGCATTAAAAAAAAATTTAAACTAAATCTGACTTCACCCCTTGACACTAGCGAAAAAAAAAAAAAAAAGGTAGATGTTAGGTTCTACCCAACATCTACCTTCGTGACTTTTAGCGGCAATACTTACATCCAAAAGAAAGGGATTTGCATTGGCTCCTGTGTGGCATCTGTCTTATGCGACATTTTGCTTTCCACATGTGACAGGGGAATAGACCAGAGCCTTCCCACAAACCTTGTAACACGTATCTTTAGATGCGTCGATGACTATCTCGTTTTACTTTCCATCGGACCTGACCAATATAATTGTGCTACATTTAACATCATAAGCAACACTTTCATCACGCAAGCTCAAGGACTCAAATTCACACATGAGTTACCTACTAATAGCAAGCTTCAATTTTTAGATCTACAACTGTCCTTTGAAGAGTCCCGCACACTTGTTGGACTTATGCACCACGGTCCAAAAAACGACTCCTACCATTTGATTCTGCCCACTCTAAGATCATGAAAAGAGGAATAGTGCAGAGTTGCTTCCAAGCGGCCCTGCACAAGTTCTGTGTACATACGGCTAAGTGTAGTTTCGAAGCACAAGTGCAAAGGCTGCAGGATTCTGGATACACCAATTCATTATTGTTTGATGTAGCAGAATCTCTGACAACTCCCAAGGGAAGAGGGAAACGGAATTGCGAGAAGAAAACGCGGCCGGCAGTGATACCCTACTTCCACAACATATCCCACAACATCAAACGGATAGCTTCAAAGTATGAAGTACCAGTGGCACTATCAGCTCCAAACAAACTGAAAAAATTGTGTCCTAAGATTAATTCGCAGAATGAAAATAACAACAACTACACCGTCCAGCATACACACAAGTACGTCAACTGCAACATCAACGTAGTGTACGAAATTCCATTCACATGTGGGAAAGTCTACGTCGGACAATCTGGGCGCTGTGGGAACGTGAGACTTCGAGAGCATCACCTTTCTCTGAAATCATCACCATCGGGACATCTCGCCATACATGTCCGGGACTGCCACTGCACACCCATATTCCAACAGACTAAGATCCTCAAGCATTACCATAAAAAAAGATCCAGAGAACTATATGAAGCGAAAACCATATTGTCTCTCGGGGGAGCTTGCATAAGCGCACCATCAATAGCGCTGTCCGAGAAAGAGATGAAATACCTCGACCTTTTTTCTTAACGCGGGTCGATTTAATGTTTTCTAACCTTATCTTTGACCTGCTGATTTTGTTTATACTTCAGAATTTGTTGTTGTTTTTTTTTTTCGCTAGTGTCAAGGGGTGAAGTCAGATTTAGTTTAAATTTTTTAATGCATCTATAATCTATAACAATAATTTTTTCTTCTTTTTTACCTTCACATGGCTAATTCTTCTTTTATGTCTTCTTCGGGGAATGCGTTAAACTTCCAGTTGGAGTAAACGTGTGATGGGTACCATCACACGTTGGAATTCCTGGAAATACTGAAGCTGACCAGCTGGCTGGGGAAGCACACAACCAAACCCCCAGCATTAAAAGCCCAACAAATTTCAAGGACTCGCTTTGTGTTGTCAAAGCCCACATCGAAAATCTTGCCCCGACAAGCCAAACGACACATCAACCCTGCGTTACCAAAGGATTTTCTCGCGTTAATAACACCCTCCTAATGCGACTACGAACGAATAGCGCGTTTACCAAATATTTTCTACATAAAATCGGCATCATGGACAGCCCTATTTGTACCACATGTGACGAAGAGGAAACTATTGAACACGTTGTCCTGCGTTGCGACATTTATGAAATACAGCGACATGAATTCCTCCGAGAACTATCCAAATTTGGCATTACGGCACCGAAAATAGATGACATATTATACCCGACTGGAACTACACGGCGGCGTCGTGCACTTCAGCAACTGCTACTAAACTTCCTGAGCGCCACCGGCCTGTCAGAGAGGCTGTGACAGAGCACATCAAGCCAGAAAAGACAATTTTTATCTTTGTTGGAGCAAGACGTGCCCATCTATGTGTGTGTGTGTGTGTGTGTGTGTGCGCGCGCGTGTGGGCGTGTACATATGTGTGTGTACACGTGAGAGCGTGCCAGTGATTCATAACATCATCCATAGTCATTCTTACTCCCTTTCCCCTCGCTCCCTTTAATTTTTTTGTGAGAAACAGTTCTGCATCTCAGCAAGAACAACTTCTCCCCCCTTTTTTTTTTTTTTGCCTGTACGACAGCCCCCCCCCCTTCCTGTACCCTCTCCTTTTCCTTGGTGTTTGCGCTTTTGAATTTTTACGACATGCGATTAGTAGAATTCCTTCACAGCTTTAATTCGTGGGTGATCGGTGGCCGAATGGGCCAGCGCCTACTAGAGTTCCTGCATAGGCTCCCCACGGGAGCGAGAGTTGGGCGTTCAGCCATCTTGAAATCCGAAGTTATGCGTGAGAACCACTCCTCGCGAGTGTAGAAGCCACGCTCCGTGGATCGCGGCCGGTCACGTGACCGCGCGCCCCTCCGGGCATGGAAAACAGAAAAAGAGGAGAAAGCAAAAGCAGGGGAACATACCCAGGGGCCCGTGAAACGTCTACTTTCCTGCACGGCGCATGATTCTTTGCTCCTTATGAGGTCGATCTCGACAAATAGCGGCGCGGCAACACGTGGAAAACTGGCGCAACTCTGGCTCCCGTACCGCTCATTCACACTGGAAGCGGATCCGCGTTCGCAAAGCGGTTGCGAACGCGGTTGTATAAAGATCCAGTACAATTGCACGCGCACTTGATGTCATCGACTGCGCGTGCAACTGTACTGGATCTTTACAACCGCGTTCGCAACCGCTTTGCGAACGCGGATTCGCTTCCAGTGTGAATGAACGGGTAGGGAGCCCATACAGGCCGGTTCTCACATGGAGCGAAGCGCTGATGTAGCGCTCCTCACGTGCCGTCAGCTACTTATCGCCTGCCACAAGCAACAGTTTTGGCGGTGCGATACAAAGCTGGTGAACGCTCCGGTCAGCACGCGCTTAGCGCGAGGTTAGCGCTATGCTTGTAGCGCTCCGCTGCATGTGTGAACAGGCCTTAAAGGCCGGTTCCCACATGCAGCGAAGCGCTAATGTAGCGCTTCTCACGTGCCGTCAGCTACTTATCGTCTGCCATGAGTAACAGTTTTGACGGTGCGATACAATGCTGGTGAACGCTCCCGTCAGCACGCGCTTAGCGCGAGGTCAGCGCTATGCTTGTAGCGCTTCGCTACATGTGTGAACAGGCCTTAAGGCGGCGGTCCCACATGCAGCGAAGCGCTAATGTAGCGCTTCTCACGTGCCGTCAGCTACTTATCGTCTGCCATGAGTAACAGTTTTGACGGTGCGATACAATGCTGGTGAACGCTCCCGTCAGCACGCGCTTAGCGCGAGGTCAGCGCTATGCTTGTAGCGCTCCGCTACATGTGTGAACAGGCCTTAAGGCGGCGGTCCCACATGCAGCGAAGCGCTAATGTAGCGCTTCTCACGTGCCGTCAGCTACTTATCGTCTGCCATGAGTAACAGTTTGGACGGTGCGATACAATGCTGGTGAACGCTCCCGTCAGCACGCGCTTAGCGCGAGGTCAGCGCTATGCTTGTAGCGCTCCGCTACATGTGTGAACAGGCCTTAAGGCGGCGGTCCCACATGCAGAGGAGCGCTACATCAGCGCTTCGCTGCATGTGAGAACCGACCTTGAAGGCCGGTTCTCACATGGAGCGAAGCGCTGATGTAGCGCTCCTCACGTGCCGTCAGCTACTTATGGCCTGCCACGAGCAACAGTTTTGGCGGTGCGATACAAAGCTGGTGAACGCTCCGGTCAGCACACGCTTAGCGCGAGGTTAGCGCTATGCTTGTAGCGCTCCGCTGCATGTGTGAACAGGCCTTAAGGCGGCGGTCCCACATGCAGCGAAGCGCTAATGTAGCGCTTCTCACGTGCCGTCAGCTACTTATCGTCTGCCACGAGTAACAGTTTTGACGGTGCGATACAATGCTGGTGAACGCTCCCGTCAGCACGCGCTTAGCGCGAGGTTAGCGCTATGCTCGTAGCGCTCCGCTACATGTGTGAACAGGCCTTAAGGCGGCGGTCCCACATGCAGCGAAGCGCTAATGTAGCGCTTCTCACGTGCCGTCAGCTACTTATCGTCTGCCATGAGTAACCGTTTTGACGGTGCGATACAATGCTGGTGAACGCTCCCGTCAGCACGCGCTTAGCGCGAGGTCAGCGCTATGCTTGTAGCACTCCGCTACATGTGTGAACAGGCCTTAAAGGCCTGTTCACACATACAGCGGAGCGCTAAGTTAGCGCTACGTGAGCGCTCCAAGGAGCGCTTATGTGGCGCTTCCTAGCGCGTGACTTTGTTCTAATATAGCGCGTGATTAGCGCTTCAGTAGCGCCTTGTTAGCGCTCCAGTAGCGCTTCTGTACCGCCGTGTTAGCGCTTCAGTAGCGCTTCTGTAGCGCCGTGTTAGCGCTTCAGTAGCGCTCCTTGTACAGCGGTGCTGCGGATTAGCGCGTGCACTGCGGTTCCGGTTCCTGTGGTTAGGTGTGCATCAGCAGCACCATAGAGGACATGTGGGAAGCGTAAATAGAAATGCGACAAATGGTCTTACATACGCGATTAGTGCATATGTGTGTGGACGGCTTAACGCCCAGATGAGCCTTCCGGGTGCGCGGAATCTTTCGCCACCGAGATACCGACGGGTACCCGGCGAACCTTGTTCCTATAGGCTGAGGGACCGAGACACAGAGCTTTTTCGAAGGCGATTATTTTTAGCTGTGTGTCTTTGAAACCGGAGTCACGCATATCGAATAGAAAGCGATGAGGTCGTACCCAATCAATCAACTATAGTCGCTCAGAGTCCATGACTCTGGACCGCCTGCCGACCCTTTGCTTGGAGAGCGGCTCTTTTACTTCCTTTTCTTTCAATGCCAAAGGAAAAACAACAACGAAGGAATCGCCGTGCACGCGCTGTTCCGCAGCAGCAAGCACGGCACAGGGAGCGTGAGAGCGCTAACAAAGCGCTTCTGTAGTGCTAACAGAGCGCTAACAAAGCGCTTCTGAAGCGCTTCTGAAGCGCTAACAGAGCGCTAACAAAGCGCTTCTGTAGCGCTAACAGAGCGCTACTGAAGCGCTAACCGAGCGCTACATCACGCGCTAGGAAGCGCCACATGAGCGCTCCTTGGAGCGCTAACGTAGCGCTCCGCTGTATGTGTGAACCGGCCTTAAAGCGGCAGTCCCACATGCAGCGAAGCGCTAATGTAGCGCTTCTCACGTGCCGTCAGCTACTTATCGTCTGCCATGAGTAACAGTTTTGACGGTGCGATACAATGCTGGTGAACGCTCCCGTCAGCACGCGCTTAGCGCGAGGTTAGCGCTATGCTTGTAGCGCTCCGCTGCATGTGGGAACAGGCCTTACAGGGGAACTCTAGCACACAACAGCTCGGAGCACGTGGAGCGAAAGATTGCGCTGCAGAACCCAAGGATCCTGAGTTCAATCCCCACCCCTGCCCGTTTCGATCGGTCATGTATCTCTACTGCGTGGTGCACGTTAAAGACCCCAGGCTAGCGGTTATACTACACTTGCTAAATTTCTCATCTACAGCTGAGACGACAAACGCCTTTTGGGGCTGACTAATTTCCGGATGTATAAACATACACGCAATAACGCAATATTGCATTATTTTCTTCGTTATCTCCTACGCTGATAGACCACGTATACCCCCTTCTCTTCTATCCCACCCTCTCCCTCTTTTGTCTCACTCTCTCTCTCTCTCTCTCTCTCTCTTGTACACCCTCTCCACTCCCTTCCGAACATCTCTCGCGGATAGAAGAGTACACGAAAATCGCGGCGGTACGCTCGGAAATTCTTCGTCCCCACAAAGTTGCTCACTCTCTTTCCCTTCCTCTCTCACGTTGTGCGTGCGTGCTGGAAAATATTTGGCGTCGAGGATGAAACCTGAGTAGCCTTTTTACCGGCATCACCTCTCCCCCCGTGCTACCATGCCATATATACTCTGAGGTACGTTGGGTATTTACCACGTCGTTAAGGTACTCCGGCGATTTCTTCATGGTCCCCGATTTGCTTGAAATTTTGCTAAACTCGCCAAACAACATCCCTAAAATAGTATCCCAAATATTAGGTCAAAATAATGTTTTTTTCACGAAGTTATTGAATTTACAATTTTGGTCCTCACCGTGTGTTTCAAACTGAAAGTCTCTACTGGCAACAACGAAAAAGTGACGTCAGTGGAAGGCAGGGGTTCACTTTTTGGGCTGCAGAATTTGTTCCCAACTGATTCCAAGCAGTTTTATGGTGTCAAATCAATGCTTTGGAAGCTCGCTCCAGTACCCGCGCGCCAGCACGGATCAAATGATCGGCATATTCTATTTTTTAGACTGCTTGCTCGGCTGGCAAGCCTGCCTGCCACTGACGTCACGGCACTGAAAAGTGCGGGTATATTTGAAAGTTGTTTTTTGCATAATTTTCATTTGCCGATTTCACAATAACTAATCTGAATTTCGCTATACTAAATAGCATACTGGAAAGGGTAAAGGCCGGGGAGTCAGAAAATATAGTTAGTTGAGGTAGCTCAAAAAATCGCCGGAGTACCCCTTTAAAGCACACAACTTACAGCGGTATACAGCACGTGTATATAATTTTGTCCTGTGGCAATTGCTACCTTATAGCTCAAGAAATTAACAACCTGCAGAGGTGGGATGTGATTTTTTTTTCGGCCGCAGATGTTGTGCTAACGTGATTGCCGTGGTTTTCATTTTTGTTTAGTGGACCCTTTAGATGAAAACAAAAATATACCAGGAGCCGGGTTGTTAGAAACAGTGTCTCTTGTGACATCAATCAAGCGCGGAAAGTTCGACCTTTTTTTTTCAATAAAAACGTTTTATGAGGGAGCTGAGACTGGGGAACATAAAGCACTGCCAACGTTACTAAAGGGGGCAAGTTTGGAAACTCGCTTCCCGGCGGGGCGCCATTTCGTAGAGTGCGCCACCTCTCGTGTTTCCGCTCGTCTCATCGGTGGCTCGTCGTAGGCTTGTAAGGGTTCTTTTCTGGTGCCGGTAGCTTTGAGTCGTTCTTGTATCATTGAGAAAGAATGTCGACCTGCTGCGCAGTGGGTACGCCTCACAGTCGTCGAAAAGTGACGAGAAGCGTAAATTTTCTAGCGCTCCTAAGAATGTTGTGCGCCTGAAGGTATGTCAGAATGCGATCACCGGGACAATTTTCAAGCTCACATAACACGCTATGTGTTCGATTTGAATTTTCAACTCGACGGCATGAATCGTCATTATTCGCACGTCATCAATGGGCAGACGGTTTTGATGGCCAGGGGTCAATGGTCATTAAAAAAATATGCTGCGCCGTGTCTGTTCCCGAATGTCCCCGCTCATCTCATGAAACCAACCACAAAGAGCACCAAACAAAAGGTCCCCACCGATCGAAGCGTTGCTCATGCTGCAACTAGTTCATTTACCAAGCATGAGGTGAACCCGAAGCAGACGACGATGACAGCACCCGAACAGACAAGCGCATTGACGTTTCCAATCATAGAGTTGTTATAATGTACGCTAGAGGTTCAACTGGCGCTAGTGTGTTGCCGCAAACTGAAGCAGAGAGCAATCAGTTGAACGTCGACTTCCGGTAATGGATGTGTATAGGGAAATGTGAGTGCATTCTCTTCCTGCGCTCGATTATAAGAGCAGAACATCCATAATAATGTGTACGTACCAAGTAGCTTGGAATATTTCTCAGTCACGTGGACGAAATAATTGGTCAGTTGCGGCGTTTATCTTTCAAATTCGTCGCATTAAAATGGTGCTGAAACGGCTTTTTACAGGTATTTATGTGCAATGTCGGACACTGCTAGCGCGAACAAGTTGTCGTCGCTTTTCAGCATCGGGGATATACGTGCCAAACGAACGAAGGGCAGCTGGAAAAGCAAGATAGACGGCAAGAACGACACAGTAACACTGGATCAATTAACACTTGTGCATGCAGACAGTCAAAATAAATTGAAGGCCACGTAATATAGTCGGATGTTCAATGTAAGTACTGCTTTATTCCTTCTGCTCTGCGCGAAGATGATTGTTCTACGTTCAAAATATCACCCGCACGCTCGAAATCATTGAAAAGAATTGCCCGATAAAAACCGCCGGCATAGAAAATAATAAGAAGAGACACCTTTCATAGCCCACGTACTTTATCTTTAAATTTTGAATGTTTTCAACCACTCGTAATGACGCACGACGGGGTCAAGTTTATATAGTGACAGGACTCGCATATTAGCAATAGATCAGCGTCACCGGAATGCTGGCGAACCTTGAACACACACTATATTTATTTCGATTGTAATTTCGCTTAGAATCGTCGCTTTTTTGTGGGCCTGAACTATAGTGGAGGTAAACCTCGCTCATTGATGAAGAAAAATGCGCTAACTAAAGCAATTAGGCTATTACAACGTTAATGAAGGTACATACAATTTGGTACGACCCAAATGCAAAATATTTTCTATGTTATTTTCCGACGAAGAGACAAAATGCACGCGCGTTTTCCCATACAAATGCGCAGGAGCACCGCAAAAACATGGACTGGTTGCTGTCTGCTTCGATTTGCGTCACGGAAGTCGCATAGACATTAGCGCCAGCTGAACCTCTAGCGTACATTATAATGACTCTGTTTCCAATATCTGCCGAGGATTCGCAGCGCATCTGGTGGAGCACTCTGCCCTACGCGGGAAGAACCCATCTCACGGCGACGGCAGCGCCACTCTTTCGCCAGTTACCGCAGCGGCCCGCGCTCTACCGGCGAATTCTTCTCGTGTTCCCAAACTGACCTCCTCTATCATAGCCTCCTCTAGACTCGCAAAGCCTGGCAGTTCGACGACGGAGCCATAAAGTGACCGGTCGCAGATTTTTAGCGCGAGGATCTGGTAGGACAGAGCATTAAAGACCCATTTCTCGAAAAACCTGGACGTCAGCGCACAGCTTTTGCAGCGGCGAGGACCCGAAACACACTTGTTCGCTCGGGAGAAGTGTGTTTTGATGTTTCGCCGCAGCGGGGCGCCTGTCACGTGGCTCTCCTTTTATCGGTTGTTTGCCGCGCCACCTTTTCCATTTTGGCGGCCGCTTATCGTGGCGAGCTGCCAGGCGTTGTCGGTATATATGAGGCTATGCCTCTAGTAAAGTTGGCAATGTGAAAACAAGCTCACGAGCTGAGCGAGACTCAAACTCTAGTTCACTGTACTCAAACAGCGTTTCAAGACGCTCGCGCGCCCCAGCCTTTGCAGGGCTTCCTTTCACCTAGTCTCGGCTGAGATGCTGTTCTAACAAGCTGGCCCTGGAGTTTTTATTTATTATTTTTTTGTTTATTACTTACAGTTCGCCTATGGGGCAATTTCGTTCTCATTTGTTATGATTTCTTGGTGCGTGTTTGACACCATAAAATCCTATTTATGATGAATTTCTCACTGTGTTCTAGGCTGTGTTTACACTTTCAAATGATTTTCGCAACCACAAGCTGTATGTCCTAAACACTTGCTCATGGGTTTGTCGAGCTGTCTCGAGACAGTTTCTTTACCGTTGTCTTCTTTATTGCTGTAATGCTAATGGAAATTAAATGTATTATTATTAACAACAATAATTACTTAATGATATTGTTTTCGTTAATAATAAAAGTATTAATTCCTTGTTTACAATTGCTATTACAATTATTAACAATCACAATTCCTTTTTCTTCAATGTCATTGTTGTTTGAATAGTTGTTAAAATTGTCATTCTAATAACAATATAATTGTCATTGTAATAGCAATAACAACAATTATTGTTAATATTAATACTAACAACAATAACAATAAATTAAATAGAAATAATATTATAAAAGTGGGGACTCTATTAAATATAAGACGTCAGCCTGGCAACGTACATTTCGCGAGGTCACTGCAATGTCTCCAATGTGCAATGTCTCTGCCCAAAATAAACGTCGTTGCTAAATGAAAGAAAGTGGATGTCCTGTGCTTGTCCTCCATGTTTTATTCTTTCAATTTTATGTATTCATGTTCAACCCGCTCGCCTTCACCAGTCCAGACACTATAGCTTCGTTTGGAGTCAAAAAAGCGCCAAGTTTCCTCTGAGCAAGTCAACTGTCGCTTTGAATAGTCCCTGGGCGGTTTTATTTTATAAATATCTTTACCAGTTTGCGCTACCGTAGTGGAAAAGTAGAAATGTTTTCCCAAGTCTGACCCACGTAACTTTTCCGCAAGTCATGAGATTCGAATACACGGCCGAGGAGGCACAACCTACAAACTGCTTCGAGTGTTTCTTTTTGCACACGTCACCCTCATCTTTTTGTTGTTAATTTTACGGAAAAAACGAGACAGCTTTTCTGGGTCCAAAAACATATTCTGGGTCAGACGGGCAGGTGCGTCAAAGGCGGGGCACGCGCTGTCAGTAAGGAATTCTCCCTCGGGAAACTTCGCTATTCATTGTGATTGATGCCCTTGTGCCCCTGAACTGGAAAAGAACAAAACCGGGGAAGCTAAGAAACAAGACCTTGAGAGAATTGCACGAGTCATTCAACACCAGAATGCAAGGTGATGATAAATGCGTAAGTGCCCCGACTCTTCATGTAACAGATAAAAACTTTGCATTCCTGCTTGAGAAGCCCGATTGGTTGTATAAATAGTTTATGTTGCATCAATGAGCAGTCAGTTGAAAGTAGCGGTTTTCTTTTGTTTCTCTCACTTTTTGTGGCTATCTTTCCGGCGCTTATTGTCAAAAGGAACTATATGTACCGACTACACTCTAAAAAAAGTCCGTGAGTCTCCTTTCCCGCACAACATTCGGAGAGCCAATCAGCGCAACTTACGGAGGCGGCTCAGCAAATGACGATGCAGAAACATATGTTTAGACCAAAAAACGCAGTATGAGTTGTGACATTAAGCAATGCAAAAAGCCACGCTTGCATTGCTTAATGTCACAACTCAAACTGCGTTTTTGGTCTAAACATATGTTTCGGCATCGTCATTCGCTGAGCCGCCTCCGTAAGTTGCGCTGATTGGCTCTCCGAGTGTTGTGCGGAAAAGTAGATGCACGGGCTTTTTTTTTTTTTTAAATGTAGCCCATCCGTCACTGTTGAAGGTCATTATTGCCTCCATACCACTTGTCCAAAAGCATAACTAGCACCAAACGGCACAAGTCGTTTGCCTATAAAAATAACAAAAAACTGTAAGCACGTGACGTGACAAAACAATTAAAATAAATAAATACCACATCATAGTATATTAAAGTTAAAAATACACGGAGGGAACAAATTCTTTTTATTTGTTTCGAGCTAATAGTTTCTTGTATAAATTCGCTTCTGGTACTTTTTTTTACTTTGCCTATAGTGATATGAAGCGTTGTGTATTGTGTAACAGTACACTTATTGGTCTTCTTTATTGTTAGTTTCATTCTTTTTTTTAGGTTGCAGGCAGAGTAATGGCGATTGAAACTCGAGGTGATGGGACACCAGAAAAGAGGAACTTTGTTGGGAAAAAAGGTTTTCTCAAAATTTCAAATCATAATCCATAGTTGGACGTGAGCGCGTTACTTTTCAATAACTTTTTTTTTATATTTTTTACCTTGGGAAGGACAAGCAAGGAGAGTTCTCCTCGGAGATTTATAGGGGTAATTTGAAATAGCCTTTATACCGTCCCATTTTGCTTATCTTGAGTTCTTTGTCATGGGGGTTATTTGGGATATTTGTAGCTATACGTGCTTTTGAGGACTGAAACGCGTTGCATATATGATATAACGTCTCATATAACATAAAATACATTTTGTCTCTTATTACTGTCGTTCGACACAAAAATATAACAAAAAAAAACAAATTAGAGTAAATGTTTCGGAAGAAAATGTTTTTTGTCATGAGCCGGAGCATCGTATTTTATTTTTATGACCCAGATGAGAAGAGCTCGTGTTTATAGAACAGTGTCGGGGGAGCAAAAATTATTCGACCTTCCCGGAAAACTGTCTAGTCAAAGATCCATAGAAAATATTTTTGTATTTCGTTTACTCTTTTTGTTTTATTTTTTTGTTTTCCTTTCAATGCCACCTTGAGTCGTCCAAATTCGTACACATAGATCTGTCGCCTTAATTAAGACGACACCGAAACCGAAACCGACGCAGGCTTTTTAACGGTTGGTTTCATTTAAGCTCCGTAATATTAAATCGTCTCATTTATGATGAAAGAAATATTTACCATTCCGCATACGAGTATGTTTTGCCACGAATCTGGATTTAAAAATCGGGCGTCTCTAAATATTTTCAAGCTTTCTCGATCACTAATGATAAACAAAATAGCTCTCTCTTTATTGGAAACATTAAAAACCGTGTTTATTAAAAACAATAACAATGTCGACTTTCGGACAAAAGCATCGGCGATCAAAAACTTATTTCGGGGGCCGTACTTTCTTTGGAATTTGAGCGTTTCTAACGTATGAGTATTTTAGAATTTTCACAATGTAAAAACAAAAAGGCTTGAGGTACACCTAAACACTTTTTACGAGTTGTGAATGCGAAAGCAAAAATGTCGTTCTTGCGCGCGTCCTCGGGAAGTTGCCGCGCCTCGCTGGCATCGGCCTTGCCGCCGCTCTGTCGGCGGCACGGAATCGGCTGGCAGCGCCGGCACGCAGCGCCATAGGGTGGCGCTGATTAAAACTGACGCGTGGCGACCTTATTTGGCTTCATTTACTTGCCGCTTTGCGTGGCTTTTTCGGGAGCTTCAAAGCTGGGATGCCTCAAATTACAGCTTCACAAATTTATCTGCCGTCTAGCGCGGCTGATGACGTCGTCTCGCTCCATATGGGACAGTTAATGCTTTCGCATTAACAATATGAAGCCTACAAAGTTTCTGCCTTCATTCAAGTCAGGACGGGTCTGAATATGCTCCCCAAGTCTCATCCGCCACAACTAGACAACTTTATTTTAAATTCGTTACATCGCATTTTATTTTGGACACATGGCTGGCTGACGGAGATCCTCCTCGGCTGTTGATTGTGTCATTCATGGGAAAAACACAGTCGCGCGGAAAATCTGTGAACCAGCATTGCGCAGATACGTTTACGCGCACCTTTCGAGACCCTAGATTTAGGGGATGTAGCAACTCGAACAACGGACCGAGTTGACAATTCAATGTCGGACTTCTCCTGCGCAGATTGGTCGCTAGCGCGCATGCGCTGCATTTTCGCATGGCGAAGAGGAAAGCAGGAGGAAAGTCAGAGACGTTTATAGACGATTAACGCTTTCGACACCTCCTTGCCGCTCATGTTGGAAACGCGGCCCACAGACCACGTGACCTCGATCGAGCGGTTGGAAACACTCTGTAATCTATCACGCAACTTCGTAGATGATGGCGCCATCTAGATGCCGGAAGTTAGAGCTGAATAATGGGGATTGCACGCACCCAAAATAAACTCACGAGACGGTTGTGGAATGAGACACCGAAGGCTGGTAACTACTACGCTATGACCCCATGCGTTTCACCGCGACACGTTGCGACGACCTCGGTTGCCATGGCAACCGCATCTGGTCGAAAGTGATCCCACGTGATCGAAACGCAGTAAGTCACGCTTAAAGGGACGGTGCACCCATTTTGTTTTTACTTTTCATAAATACAGCTTAGAATTATTCCTCGACATTTATGACCTTTAAAGCACACTGGGCTTTTTTTGTTTTTCTCTACGCAACTGTATTCGCAGAAAAAAATAAAAGAAAATCGAACACCCTTTACCCCCTCAACTCGCAGCCAGAACAAGCGGCCACGTGATCTGGAGCCGATTATATACCGCCAATGTTGATCGTAGTCATGCGCTGAGGCTGGCAAAGCACGGGACACGCGCTGAGTTCCAGACATTGTTAGGGTTCGGCTATTGTCTCGAGCTATCGATTATGACGAGCCCAGATCGAGTTCCCGCGCAATACTCGGGTCCAGTCTATGAGCCGCATTCGAATATCGTGACTGGGGGATACTGCGAACCACACGCTACGTCAGCAAGTTTTGCGAACGAGAGATTGAATGAAAACGCTCGCTTTGATTCCCTAAATCACACAAAAACAAAACGATTTCCTGGCCAATGGCGTTGCGTGCGACTATGCTAGGGTCCCACTAGTGCCAGTAGACTTGTGTAAAAGAAAAAAAAAACATTCCAACCGAATATCGTTGCACCGCTCCTTTAAATGCAAATCTTTAAACCAGCCATATGACAAAAAAAAAAGGAGTCTGGTGCTCCCCTTTTTGACAATCAAATTGATATCAATAGAGTTGAAGACATTAAATATTGTTTTGACGGGTACTTAAACTTGGGAGAAAAAAGTGTACAGCGTATTGCTAGGCAAATATGGCGCATACGTAAAATGTTCTAACATCACAAACGCCTATGCCATCCTTTAGCAGGGCGTCTAGCCTGTTCAGCCAAACGCCTACATTTACGGCGCTCTGCATTAGGTAATTTAACGCGTGCCATGTGTACACTTGAAACGATAAACCTGATGATCTTCTAGAACCTCCTAACCCAGTCTTCCTCTCCCACCTCGCCTCCTCGCATATCTCCTTCTTACTCCACCCCTGGCCACTTGACCTCCACGTTAACCAATCAGCGTCGAGCGCCTCATTCCTCCTCTCCCCCCCCCCCGTCAACCACTCAGGGTCGAGCCTCGCGGCCACGCTTTTATCCAGGCTTCACTTTTGTCCTTACAGAAGGCCGAACACCTAGCCAAAAAACGTTTTACGTTAAAGACCACAACATACTCGTATGCAACCGGCGTTTCGCATTTTTTCGTCACTCATCCATGTCTATCTTCTTGACGCAATACGCAGTGTCCCGTGGGTAGAGAATAATGATTCTTCGGAGAATACGACGACGCTAAACAAGAAATCCATAAGAACAAAAAACGAAAACAAATAAAATCGAGATTTATCGCGACGAACGTGATGGCTGCCCCAACACCACCACCAAAACAAATAACAGTGGACGGCTAAACCGTCAGGTCTTGACCTTTAATGATATAAAAAATAATATAACAAACGAAAAAAGTGTTTGTAAAAAAATATTTTCGTAAAAGAATTTTAGTTTCCATCACTCGCCGGCAGGCAGCTTGAGGACGTCTGAGTGGACGGCTGGACGGCGCCAACGTGAAAGGAAAGATTTGGTAACACTGAAAAAATCAAAATGAAAAAAAAAAAACACGTACAAATTAAAAAAGTCAACAAAGACCGAATTTTACACTGCCTTTGTTTGTTCAGAAAGCCGATTTTTGGCGTTTACTTCCTTAGTGGGAGCATCTCATCTCCGCTTGTGAGAGAAAAATAAAATGATTTTCTGTTTTGTTCGTTTGCACGTTTGGTGTGGCCTCTTTTTATACGGTTTTTGAAATTGATTGAAGCGAAAGCCCCCCCCCCCCCCCCCCCCAAAAAAAAAGAAGAAAAAAAACAGAAAAAGAAAAAGAAAAATTATACCAAAACCTGAAAAAAATGAACGCTATCGACTCTTTGTAAAGATTAACTTTTTTATTTTATTTTACTTTTTATTTTCCTTTGAAAATGTGTATAAATTCGTAGCGGTCGCGGCATTCAATCGAATCCATGTCTCTGTCAGACACCGCTGTCGTCTTCGTCCCGCTTGCACGAAGAAAAAACAAAAAAAAAATATTGACAGAGATATCTAGAGGGCGGCCATTTCTTAGGAAGATAAATTGCTCACGTCCATTCGCTACACACACGCACACACAAACACACAGACGCGCGCACACAAATGTGCTTGATGACGCACACACACGCATGCGCGTACACGTGCGTGCGACGCACACACGCGAACGCACATACGGTCACACGCAAACACTCTCTTGCGTACACACGCACGCAAAATACACACACAAACACAGAAAGAGACCACACGCGCGCGCACGCACACACACACAAACAAATGTAGAACGGGATCAAACTATGACGCAATATCCTATCCGTGCCTCGTCCAAACATCTAATCTTCCTGCCTCCATTTTGTTTTTCCTCTTTCACTTTAGCTAAGTCAAAGATACGTGGAAAGAGTGGCTAGGAGGCGGGCAACCAGCATCTATTCACGTTAGATCTCGCGCATTGCGCGAGACCACGTGGAATTAGCCCGCGTGATCTTGTTGGAGACCGGCCAAGAAATACACTGCGGCATTTTCAGACATTTGTACGAGTCCAACCCCCCCGCCCCCCTCAAGCTTCCTTCTGTGCGGTTTTTTTTTTTTTTTACATTGTTTATTTCGCCATTATTATTATTACTCTTTACTTTTATCATATTACCTATAATTCAAGCTGTGCCCGATAGTTGAAAATGTACGGCATTACAATTAAAAATCCCCAAGCCTCAAATGTAATGGATTACCGTTATAAATTATTTTCACCCTACTTTTCCCGTACACTTATAAAGAAAACAGTAGAAATAATTTTGATGATTTCAAAACTGTTCTGCAACACTACTTTCCATTTCTCATACGCCCGCATTATGGTAGTCCTCGTAAAAATAAAATATTTTATTTGAGAGAAAAAATGTAGGTTTACTCCTGTAAGCTGCCAAGGCAGCGAAAGCTGCAACCACACCCGCCATCCCGCTAGCTTACGGAGACTGGAAATGATCGCTGGAATTGTGCAGACAAAGAAAGCGGTGCGCATGCTCAGTAGGAGATTCGCAAGTAAGGAACCAGTCAACTGGCGCATTCCCACTGGAGGTTGAGCTGCATTTACGAAGCGGCTGCGGATGCGGTTCGCGAGCGACCCCGTTCAGACACACCGAGACGATGTTGGCGGTTCTCCTGGGCCGGCTTGCTCGAAGCAGAGTCTCAGTTGAGACTGCTCAAAGAAAGCGCTGTCAAGGCTAGCGCTCGAGCTTAAACCGAGTCTCAGACGCTCGCGCGCCCGAGCCTTGGCAGCGCTTTCTTTGAGCAGTCTCAACTGAGACGCTACTTCTAGCAAGCCGGCTCTGGTTTCTCAGCGATTACGCGTGATCTCTTCAATCTGGAGTTTGGCAACCTTGTTTTAAAAAACGCAAAAATTTAGCTGTTTTGGTACTGAATATTTTGCTTCGGGCTATTTCTGCGTATTACGAGTTCAGGTAGCGAAAAAAGAGACATGGACCCGCAAAAGCCACCTGCGATTCCCTTGGCTTTGCACACAAGCAAAGCCCAGCTAGGCACGTCTTGCCGACTCAAAAAAAAAAAAAAAGATGCCCCTGATCTTTTTTTTTTTTTTTTTTTAATGAACCCTTCCCACACGAATAACTCACCTTGTTTTCGGGATCGAGGACCAGTCTTCCCTCCTCGTCGTTCGCTTTTATCATTTTCGGAGTAGCGAGCTACACTGGTGGACCGTGGTGCGGCACTGCGGGGAATGTGTTCGGTGCTAGCCGGTCGTGGCTCCCTTGGTGGCGAACTCTCTTCTTGTCACCTTCACGTCGATCGAGTACGCTGTTTGTTTGAAAATAAGCTCAAATAAACGCCATAAGTATTATTCATGCATGGTCTGGTACGTGCACTTTATTTCTTGAGTCCGCTCCCTTCATTCTTTTTTGCACTAGAAGCGACACAGGTATGAGCTAGCGCGGGTACCCTGCAGTTCCGCGGTAGTGAGTTGGCTACGCAACTAGACTTACGACGTCTCTATCGGCCTTGGTGGTGGTCGTGCACGGTGTCGAAAGCTTTCAGTAGTTCATCCACCGACGTCACGTTCGCGTCGCGTTGCGATTAGTTGCCGCTTCGCGCTTCGCGAAAGCGGTTGGAAGAAATCGGTTCCGAAGAGGTTGACAAAAACGTGCCCCAGCAGCTGGATTCAAACAGCTTTTTGGATAAGAACGCGCGGAACCGCTTCGCGATTGCAGATCCGGTTCTAGTGTGAACGCTCCATATGAAAGGTCCCTTTTCAAACGGGCCTTTCAATCGGCATGATCGGTGTGGACAAGGACATATTAACACGAACAGCTTTCTCCTGCCCAGAAGAAGAAGAAAAAAATGAAAGCCGTTTACAACTCCCTGTAATGCCGAATTAGAGCGCAGATCTTGAGGCGGAGGAGGAGGGGAAGGTATGGAGAGGAGGCTATGCCCCTCTTCCTCTCCTGATTGCCTCCCATTTAGGGGAAATGTTTCCCGCTAAATTTAGCAGGAAAAATTTCCCCGCAAAATTTAGCGGGGAAAATTTCCCCTAAATGGGAGGCAATCAGGAGAGGAAGAGGGGCATAGCCTCCTCTCCAATTTAGCGGGAAAAATTTTCCGCTACATTTAGCGGAGAAAATTTCCCGCTAGATTTGGCGGGGAAATTTTTCCGCTAAATTTAGCGGGGAAAATTCCCCGCTAAATTTAGCGGGGAAAATCGGCGAAAATTTTCCGCTAATTAAGCGGGGAAAATTTTCCGCTAGATTTAGCGGGGGAAATATTCCGCTAAATTTATCGGGGAAAATTTTCCGCTAGATTTAGCGGGGAAAATTTCCCGCTAAATTTAGCGGAGAAATTTACCCATCATGCACCGCGCGGTTACGCCGACGGCCACGGCGACGCCGACGCCGACGCCGCTCAAGCCGGAAACGGGCGCCTAAGAGCTGCGCTCTGAAAATGAGAGACATTTATATTTCTCTGTAATGCGAAATTAGAGCGCAGCTTTTGAGGAGAAGCAGAGGAGGGTACGGAGGGGAGGGTATGCCCTTCCTCCCCCTCCTCCCCTCCTCTCCCATTTAGCGGGAAATTGTCGCTAAATTTCCCTCTAAAGTTAGCGGGGAAATTTTTCCGATAAATTTAACGGGAAAATTTCCGGCTAAGTTTAGCGGCAACATTTCGCCGCTAATTTTAGAGAGAAACTTTCGCCGCATCCTGAGAGCGCGCGTTTGGTCGCCGGCCGCAACCGCGGCAGTTGCGAAACGTGGCCGTCCACGCCAGTACACCGCAGACGAACGAAGGGAGCGGAAGAACGACATTCATTCTTTCGCTTTTCACAACCCATAAGAAGTGAAGTGCTTAGGTATCTTCGGAACTTATTATCCTCTTCACGATGTTTTCGAATTGGTTGAACCTGCTATTTTCATGCTGTTGAAGTGCCTGCTCATATTGCTCCAGTTTCTGTATAATGTTCATATCTTTAAAAGGTAACGAGTAATTAAAGTAATCCGTTACAAACATTTTGTATCGAAATTACATTATAAATAGCCGCCGCAAAGAAGTAACCTGGCAATTACAAAATTGCTTGAAAAGGAAACGGACTACTTCCCAAGTCTGCGGCAATCTTCCTATTTCCCTTTAATGTATTTTACTCTTTATTGATAATTTATGCGTTTCTTTCAGGGGACGTCGTGTTTTTTTTTGTTTTTTTTTGTCTGTCACACCTCAATCCTCAAAACCTTTCGTAACGTATGACTGTCTTTATTATTTTTAATGAGAAAGCATTGACTGTCCCATGGAGCGAAGCCGGCGTTGTCTGTAGCAGCGAAAAAAGGCAACTAAATTCCTATTGGCTGAGCGAAACGGTACCTACATTCCCATTCCCAATAAAACACATAAAAATCACAGCAACGCAGATGCTTTTTCATAGAAGCCGGCGGGTGCGCTCAAGGTCAAGTCAGACCCACCTCAGAAATAAAAAAACAAAGAAAAGCGCAGCAACGCAATGCTTCGTCACAGAAGCCGTCGTGAGGCCGGCGGGGTTCGCTGCGCCTGGGCAGTGGGGCAGCGTGACGTCGCCGCTGGAGCGCCGTGTGCGAAAGCAAGACGTGGCACGCTGCTTGTAGGAATGCGCTGGGTGTAAGAATGCTTTCGCATTCCTACACGTAAGCAGTCTTAAGTGTCTCTGTCGAATATTTTTATTATTTCCTTTAATAAATTCGAGCCGGGATATTTATTTATTCTGCGCATTCTTGCGCTTTATAAGAATCGCGAATCTCTGCGACCCTCTACAAAAATCACCCACCTCTAAAGCTCCGATTGCTCTCGATGTTGCGTTGGAAATAGTACGGGGCGAATTTGTGTCTTTCAATGCGAAGTGAGGAGGCGCACACAGTAATTTATCTGACCTTCAACTTCATTATATAGATTTATCAGTTGCTATAAAAATAATATTTTCCTGCTCCTCTCGCACTACGAGTTAACCAATGTTTTTATCCAACGCGGCAATTTAATCATCTTCGTCAGATCAATAGTTACAAGCAACACAACACTTTTTGCAGACGTGTCAAGCTTCCATATGATAAATCTCTGTTCATGCATGAGCGTCATCACCTGGCGATAACAAGATGTGTTTGTAAACAAATTGTTGGGGTGAAGTGTGACGTAGCGGACATTGATAGTTTTAATTTGCCCAACTTTCTTGGTACACTCCGCGACACTGTTAGCGCGAACAAGCTATCGCCGGTTTTATTCTATTTGTTTTCAGTATTGAAAGACTGTCGTAGAAACTACTACAGATGTAGAAAGAGCTCAGTTCAATTACTGAAATAAGTGGCAAATGTTGATGCCCGCCAGTACCTTTTTGAAGTAAAACGAAAAAAAAAAGCGTCGAAATCGTCTTGGCGCTATTAAAGTAGCGCGGAGAACATACGCTTTGAATTGAATTGAACTTTATTTTCAACAACATTACGCCGAGGACACCCGACAAAAAGCTACCAAGAGCTAGCTTGACTGCGTCCGGTGTCCTTGCACGTACAGGGAATGCATGCTTTTAAAACAATCATATCTAAACATTCCTAAGCAAAACAACTCAACGCATTTCATACAAATTCCTATCGAGACATTTGAAAACATTTCTCTAAAATTCCCGCAAAAAATTTATATTATCCAAACAAAACCAAAAGTTATTAGTGTTTCTTTTTTATTTATTACATGAATATCAATGCGGTTCATGCAAATGTTTCAAACGTATGTACATAAAAGCGAATGTTAAGAATTCACTCGAAGCTTATATTTTTTTTCTCGCCCAGAGACACAGTCGTTTTTTTGTACGACACATTTCACGACGTTAAATTCTTTGACTGACACCATTTTCTATCGAGAGTGCGCGTACGCGCTCTTGCAGTTGGTAAACATTAGAACGACATTTTTCTTTTTTTTTTCTTTTTTTACGGCCTGTGTACTTTTAACGTTTTTTGCGGGTCGTTTGAGACCAGTAACTGCTTTTATATTTGCCGTGATTTTTTTTATACTTATAGTTGTTTTTTCTTTGCCTCTCTTTGTGTTTAAGCATTTTTGCGTGCTTTTCCATCAAGTTTACAGTACGAAGAATTGTTTCAAAGAGAGAAGCCGTCTTTCTTCCTTTAAAACGAAGCTTGGAAGCGACGCGGAGACGTGCCAAACGAACAAAAAAAGAGAAAAAACACAATGAGCTAAAAAACCAAAAAAACAAAGACGACACTGATTTCAAACAATGGATTCTGGTGTGACGAGCAGCTAAGTGAAATCTCGGGTAGCATTATTCCCAAAGACAATTCTCGCTCGTATTTGTATTCTCATCTTTTTGCGCCGCATTTTCTCGTTCAAACAGTTCGTTACTTTGCATTGCTTATCTCTCGGGACATTGCTTCTAACCTTTTTTTACGCATTCAAGCATTTGTTGTTTTAGCGCTTTAAAGAATAGAAAGCAAATGGGACGTAACGGTGAATAATATTACTCGTGCTGCACTGCTCTTGTCGCGCTCTGTGAGCTTCCTTCGTGCGACAAAAAAAAACTAAAGCCAGGATTTTTTTTTTTTTCTACTCGCCAAGGAACAAAGGTTTCCGCTGGTTTCATTATACATTTTAAACAATGGAGATCTCGGTATAAAGACGGAAGAGAGTATGAATGGAAGGCGCACCTCGCTGCTTTCCAAATGGGGTTTTAAATTTAGAAACGCACCGGCGCAAAAACTGGTCTAGAACAACTTTGTTACTCGTCTTAATGCAAAGGGCCCTGTGTTTTCTTACTTCTTTTTCGTCCAATTGTTTTCGGCGCTATTTATTGTTGAACTATGAACCAACTAACCGAAATAATCACTTTACTGTAACGAGAAGCTGCAAACAGCCCCCCCCCCCCCGTCCCTTCCCTTCTCCCCCCCCTCCCCCTTCCCCCGGTCAGCTTCTCGGGACGCCACGAGCATTTTAGTTTTAATACATGAACAATAATAGACAAACTTGGCGTTGAAATATGGTTTGACAGTAATATGGTCGAAGTGAATTAACTAATCTAAATATTATCGCAAAAAAAAAAGAAAAAGAAGAGAAGCGAAGGCCAGCAAGAATACCTGTTCCTAATGGTTAAAGTTAACTTGTTTGTTAGAAAATAGTTTTTTTCAAAAGGAGGGCGGAATTGTAACACCGCAACTCTCAGTTACAGCTCGACGTTGAACTTCGATCTGTACTTCGTTTTTGTTTGACGATATTGCAGCGAAGCAACGTTCGTATTTCTTAAAGTTCCCAAGTCGTTAAGCGACCCCCCGCCGAATCTGTCACGAACCAGTTTGTGAAGCAATGATTTGCGCCCAATCGATATTTTCACCGCGTTATAAATTTCAAATAATCCTCCAATATCTCTTGCAATTTGGGTGTACTTTGCTGCGTCTTTCTGTCTCTATTATTTTGGGATTTGCTTAAAAATGGGTTGAAGTAAGGTTTCACGGCTTTTAATGCAGATGCGGTACAACTATTCTTCTTATTTTTTTTTTTTTTCCAAAAAAGAGGTCATTTTTTAACACTTACCTAAAATAAAAAGTATTCTTTATATGAGTACAATTTACGATATGCACGGCTTAATTTTAAAACGCTTTATATGCCTATATAAAACTACAGTGTCTAAATGTTCAAAAATTGTTACTATTTTTAGAGCGCAGCTCTTAGGCACCCGTTTCCGGGTTGTTCGGAGTCGCCGTCACCGTCGCCATCGGCGTAACCACGCGTTGCATTATGGGACTTTTCTTATAATGACGTCCCACCTGACGTCACATGTGACGTCACGAGAGCAAAATTTTACCGACAAATTTAGCGGAAAACTTTCCCCAAAAATAGTACAGTGAAAATTTTCCTGCTAAGTTTAGCGTAAATATTTTCCCGCTAAATTTAGCGGAAATATTTTCATGGGTCGAATAGTGTCACGTGTGACGTCACGAGGGTAAAATGTTCCCACTAAATTTAGCGGCAAAAAATTTAAATTTAGCGGAAAAAGTTTGTGCCAAATTTAGCGGGAAATTTTACCCTCGTGACGTCACACGTCACGTCACGTAAAATTTAGCGGAACAACTTTTCCGCTAAATTTAGCGGAAAATTCCCTTGCTAACTTTAGCAGGGAAATTGGCGTCACGTGACCTCAACACCCATTCAGTTTCCCCGCTAAATTTGGCGGGAAAATTTTCGCTAAATTTCCCACTGAATTTTGCGGGAAAATGTTGCTAAATTTCCCGCTAAATGTAGCCGGGAAAATTTTTAATAAATTTAGCGGAAAGTTTAGCGAACATTTTCCGCTAAATAGAAGGGGAGCGGGAGAGGAGGAAGGGAGGGGGAGGAGGGAAAGAAGGGGCATACCCTCCCCTCCGTATCCTCCCCTCCTTCTCCTCAAGAGCTGCGCTCTAATTCGGCATTACAGAGAATTGTAAATGTCTCATTTCTTTCTTCTTGTTCTTATTCTTATTGTTGTTGTTATTGTTGTTGTTGATGCTGCTGTTGTTGCTGTTGCTGTTGTTGTTGTTGTCGTTGTTGTTGTTGTTGCTGTCGTCGTTGTCGTTGTCGTTGTTGTTGTCGTTGTTGTTGTTGTTGTTTTTGTCGTTGTAGTTGCTATCGTTGTTATTGTCGTTGTAGATGCTATCGTTGTTATTGTTGTTTGAGACCGAATTTAACATGCTTCTTTATAGAAGGCAGTCACATATTAGGACGTTTGAAAATCATCTCAGCTTTCCCTATTTCCAACATGCAACCCCAATCCCTCCCTCCCCCCTCTCCCCCCCCCCTCCCTTTTCCGGAGTGCCCGATCTGCATGCGCAGCCGAGGGCATACAACTAGTTTATTCCGGAAATATTCTGCTCCATCTATAAGGAAAAGGCTACAAATAAATCGCGGCTTAATCACCCTTAATCGTAACGATGTCGGACGATTAACTAAAATGTGTTAATTAACTTTATAATTCGTGAAAATAAAGAAATAGCTCCAATTATACACTTCCCATGCGTAAACTAAAAAAAATGTACTCAATTAATTTTGCAAAACCTTGGAGCTCGTGGAAAGTGTGGTGGTGCGCTTGTCCATGTCTACTCCTTTGTGATTGTGCCTTGTGTCGCGCAAAAACTTCTAGACTGCAGATTTCCCACTCGTCCGACGGGCTCAAGGCTGACGACGCAAAAAACGCGGATGATAATCTTACCATCAGCGTTTTGGTTTCGCGAAAGGCATGTTTGTGCAAATGGGGGTCACTCTTTTGATTCCATCGCTGCGTAAAAAGGTTTACATCGGAAAACCTCGCAACAGACGGATGTCTTGAACAAGGCGTTAGGTTCAACCAATAGATGGCGACACGCACCCGTGGGGTGGCCGAAACAATTGGTTCAACGGTGGGATGAGCCTCGAAGCACCATCACGATTCCCCTCGGGCCTTGCTCGCGCGGCTGCCAGCCTGTGCTCAGCTGGCTCAATAGCGTGGCCCAGCAAACGCATGTATGCAGAAATGTCAGGCCTGGGTTATAAAGTGTTCAGACTGATAGAGGGAGATGCGGTTCGGCGCTTGCCACGCCTTTCGGGGACATGTGAGTGTAGGTGTGGTGTGGGAGACAATAAAAATCTGTACCAAGAAGGAATCAATTGTTGATTGACGTGTCAATATTCTTCAATGAAAACTTCTGCAGGAATGCACGCTCAGTAGACTCAATCTTCCAAGACAACAGTGGAAGCGGGCATCAAGTAAACTGCGTCCGCAATTTACGGTACTTACTTCACCATTATAATGACGACCGAAAAGTGACATAACGAAAATATTGTGTTTCATGGGATCCGGAAGATTTTGTAAAGGTTGTTACATTAAGTTCCCAGAAGACAAACGCCGTTGCAATATTTCGGAAGTACCGATATAATGTTGTAAATACAGCTTAGGAGGAGTATGATGAAAACCATCAGAATAAATAGGAAGACGTTTATTTGCAATGAAGACGCTATGAATGAACGGCGTTTAGCGACGGCAAGTTATGAGCGTTCGGGAATTTATAAGTTCACGTGATTGCTAACTATGGACATGCGGACAATGACGACCTGTTTTGTCGGGAGATGGAGTAGCGGTGATGACCTGATATCGGACGACTCGTGGTAGACGAACAAGCAAGTTTCTTCTCAGCGAATGGCAAGCGTCCAGTGTCAAGCACAGCACGTGGGCTACCGACGTTGTCGACGTTTCGAACACTTACCACTTTCGACGCTGGCACCTGGGCTAACTTTGTGGAAAGAGTCGAAGGCTTCCTCAAGTCCAGCGCCATCATGAACTGTAACTGAAAACGATCCACTATTCAGTCTGTGGGTGGCGAAACATATCCGCATCTGCGGAGTCATGGTCGATGCGTACTCTAAGTGGTTGGAAGTTTACACGATGCCTGCCACGACGTACAAACGCGTCATTGACGTTCTACGCTCTTTTTTCCCTACTTTTGCCCTACCGAAAATACTTTTCTCTGATAACGCGACAAATCTTGCTTCAAATGAAATAAACAAGTTTTTGAGAAAAAAAAACAAAATAAAAAAGACCGGTATCAGGCATCACATTACTGCACCATACCATCCTGCAACTAACGGGCAAGCAGAACAAATGGTGTGCGAAACGAAAAAAGCCCTCTTGAAGCTTACGGAAGAAGCAGTTCAGTGAAGAATCGCCAGGGTCTTGTTCCAGCAGCACGCGACGGTCTCATCTTACACGGTAAAAACACCCGCCGAAGCAATGTTCGGCGGACGAAGAGCCACACCCCTCGATCTCATATGATACTATGGCCATGAATGAAGATCGAGAGATTCCCAGATCGGGAGTAATGGCAGATTATTCGGTCGGACAACTCGTTCCCCTCGTGGCTTGCTCGCGCACGCTGCCAGCTCGTGCTCAGCTGGCTCAATAGCGTGGCCCCGCAAACGCATGTATGCGCAGAATGTCAGGCTGGGTCTAAATTGTTCTCTGATTAAGGGAGATGCGGTTCGGCGTTGCCCGGCCTTTCGCAATAAATCTTACCAAGAAGGAATCAAGTGTTGATTGATTCGTTCATATTCTTTCAATGAAAACGTCTGCACGGAATGCACGCTCAGTAGACTCAATCTCCAAGGCCAACAGTTGAAGCGGACATTCAAGTAACTGCGTCGCAATTTACTGTACTACCTTTACCCTTATAATGAACGAACCGAAACGTGACATAACGAACTATTGTGTTTTCATGGGATCCGGAAGATTTTGTAAAGGTTGTTACATTATAGTTCCCAGAAGACCAACGCCGTTGCAATATTTTCGGAAGTACCGATATAATGTTGTAAGTACAGCTTAGGAGGAGTATGATGAAAACCATCAGAATAAATAGGAAGACGTTTATTTGCAATGAAGACGCTATGAATGAACGCGTTTAGCGACGGCAAGTTATGAGCGTTCGGGAATTTATAAGTTCACGTGATTGCTAACTATGGACATGCGGACAATGACGACCTGTTTTGTCGGGAGATGGAGTAGCGGTGATGACCTGATATCGGACGACTCGTGGCTAGACGAACAAGCAAGTTTCTTCTCAGCGAATGGTAAGCGTCCAGTGTCAAGCACAGCACGTGGCTACCGACGTTGTCGACGTTTCGAACACTTACCACTTTCGACAAGCTGGCACCTGGGCTAACTTTGTGGAAAGAGTCGAAGGCTTCCTCGAGTCCAGCGCCATCATGAACTGTAACTGAAAACGATCCGCTATTCAGTCTGTGGGTGGCGAAACGTATCCGCATCTGCGGAGTCATGGTCGATGCGTACTCTAAGTGGTTGGAAGTTTACACGATGCCTGCCACGACGTACAAACGCGTCATTGACGTTCTACGCTCTTTTTCCCTACTTTTGCCCTACCGAAAATACTTTTCTCTGATAACGCGACAAATCTTGCTTCAAATGAAATAAACAAGTTTTTGAGAAAAAAAAACAAAACAAAAAAGACCGGTATCAGGCATCACATTACTGCACCATACCATCCTGCAACTAACGGGCAAGCAGAACAAATGGTGTGCGAAACGAAAAAAGCCCTCTTGAAGCTTACGGAAGAAGCAGTTCAGTGAAGAATCGCCAGGGTCTTGTTCCAGCAGCACGCGACGGTCTCATCTTACACGGTAAAAACACCCAGCAATGTTCGGCGGACGAAGAGCCACACCCCTCGATCTCATATGATACTATGGCCATGAATGAAGATCGAGAGATTCCCAGATCGGGAGTAATGGCAGATTATTCGGTCGGACAACTCGTCTACGTGAGGAATTTCAGCGGAAGACGGGCCTTCCATGTAAAACTTGAGTAGAAAAGGCTCTATGTTGGTTGACAAGAAGGTGTCATCCCTCTGAATACGTTGGATATCAATGCCCTTGAGTGTAAATATAACGAAATCACAAAACTCTCTTTGTGTATTGTGTAACTGCCCTTGTATTTGGTAGTAGAGGCTATGGTGGTGATTTGGACCTTTCACGCCAGGCTCCTTTTTCTTATTTTTCGCCTCATACTCCTTTGCGGTTTCAGTAGGCTTCAAGAATCTTTTGGAACGGGGACACTTTACGTCAATGAGGCCATTTGTTCCAAGTAGTCAATCAGGGAATGCTGCTAGAAATCCGTCCTTCATATTAACGAATAAGCCGCACTTCTGCACATTGCAGTTTTCCTGTTCCACGTACAGTTGTAAAGCAGCATCCTCATTGATTCTACCATATTCTGTTGCGGGTGAAGAAAGGTCTTTGGGTACACGATACTTGAAACAAGTCTGGCACTGTACGTTGTGGTTCGACACCCACTAATATCGTAGTCCTTATAGAGCCTCATAATTTAATCATTACCTCGTCACCTCATATTGCTCTTCATCAACAGTAAGTACAATAGGCTACCGCCATATTACAATCCAAGAATTGAAAAATTGAGTCCTTCAATCCTTCAATATGTTTATTATTTATATAATGTTATTACGTTACATTACCTCGAGACGATCGACGTCCATCGTCGATCTTCAAATACTTATATAAGGGGGGGGGGGGGGGGGCGATTGGTGGCCGAGTGCATGTCTAGCGCACTCCAGCTCGGAGCACGTGGAGCGAAAGCTCGCGCTGCAGAACCCACCCCGCCCCTGCCCGTTTCGATGTGGAAGAGCATCATACCGGCGTGCGGTCGTGTATCACTACTGCGTGGTGCACGTTAAAGACCCCAGGTTTGCGGTTGTACCGCACTGGCTAAATTGCTCATCTACACCTGAGACACACGCCCACTAAGGCAGACTAACTTCCGGCTGTATAAACATACACACAACAATTTGCAATTAGACGCACAATCACAAAGAACACAGCGTGCCGCCTCTTTTCTTTGGACAGTCTTTTTTTTAACCAGCGCAAGCTCGCGCGTTCTCTCTTTTGAGACGGTTAGAACTAACGTTGATTAGAACAGTCGCACATAAAACCCGCGTTTCTCCTACCCGGTCCGCTTCCTCCTCTCATTATGTGTGGGTGGTTAAAACTAAATAAGCTATAATAATGGTGTATTATTCATATTTAGTTTCAGTTTCAGTCAGGGGAAAGGAGGTTCGCGGGAAGTAGGGCCAATAAATGAGCTGCGCTTAGAGTATCGGCACTCTCTTCCCCGACAGTGTTGTGGGCGCCGCCATTTTGGTGCTTTTGCAAAGCAGGCGCAACTGCCGATCGTCATGATTCAAAATTGCGACTTCCTCAGCATTAGATTCGGTGTTAGGAAGCTCATGTAATATTGCTTTGCTTTGTCGCAAACTGTTTAAAGTGGAGGACGGAAAAGCGTTTCTTGTGATTTCAGATACAGCTTCAAATAACTGGCAACCATGATTTTAAGCCACAATATGGCCAAGTGTCGCTACTCTGAAGCATAGCTTATTTAATGACACTATTCATGCCCTTGTTCAAGAAGCTTGTAATACCTGGAGGGGCCATGACGTGAGCCCCGTGGATTCCACAAGCCACTACCTTTTGACACCTGCCTCTTCCTCATTGTTCCCGCTAGTGCCAGTAAATTAGCTACGCTTCAGAGTAACGACACTTGGCCATATTGTGGCTTAAAATCATGGTTGCCAGTTATCTGAAGCTTTATCTAAAATCACAGGAAACGCCGCGTCCTCCACGAATGTTTAAACAACCCGCGACAGAGCATAGCAATATTGTATCAGCTTCCTAGCACCGCATCTAATGCAGAGGAAGTCGCACATTTGGATCATGACGATCGGCAGTTGCGTTTGCTCTGCACAAGACCCAAAATGGCGGCGCCCAAAACAATTTTGAGGAACGGAGTGCCGATACTTTAAGCGCAGCTCATTTAGTGACTCTAGGCATGAAGTGAACTCGGGTGTATTCTTTCCCTCTTCGTCTTTATCGTTTATTGATTTCAATTATATCGAATAATGAACACTTTATATCACGCTACGCTTGTGTAATTATTTGTCTTAGATTTATTAACCTGACCCAGTACTTAAACCGTTCATTTATCGATAGTAAATCTTCAAATATATTTTCTAAATGTGAAGGTAAAACGACACGGAGATTGATGATGATACAGACGCCAACGCCGCCCTCGAAAATTTTTTGAACTTAGAAATCAGCAGTTTTGTCTGCCATCCGCCAGGTAGCGCAACAAAACACCCAAACAGTTTTTAATTGTTTTTAAAATTAGCTAAGCTCTACAACTATCAAGAAACCAAAGCAAGATCATTGGGAAAATCTAATACATCGCAATGTATATCTATTCCATAAAATAAATGTTATTAGATGCCAATAAATCTGTTTGATGTCCAAAAGAGATGTGCGTCAAAAACAGGTAAGTTTGAAGGGCTCCCGGAGCGTTATGACTTTGAAAATAAAGAAAAGCCACCGTCCACATCTTGGGCAACTATTGTAGTTCTAAATGTTATAAAAGATTTCACCATAGTTTAATTATTTACTTAGCGGCATTTGAACTGCCACGACTCGAAGCACAAAAAAGTGCTACGTTTGATATAGAATATCTAAACAAAAAAATTTTACACAACATTAAATTTTTTTCTGCATATTACCAATTATAAGCACTACATCTGTAGCTAATTTCATTGCCCTAGCGCTTGTCATTAAAAACATATTTTTGCTGAAAAATGTCAATTTTAGGGCAATATTTGGAGAGCTGAAAAAAACAAAGTAGTGCAAATACCAAAAAAGTATACCGTTACATTCTGCTCCGACATCATCTTAACAAAACTGCTCTATTGGAACCGTGTTATCTTTAATGAATCGTTCATAAAACATGAACCAGCGGAGCAAGTGAGGGTCCGCGCCATCATATTCGCAACGCTACAAATGCGCATGAACAGTATAAACCAATACATACATAATATCAAATGAAAGAGGATTGCATTGCCTTTCGAATGATATCAATCCCACAAAACAGTATTTAAAAGGAGATGAGTAATGACCTGCCAAAAAGTACCTAAACTGCCACATTCAGTGGGACCGTGGCCTTAAAACTGCTCTTTGAAAAGTGGGCTCAATGAAAGCCGCTTCTGATCTCCTGGTTTCAAAGGGCTAAACAAAATATTAATAGTGAAAGAAACTTATGAACGATTTTATCGACAAATATTAACGGTGAGAGGTGAAGTTTATTCCTGGGTGCGCATTTATACATGACGCGCTAAACGGTCGTTTTTACGGCACGAATTGTGTGGAATCTTCGGAATAGGATGGATCGATGAGTGATTAGATGGATGGGTGGATGACATTGGTATACTTTTCGTATCTGGCGGTAGCTCGGGCCATATAGCCCAGCAAAATTGACATCCCCCGTTTAAGCTTTTCTCTGAATTCAAGATGAACTCCAAGTTTTACTCCTCTAGCGTAGGTACAAATCACCAAATACCATTACAGTCTAGCGTCCGTGCAACACGTTGCACAGAACGTAACATTCGCAAAACATTAATACAACCGTCTGAGTGATTTTTTTTTTGTGAGCGTAGGCGTAGCTAGACGATTCCCGTTCTCGTGCTTGGCATTTATCAATCTATGATAAAATCAACATCGACGTCAAGATTTCAGAAAACGAGTGCGGCACGCAACTTTAAGCATTCTACATATTTGGGACGGGAGCTTTCATTTCAAATATGTCGAAACCGGTTTCTACTCGAAACGATGTTTTGTGGGTGGTTACGGGTATCTATGGCAATGTCACTTTGATATGACGTCCGCTTCAGGCCGAACTTCTATATCAGATTTACGATTTGGCATATTCCTATTTTGGAATATGATCGTAACGTGGAAGAGACGGCTAAAAAAAAAAGAGAAAGTTTGATGGAAGAGACACGACGATTTTGTTACGACTTTTGCGACAAGAAACTAAAAGTTGCCGACTAAGCAACGTCTAAAAAAGGAGCCAGAAATCGGGTGTCCGATTCGTTTCCTAAAATTGGCATCCAGTTTTGGTGATACGTTTACTTTCATGTACAAGACGGTGGGCTTTTTGTGCTCTTTTCATAAAGGTCACATAGCTGCCTTTATATTTCTCCTCCAGTTGGATACCTTTAAAAAAGGGGTATCTTAAATACAGAAAACACAAGGAGTCCCTCAACGGGCCGCAAGATGAAAGAAGCAAGTTGACGCAATTTCGCTTCACCTTTGATCTTTTACTTTGTTCAGAATTGTTGAGCCTCTCGAGTTCGCGTAATACGATCCTCGTTAACCTTGTCCCGTGCGATCGGGATTTCCACAAGTAAGATGTTGCCTTAGTCTATCTTTTGTGCCACTTCACTTTAATGCAAGCGTTCGGTTTTGTTCCGAACAACGATACGCAGAAAAAGAGAGGTATAGGAGGAGATGGGAAAGTGAGGGTACGCCAGAGTGGCGAGCTCTGATTGAAGGAATCAAGGAGTAGACGGGAAAGTTGGCTGCTTTCGTCTCCCTCCGATCGGTAAAAAAAAAAAAAAAAAAAAAAAGTTTGCTTTTTGCGCGGTGTTTTGCATTTGAAGGCTGGATCGGCGCTTGAACACGTCTACCCCCTAATGCTTCTAATCAGCGCTCGGCGCTTCGATCTCCTCCTCTTCTTCGGTTTCTGTCTTCGATAAGCAAATACAAGCTGAACGTAACTGCCTATTGCCTGTTCTTCTCTTCCAGTCGTGCGGTGCATGCTGATGTCTACGGCCGTCGTCCCAGATTTTGTATTCTCGGTCGGTCGACTGCCGCGGTCCTTCGGTACCTATCTGTCTATTAGAATAGTCACAGACAACTCAAAAAAACATAGGGCGTGGTGTTGCGTAGGATGGTTCCTTGGGGCTTTCTGCTCGCAAAGCTACAAATAGGTCATTCTGGCAATCGAAGTGACGAAATCGTGGTTCAGACATATCTGCTCGCTTATAGTGAATAGAAACTTTTAAAAAATGCAGGGCCTAGTGAGTCTAGGGCATCTAACTAACGCTTCTTCTCAACATTAATTTTTTTTAAATAAACGTGTTCTCAATCCTTGTTGTTTGTTTGTTTGTTTTGTAACTTATATTTTTATAAGTATAATATTTTTCTAGGAAGTAATGCGTACTTAAAACGATTTTTCTCTTCTCACACAAAGCAAGAAGTCTGTTGTTTATTGTGTTGTTGTTGTTGCCTCTTTTTTTTTTTTTTCGTTAAAGCATGCTATTGAAAAAGTGAGAGGAAGAGAAATCCTAAAAACTGGGTTCTTCGGTGCTTTTCTCCCCCCTGAAAAACGATAATAAATTGACTTGTTATATGATAGTTTTCGTTGGTGTATCAGGTTTGTGTCAAACTCTAGAAATACTCAAACACCTTTACTAAACTTCTCTTTAAAAACTGGGCTACACTTAAAAGAACAGGTCAAACACCGTTCTGAGCCGTCCAGGCTACCTTCAAAATTGCCGAAAGCATTTTAGTTCATAAATGATTTGCTTTTTTATCGTTAGCACGTCGGAATCATCTGCTCATTTATTTCTTCGCCACCTTTCAACACCCTGCAGTCAACACCTGACACCTGTACGCTCCTCGACAGCGTTAGCGCGAACGAGTCAACGTCGGTCTTTTCTGAATTTTTTTTTTTTTTTTCACAGCATTGACCGACTGTTTACATAACTTCTATAGTAATGTTTGGAGGTAGGCTAGTCGGTGGTGCATTGTAAACATATAAGTAAAAATGCGCAAACGAACACAAGGACAAGTAGAAGCAGGGACACAGACACAGCGCTGACTCACGACTTACTCTCTTTTTCTTCTTAAAATGTGTGTTTTAATGTGTTTTGTTGTTTTTGTTGTTTATGTGTGTTGATGTGTATTAAGAAGACAAAAAAGAGAGTAAGTCGTGAGTCAGCGCTGTGTCTGTGTCCCTTTGCTACTTGTCCTTGTGTTCGTTTGCGCTGTTTATTTTTTAATATCTTTACAACTTCTACAGTGGTGGAAAGTGCTCAGTTGGGGTACTAACCTAAACGATACATTTTGATTCCCACCAAAACCCTTTCGAATTAAAGTGCGAAGAAGCGCCGAAGTCGTGTTCGCGCTGACAGTACCACGCAGTGTAACCCTCCTTGTTCATAGTTGGCCATATATATACCCTGGGTCACTCCAAAATTCCCCCTCTCTCTCTCTCTCTTTCTCTTTCTCTCTTGCCCCCAAATTCCGTTAAAGCCTCCACTCCTAACGGTGAAAATATGCCTTCACTGAGCGAAATAAAAATCACCCTTCATCCCCGCCGTCATGACGAACATTACCATCAACGACCATCCCTTCCACTTCATTCATCCCTTATCTTGTATTTCTCTTTCTCTCCGTATTAAGCGTACCGCGGTGTTCATGTTTCTTCCATTTTCGATCTTATTTCCCTGGTCCTCATTACATCTTCTTTGCCGCCGCGGTGAGTGCTCGCTAAGCAAATTTCAAGGAACGAAGGCAGCGCCGCGTCGAGGGACGCCCTCTATGAACGAATTTGAATAACAAATCGCCCACCGCCACGGCGCCAGTGTCTCTCTCCAACGTACACTCTGTCGACACCGAGAGCGCGCGCACGTTTAATGCTAATGCGGCACCTCTCCTCTTACGCTTTGCCATTCGTAAAATAAATGATAATATATACAAAAAAGTAACATGGAACATCTTTCTTTTTTTTTTGTTTTCTTTTTTCTTTTTGGCGCCAGCCGCATTACGATCACGATTATTATTACCTCTTGTCACTTCCCTATCTCTGCCCCCTCGCTTCCGATTCCACGAATCGTTTCTGGTTTGTTTTTACTTCCGGCTCGCTTCCTTTCGTATGTTGCCGCGGTGATAGATAGTCGTTCCGTATTTGTTCGCAGTATTCCCTGCACATCGCCTTTTTTTTCTTTTTTCCGCCGTGTGTTTAGTTTTGTTTACGTTTTCAAAATTTTTATATATATTTACATTTTACCAGTGGCGCTGGCCAACGGGATAAAGGCTTCGTCTTCGTCCGCTTGCAATTATGCAAAACTGCGTATACCGCATTCCCAGATCGAGAAAATTGTGTTCCCGGAGGTGAGGAAAGCGCAGGAAAAGGGGGGCGGGGAAGCATCTTCCTTTATGGTAATTCTGTCTCGTTCTTGGGCCCGTTAATGGTTGCTGCCTCTTGTTCAGCTTATTTTTTCAGCTACATTCGCGCGCTTTCTAAACTTGTTTTATGCTATTCCTTTTATTATTTTACTCCTTTTTTTTTTTTTGCAAGCATCTGCATGTTAGGGCAGTGTTTGCACTACGGCGTTTTTTTTCTAAATTCGCGTATGAAACCATTTTCCTGTCGTTCCCCCTTAAAGGTCGACCTAGAGAATCGTTTTCTGCCGGGCAAAAAACCGGTTCCCAGTTTCCTCCTCTCCCTTCCCTCTCGCACTCTTTCCTCTTTCTTTCCCCACGGGAGAGAGTCTTTGAGCTACCCCCCGCAGAGAAGACGAGGGTCTCCCTTGTTCACAAACGGAATCCAGGAAGAGTTCCCTGATGAAAATAATCTCCGGAGAAGGGGAACAAGAGGGACAAAGGACTAACACAAATCTCCAAACAATGCTAGGTGACTAGGTGCGCGACCGAAAAAATCCGCCTGATTCGGGTATCGAACCTGGGACCTCTTCTTGTCCAGCCCGGAAGCGTGAGCACATTCATTTTTCTTGACTTTTTCAACGAAAGCGTGTCTCTTGTCGTTATTGATGCTCACTCTAAATGGCTAGAAGGCACGCATCATAAAAAAAAAACACAACTAGCGCCGACACTATGGCTTGTCTTCGTGAAATGTTTTCTAGGTTTGGTTATCCTAATACCATTGTCCCCGACAACGACCGCAGCTGTCATCTGCCGAATTCAGAGCCTTCGTCCAAGAGCTGCGTGCATGCCACGTCACCACCGCTCCGTACGACCACTGTTCAAATGCGCTGGCAGAACGTTTCGTGTAGTCCCTCAAGAAAGCACTAAAGCAGGGAGCAAACACACAAAACATGCAGGTAATGCTTCAAAAGTTCCTACTAGCCTACCGGAGCACACCTCATGCTACGAATAAAAAGAGCCCGACCAACTAGGGTTTGGTAGACGCCTTGGTACAAAGATAGATGTTCTTGAACCAGCACTGGAAGAGCAAGTGCAGCGCATATAATTCATTCAGGACTGACAACGCAGCTCCATTTTCCCACCTTCATTTTGGGCGACACTGTTTTTGGTTTTCACTTAGAGGGGGCTGCCAAGATGGATCCATGGAACCGAGGTGCAGCAAAAGGGGCCCATCTCCTACGCCGTACGAGTGGATACATCATGTGGTGTTGCGGTCTGGCATCAGCACCAAGATCCGTTGCTACACAATGGTGCCACTGGTGTCAACCCAGACTGCATGCCGTGCACGAGACACCTTCTGGGAGCAACCATCAGCGTCCGTTGCCGCTTCCACTTCTCCTCAGGCAACAGTGAAGAGCTTCCGGGAGTGTACGACACCACCTGCTGCAACCACCAGTATTCCGCAAGCGGCAGCAGCTACCACTTCGCGCGCCTGCCCGCAGACACCCCGAAAGATCCCGAAGACAGCCGGATCGCTACACGCCGTCCTAAGCATCGTGTAATTGCGGTCTCTCAAATTAGGTGGGTGGAGATATCGTGTATTCGTTATCACCATGGCGATATGGCACGACGCCTGAACTACCACATGACTTGGCGTGATCCTGACAAAAGACGGGCGCGCTCTGCTCCTTTCTCTTTTTGCTCCGGACGTTATGTAGTCGATGGTCAAGACGACCATGTAGCAATAAACGGCTCGTTACAATCAGCCTCGTGTGTCAGCCCCCTTCGCTGCAACAAGATCTGTGGAGATAAGCCCGATTGATAGTTGATTGGATGCACCGTGCCAAAGACGCCTCTATTGGCGAGTAACGCTTTCAGTTTGATGATGCTCCATGGCGATCTTGGCGTGACTGGCTCAGAACGACCCTTTCGAAGCTTCGAAGATTTGAATGGACCGAAATGGCGAAAATGGGAAATTCTCCTGAACGCGTTTTTGTGCGCGTTTAGGAGAAGATGAAATCATCCAACTTTCTTACGCGCGTCCGGAAGGTGCAAGGAATCAGCGCGACGTCACGAAAGTACGTAACGTTCGCGCGCACAAAAACGCGTTGGTTTGGATTGCGCTTCAAAGCTGCACTCTAAAAAAAAAATGCTAAACGCGTGACCGCCAAGACAAACAACCCAAGAAGATTCTTGATGATAGTATAAAGAAATTAGACGTTTACAAATCTCTGTAATGCGAAACTAGAGCGCAGCTTGTGAGGAGAAGGAGGGGAGAATACAGAGAAAAGGGTGTGCCCCTCCTCTTCATCCTCCCTCCTTCTCCTTCTCCTTTCCTCCTCTTCTCCTCCTGCCACTGAATGTGTTCATGGGTGGAATGACACGAAGTTGTGACGTCATATTCCCCGCTAAATTTAGCGGGGAAACTGAACTGGTGTTGAGGTTACGTGATGTCAATTTCCCCGCTAAATTTAGCGAGGAAACTTAACCCGGTAAACTAAGCGGGAAAACTTTCCCGTAAAACTTCAGCAGGGAACGTTTCCCCGCTAGGTTTAGCGGAAAAATATCCCACTAAATATAGCGGAATAATTTCCCCGCTAACTTTAGCTGGGAAACGTCCCATAATGCAACGCGCGCGGATACGCCGACGCCGCTCAACCCGGAAACGGGCTCCTAAGAGCTCAGTTCTAAAAAGAAATGAAACAGCGAAAACCGTGTATTCTACTAAGACAAAATGGCAACACCGGAGTTAATTTTTAAATTATTTTTTTTTTTATGTTTCAGGGCAGTTTGCAAAGAAAATAGTATTGTAGCCAGCGTTGGTAACATGGTAATGCGGAGTAGTTAAAACTGGGAAGAATAACGAATTACACATGCTCAGGGAACGAGAAAAATATAACTTAAACAAACCTTTCGGGGTGGTCGAAACAAAGGCGCCACGATACAGCAGTTTTGAGTGGCATATTGGGAATCCAGACGGCTTGTAGGAAACTAAACTGCCGCGAGTTAGTCATGCGAAGCGAAAGTCGACATTTCGCTTTCTCCTCCTCTCCCTCTCCAGCCTTTTTCTTTTTTTTTTTTTCTTTCTTTTACCGGCGTTTTTTTTTTCATTTTTTTTTTTAGAACGAGCCAAGAATTTAGAATTGCTGACGAAATATTAATGTTCCCGTCCCTCGCCGCACTGCAACGCCAAATCCCCTACTTATCAAGTCTTTCTTTTTTGTCAACTTGTTTTATTTTAGAAACGTATAGTGGTCTGACTTTAGCTTATTGTATTTCATTTTAACGCGACTGAAGTATCGTCAGTCCAAAATGTGTTCGCAATTCCATGCTTCTTTTTTACTCTTTCCCTTTTTTAGTGTTTCTACGTCTTGCATTTGGGCGCAGCCATGCTACAGAGTGCGAATCGAGATTTTGTTTTATTTACATACAGATCTGATTTCTTATATGTATTTTACCCGGGCTAATACTCCTAGTTACACTAGCGCTCTCGACTATCATTAAGCCAACGAACGTTGGAATATGCCAACTGCCATTGAGCTAAAAAAAAAAAAAAATTGCGGTGGCTTAGCTCGGCTATGCCAGGATATACTTGCCTGAGCTTATGCGCACAAAATGAGAGGCGCTATCAAGCGGCTCCGGTGCAGCGTCAGACTTGCCTACTGCGCAACGGAGGCGCACAGCTGGGCACGCAGCGGCGCCAGTGCGTCTGCCACGGCTATGATGTCACTCCTCTGGAATGTGCAGACCGGCGAGGCGGGCGCGGTGGCAACGGAGCGCGCGGTGGCGGTTTCGCGTGGCTCTCATAATGAGCCGTGCTCATTATGCGAGCCGTGCTCATTATGCCAGCCGTGCTCATTATGCGAGCCGTGCACATTATGCGTGCTCATTATGTGGAGCGTGCGGCGCCGTGCGCCGTGCTCATTATGCAGAGCTCCACCGCCGCAGCCGCGCGCTCCGCATACTGAGCACGGCTCGCATAATGAGCACGGCTCATTATGAAAGCCACGCGAAACTGCTCAACCTCGGCCAGTGTAGCCAATAAAGTTGTCCGGTGGTACACGGTACTTAGGCCCAACAATGCGAGGGGACATAGTGGAAACCGAAACGAAACCAAAACTGATGTCACATTACCTTCTTTTTTTAAAGTAATACAAATGAAATATATGCACACATTTCATTCATTATAAACGTAAAACAAAATAAAATAAACCTTTTCTTTTTTAGTAAAAAACGATAATATGAACGTTTCACGGAAATTCAAGCTCACAATAGCCGCCCCAACGAGGTAGAGGGGCTTAAAGTGATAAACCGGCAGTTCAAAAGTGGCACCCCCTCGGTTGCCGCCATGTTTCACTCAAAAGTGACCCCTCGTCACGTGACCTCACAAGAGCCGTGACGTGACCGGTAAGATGGCAGCGCCCAGAGCTGGCGGATGCGAGTTTGTTCTGTGCACAGTACAGGCGGGTTAAGGTGGGAGAGGTTGGGTGGCCAATCCTGCGCCCCGACATCTGGGGTCCCAAGTGAAAGATCGCGAAAGAGCGCGACAGAACACGAGAGTAAGAAACCAATGTTGCCAGCTGAAGGGCAACAGTCGCAATAGTAATCGCGACGAGTAAAAACTCTCAGCAAAATAAACAGTGATAATTTAACGTTATAAACTATATTCTGAGCTATTCTAACGCTTATAAAAAGTAATACGCGTATAATCAGTACGTTGCATTAACTTCCCTTCTGTCGAAATCTCGGGAATCTGGTAGTTATGCGGTTTCGTATTCCCGGGGCAGCGTATCAAAACCATAGCAACCATAGCGCGAATTATCGGAATAAATAGCGCGAAGGTCAAGTACAAACTGACAGAACAAGCGCTGACTCACAACTGTCGTTTTAATATTCATACAGAAGACGAGAAAGAGGTAGCTATTTATTCCGATAATGCATATCCAACTAGCCCACCTCAATATTTTGGCATAGCGCGAAGCCGCTTTTCTGGTTTAGTTTTGCGTTGGCCCAAGGCCGTACACCTGCGCGCTATGCTAAAAGAAGGCTTCGAAAGGAACGCGAACATCTCTCCACCGGTAAGTACGTTGATTGTTGAAGTTCATGAAACTGATCTAATAATATAAGTATATTGTTGAAATCGAAGGCAGTTGGTAACCATGTGTGGGACCAAAAAAAGGTCTGCCCCCATGCTCCGCAGCTTGCCGCAGCCAGAATGCATGGGAAAATGGCGAACCTTTTCCTCAAGAGTTAGTATATACGATCTTTATGGTCCAGTACCCGTGACCATCGTGATGGGCCGCTGCTTTCCGACGATTTCGGTCGTCTTCGTGCTCTCTGATGCAGGTATGATATGAAGATATGAAGGAATGACATTTTATACCCTTTTTGCGAAAGATTGCTCTGGATCATCTGGATATTAACACCTGTGAGATTGCATTAGCCGTATTGCCGTGCCGGTGCTCGGATTCCCGGATGTGTTCGAGGATCGATAGAACGTAGTGTTTTCAGCATGAAATTATCGCATTCTCTTAGCTATGTTTGACATTAGAAAGTCTTAGAGTCGATGCGAAATGTAGGCGTCGAACCTAGGGCTTAGAGGAAGTTGTTTCAGTCCTATGTGACCGTATAATCACAAAACAATTTAGCGAGGAATATCCTGCGACCTTCAACCTTTTGTGCTAATTGACAATTCTATAAATTGGCGTTCTCAAGATTTTGATATAATGTGCTTTCATTGCACTAGCTTGCATTTGACCGCAGTATTTTTTTAAGTAGAAAGCTGGCGCATGTTTACGTGACGTGCACGCGAGCATTCGAACCAGTCATTCGGAAGAAAGGTCATTACTAACGCTCATAAAACAGTTCATTTATCCTATTGGAACTCGGAGCACAATTATAAAGTCTTCACATTTTTGTTTGATCAGTGCGCAAAATTTTGCATCCGATGTCCCTTATTGGGGTGTCAGAGATGCGAGTGTCCTCAAAAGCTCCACCGCATGCAGTGAACACAATTTTTGGTGTGTAGCACTGATCTCTGTGTCTATTTGCTGGATTGCGTTTGACCAGCTGCGCCTATGGACGGGAATGCGGCCACGGTCGGCCATCTTTTTGGTAGAGTTATATTATCTCTAGCCATCAATTGGGGGGGGGGGGGGGGGCGGAGTAATTGGCGGACAGCGCTATGGCCGCTATGGCGGCAGGCTGCCATGAAAATAGCTGTGGGTCTAGTACATTGTACCGTGGGTGATATTTCGTGCTTGATTGAAGTTGTTCGACGAAGCAGATTCTTGAAACCCGGCGTGACCGGTAGCCCCATCTTTGATTACCCGGCGAAAGTTCTACGAAAGTGCAGCACCGGGAAAAAGCAGCGTAGCTCGCATCCAAAGCAGACTTCGTACCGGCGTCTGCTTTCGATTTTTCTTTCGATGCGAATTTCGATGCGTGCTGTGCTGCTTTTCCCCGGTGCTGCGATTTCGTGAAACTTTCACCGGCTCCTCAAAGATCGGGCTACCGTTCACGCCGCGGGTTTCAAAAATTTGTTTCGTCAAACAATTTCAATCAAGCACGAAATTTCGCCCACGCTATTTTGATGGCAGCTTGCCACCACACCTGCCAGAACGCTGTCTGCCAATGATGGATGATCGTGGCTGCACCAGCTGTACATTGGCTAGGGGTAATATAACTCTACCAAAAAGATGGCCGCCAGTGGCCGCATTCACGGAGCGGGCAAACGCGATCCAGCAATTGTCATAGAAATCAGTGGTGTGTAGACTCTGAAGGCGTAAAGGCTGAAGTGCGAATATTATAAATACTTTGTTAGTATATCAAATATGTTTATTTCCATTTGATTACATATTTTTTTATTCTTATCAAATGGTTCCTTAACGATTTCTTTCTGCGACAGTCTCGTGTCAGGCGTTCAGCCGTAGTACTTGTGCTCTTTGTTGTCGGATGACCCTCCGGGCACATCGGTGTTCAGTTTGGTCGAGTGGCAACTTTGACTGACTAATGCCGTCTTGTAATCATACGTCGTGTGCCGCCACTGACATCTGATGCACTGAATCTGCAGGGCTGGCTTCTAATTCACAAATTTTCCTCGCAGTTTTCTGCGTCAATATAGCAAGTTCGGGCATGTATTGCTTAAGTGGCTGTGCCTTTGCTGTACTGTTGACTTGATGGCTCGCAACAATGTTTGTTTGTTATCCAAGCCACTTCACTTCCATTCCGCAATGCCGATTTCTTCTGCATGCCGCGACCACTGCAACTTGCGTAAGTCTCGTGTGGCAGAGTGAAGTCGGGTGATGCTTGGTGTCGAGTTTATGAGAACGACCAACCATATTCTATTTCTTAAAGCCACTCAGCTGCATTCTTCCTCAAAGTTAGATATTGTGTGCTTGGTGGAGTGGACGCTAGATAATTGATGTCGGCAAATTATTATTGCCCTTGGACGACGACCGGCACCAAATCAACTGTCATTGCATTGCCGCTCACCTGCTTTGTCGTGCTTAGTGCGGCTTACCTCCCGTCGAGGTGATAGGAATCGGGAGCTTCGGGGTAGTGTCGGCACCAGAGACAGAGAATGCCAAAGATACTTCTCAATGTCCCACGGTCGCTCCTCGATACTGTGGTCAAGAATTGTTCGGCACGAACCCTCGCAGGCCCATTCACTGGTACGGGCACCCCCGGTAGACATGTTCGGCCTCACCAGAGAGGTCGTTGGTCGGCCGTTCGCAACACCTCGTTTGCAGGACTCTCCGGTTGAAATGCCTGTTGAACTTGTTTCTGAACAATCTCGTGGCAATTCCAATAAAAGCCGGGCGACTGGTGACAGGAAACAGCTTCCTCATCTCCTCCCGGACAACATTGTGTATGATGTCGCGGAAGCCTGGAAGGCTGGCCTCGAAGTTGCAGCTGGACGATTCTAGTGTCGAGACGCTGGGGAGTTGTTGATAGTGACGGCCTCGGGCGTGCAGTGCACGCTCAAAGTTGGAAGCCTCGGTGATGAACCCTTCGGCTATTGTCGGAGGGTTGCGGACAAGGCTGCCGAAGATGTTGCCCCTCACATGAGTGAGATGAGGATTCTCAGCTCTTTGTCCTTCTGTAGCACAAGGGTCCGAGCGGGCGCCTTGATCAGGTGCAAGACATCCTCCACGAAGGAGGTGATGCTCTCGTTGAGGCCGTGTTCTGGACCAAATTAGGCATTCGGTCCTCTCTCGTCGAGGCTGGCTGACAAACATGCACTTCAGATCGATCTTGCAAACCTCCCACGACGCTGAGAAGGATTCGTGGTTCGCAAACCAGTGCCTGGTAGTTTCTCCCACGACAAATCAGGCACGTAGACAGGATTTTAATTCGGGGGCCCTGCCTATGACAAAATGCTGTATGAGGGGGAGGGGGGAGAGGAGGCCCCAGCAAAACAAAAGATTTCGGGCCGGGGGGAGGGGGCGGGCCTTATGCCCCCCCGGATATGTGCCTGCGACAAGTATAAGTTATGCAGGTGCTGGTCGTCTGTCCACCCATTGTGGCGAGCGACGCGGTCATATTGTTCAATCCAGTCCTCGTCGTCTTCATACAGCTTGCCGTGAAAGGACATCTGAGTGCGAGGTGCGACGGGCATGCAAACAATGGTGGGAGCGGACGCGGTTTGCTGCTACGAGTTTGTCATTATTGGCTTAGTCCGCTTCGGTTTTTCGGGCAGAAGACCGAATTCCGGAAGTTCTTTCTGGTAGCAGCAACTGTCTCGGATTTCAGGTTCTTCGTAATGTATTTGCGGGGTTCGCTCTTGTGGGACTCGCTCGTCTTGAGGTTTTTCTGCCGGGCTCGGGATAGGACTTGGTTCATGGCTCGCTGAAGTGTAAGACGCAGGACAGCCCGCCACCCTTGTCCTGTTGTCGAGCAACTCAGCTAAGGGGCCGCCAGGGTGCACACAAAGTGAAGAGCTAAGGGTAAAATACCCAGCACCTTTACCAGAACATACGATGACAAGCGAGCATGGCCTGGAACTTTCCATAATAGTAAAGGTTGATACAAGGACTGGACCAAGCATCAGTGACAATAAAACAAAACTGACACAAGCGAGTCTACCCTGACCACTAAAGAAGCTGCATTGCTTTAGTGGCATTCTGTCCGAATAAGTCAACTCTTTCGGGGTTTTGACGACTGCCGTGGACGAACTGAACTGAAATAGGATGTGAAACCACGTTTCTGGTGATGAGCCGTTGCGCAGACTGTCGCCACGAAGCGACGTGAACGGGTGGGCTGGGTAGGTAACACGCGCCCCAGTGATACACGCGCGATGAAATGTCCATACAGTTGCAATTCGCGTAACTAGTCTTGATGAAGCGTATGTGTCGACGAAACGTGCGGCAGACCATCGGATTCAATACCAACAACATCACGTGTGCTCTGTGAAAGTGCACGTCTACGCCAGGACAATTTAGGAAGCAGCACAGCATCACCTAGCACGGCACAAGAACTACCAGTTTGAAAACAGCTCTTCGGTGCGCCGCACACCTGTACTCCGTGAAAGTGCACGCCTCCGCCGGAACAATATAGGAAACAGCAGAGCAGCACAGCATCATCTAGCACGGCACGTTAACTACCAGTTTTCCGGCGCCGCACAACCAACGTCAGCCTTCGGTCGTTTGAACGAAGCGGCACCAAGATTACACACTGCCAAGCACGACTCACGCAATTTCCGTAGCCAAACTGTGTATTCAAATTCATTACACGCGCTTCACTGTAGACGTCAAAGGTTCCGACGGTCAACAAGAGCACAAAAACGTCGCGTTAAAATTTATCCTTACGATATCCGAATCAATCCGAGATCCAAGCCACGCAGGGCCCACTGTTTCTTTTGTGGTAATATCAGCAATATCCCCGTCGATCACCAGCGAAATGTATACCGTTCCTTCGTATTTCCACGTTATACCTTCGTCAGAGATCACGCTGACCCCTGAAGTCGCTTTCGACCAGCTTCGTGCGACGGCTCCCGCATCTGAAATCAACTCGCCGAGACCAACGACAACGAACAACGCATCCGACAAGCTCCGGCCGATGCTCCGGCCCAGCTGGGGCCAGCCGCTGCCTGGGCGCTGCCATCTATCCTGTGACGTCACGTATTTGGTTTGGTCACGTGACGAGAAGTCACTTTTGCGAACAATGACAGCGGGCTGTAGTGGGCCACTTTCGAGCGCAGACCGGAACCCCGGTTTATCGGGGTTCCGGTCTGCGCTCGAAAGTGACCCACTACAGGCCGCTGCCATTGTGGCGAGGGTGGCCCTCTACCTCGTTGGGCCCAACGTTATTACAACAACTCAGTTCTGGAACTCCGCTCCGGAGGGGGGTCCCTTTGCATGGCGCTTGTTAGAGGGCGCGCGCTCCGCATTAATACTCGCTATCATCATCATTGATGGCGCGGTTCTGGCCTTTCTTACGGATAACAGCAGCAGACAACTTTCAAATTGTTTCTGCTGCTGTTGGTAGTCACATTTTTACTTTTTACTGGCGAAAGGGCAAAAACTAACCCAAAATCATGCTGAACCTCGAGAGGAGTCGGGACTCAAAAGCAGCCGCGGAGCAGTAGCAGACGAAAACGCGTGGATTAATGCGCCGGCAGCGCCACCTAGCTGCAAAAAAAAATCGGACACGGTTTCGGACCCCCTTCAATGTACAGCGTTTATGGGAAGTTTCATAACTGAGTTGATCTAGTAACGGTGGTTGGGCCACCCTCGCCGAGCATTGGCTCCTCGACGTGCCGTGATCGTTCTAGTGGCAGCTCTGGCCCCAAATCATAGCTGTTGATTCCGGCAATATTTTCTGCTACGATACTTTCTAGATACCTCCCCTAATCTTCCGCAATAGAGGGTGCTTCACTTGCGCTGGCCATGGGCGGCGATGAGGCGGACGCCGCCATCTTTAGCTCTATTGGGGCGAACCCGCATAATGAGGTAGACCCGCTCACGACCAACTTTATATATTCGACCATGTCACCCGGAGCAAACCTATGGGGAGCGCTGACCCCTGAGCTGCCGGAATAATTTCGCGCCGTCCCACTAGATGGCGCCATAACTCAGCTGTTCAAGGCGTGCTAGGAATTCTTGTGGTAATGGGCTTGTACGCGCCCTGCGCGGTTGCAAATCGTTTTTGAGTGGTTGGCTTTTGCCCTATAATTTAGCACAAATTCAGCGAATGAATGACGCTACAATCGAAGAAAAACAACACTTAAACTGAGTTCTATTTTACTCTACAGGGTGTCGTAAAACGATCGCATAAATAAGCCAATGAACAAAGTGTCGATAAAAAAAAAAAAACTGCGCCGACTTTACTTAACAAAATGAACAATTTGTTCATTTTGTTCATTTTGTTAAGTAAAGTCGGCGCAGTTTTTTTATCACTATGATTCCCGGCTTTTGGAATATTTTTGCAGACAAAGTGTCATTAAATCTTTTTACGAGGGGGCCTTTAGGGTGGTGTCTTTATCATACTAAAATTTCGTGAGTGTAGTTGTTGGGGAAAAAAAGAAAAGAAAAGCCTGTTTTTTTTTTTCGGGAGAAAAACAGAATCAAACCGTCGGGTTGACGCTGCTATTCGTGTATGGTACCACATATGCTAGGATCTTCTGAATCTCCTTTACGGTGATAATCTCTAAGAATCTTTAAAGTTTTTGTATTATGTTATATGCAAGTAGCAGCGTCAACCCGAGTTTTTGCTTCTATTTTTCTACCGCGCATAAAAAAGTAAGGTTTTTGTTGTTGTTGTTTTTTTTTTTCATTTTTCACAGATATTTGCAGTCACCGATTTTGAGTATGATTAACCCACCACCTAAAAACGCATTTGTGAAACGTTTCATGGCACTATGTTCACTCGCTTACCTATACAATTTTTTTACGCCCGAATTGTCTCGAGAAAACCTGTAGATGAGAGATAAAAAAAAAAAAACATTCACGTCTTTAGGATTGCGTTGAACCCAAATATTATGAAATCAGTGTTCTAGAGATTTTGCAATAAAAACTGACGTTCACCTTTCATGAACTGACAAGAGATCATAACACATTTTCGAGCGAGAGGCCCATGTCAGCAGGCGCTCGTAGTGCACGCGCGTTCTCTGCCCAAAACACCTCGAACAGGTGATTTCGAAAAAAATGTGAATGACTTCGAAATTTTCTAGTCTGTGGTCTTCTAAGAAGGTCTGATGGACTAATGAGCTCAGCTGATGAACTGGGAATGTGTTCACTTGGGGGGGTGGGGGGGGGGGGGGGGATAAATTACTGATTACAGCTGTACAGCATGACCGCCAACTTTTGAGGTGAACACTATACTTCGTTTCACCTTATGTTGTACCGCAACGAAGGCTAGAAGCGCGAACTCATAGCGTTGGCAGCTGCTCTTAAGTCATGAGAGCTTGTGCCGCCGAGATGTGCCCCAGAGCAAGGAGCTCGCGCTTGTAGCCTTTTTTTGCGGTACATCATAAGGTGAAACAGAGTATAAATGCAACATTTGCATCGTTATCCAGATTCATTACGAACCCGACGAAAGGCAGACGCAGGTATGAAACCCACCAGGAGGGAAAAAGAACTGTGTTTACGTTTTCACCGTAAAAATAGACTACGCGCTAATGGTTGGAACCAGATGCCACAGTCTCCGAACTCACCTTTATCTGATTTTCAAGTCATAAGCGATTTTTGACATTTACAATTACGATAATTAGGGCTCGTTCCCCGTAGCAGACGCTTCCCACCCATGTATGTGCGGACTCCGTTAGCCGCCATTTCCTGGTGAAAAATGTACGACACTTGCCTATAACCTTTGGATTATATAACGGCAAGTTCTGAAACACTATACCGTCTGCTCCCAACGGAAGAACGAGCGCTCCGCCGCGCGTACGTTATTTTTACACTGAAGAAACCAGGCTTCACTTTTCTCCCCAACACACGATATGTTTGCGAAAAGTGCCCTGGTCGGAGGATGCTCTCGTGCTTTGCGAGCATTAAAGCAACACGCGACGTAATAAAATGAAGGCACACGCGGAAGAGAACGCAGCAAACGATGCGTGTAAAAGGCATCCGAAGAGCATGCAACAGCCGACGACAGCAGCGGAGGAGCAGCTGAGATGCACCGCCATATCTCGCGAGGAGCGCACGACAGGGCGCGATCAAAGCGGGCGCTGCGGCACTCGCGGGTGAAGTGGTCGTAAGTAATATAGAGTTGGTCGTGGGCCAGCTCAGTTGAACTCAATCGTCATTAGCGGCTCAATGACAGTCGGCGCCGCCGTGTGACTCCCGCAGATCGCGACTGAGTCAACTGTCGTTGGCTTATTGACAGCGAAGAGCGCTAATGTGAGCAAGGTATAATGCATGCATGTTTTCATGCGTGTACACTGTATATCCTTGTGTAATCGTGCTTGTTCCGTTCTTATTTAGTGTTTTGTTTTTGTTTTTTTTTTGTTTTTTTTGGGGGGATGACGCAAACGGATTGAACCTTCACGCGAAGGAGAAACAGTACAATGTGCAGAAGAATACAAAGATATGTAAATTGTCTCCGCTGAGGAAATCCCACGCTGGGCTGAGGACTTGTAAATATTGGAATGCTGTATACGCGAACTCAACTCTGTTACGTCAGGTTGCGGTGGTGGCGCTTCGGGCAAACTTCCGGCCTGGGGCGGTGGGCGGACGTCACCGTATGAGACATGCATTCCTGTGGTTTTTTGGAAGAAACCAGACAAAAAATTTGCCTTCTTGTCAAAACGCCGCCACGAGAGTGTACCAAAAGAGTCGGGAAAAGTTTGAAGGTCAGCTTTCGCGTGTTTTCTGCCTGCTCCGTTCGTCCGAGAACGTGGATAGTGGCCGTGAACGGGCGGCGGAGAAAAGCTCACTGGAGAAAAGCTCACTGGAGAAAAGCTCACCGGAGATAAGCTCACCGGAGAAAAGCTCACCGCAAAACTGCCAGATGAGGAGAAAAGCTCACCGGTTTTTTTTTTTTTTAACTTAGCGGATTCTGCGTCAAACATTGCAATTTAACATAATTCGCATTCGTCATTTCATTAAAAATATGTCCACTTTTTTGCAATATTCTTGAAGTTCATTGGGCATATTTACTAACTCATCAGAAATTAGTAATCACCCATTCTGTATTTTAATGAAGCCGCAAGTATAAAATCAGAACATCATACACCGGTAAAAAAGACAACAATTTATTGACAACTGACAGGGTGCCGTCTGTTGCTCTTTCAAATAAAGATGTTTGTTCTTTGCGAGCTAATAAGAATATCGGTGTGTGAACCGTTTCAGTTTCAAATATTGTGTAGTGCCTAATAGATCAGTAGGTGTTTGTTAATGTAATCAGTGTCGGCTACGCTGTTTTTTTTTCTGTTAATTTCACTAACAAAACTTTAGTTGCGAGAACAGATTCGTCCTGTCGTGTTTGTTGTCTTCACTCCGTCGTCGTCGTTTGAGTGGTTTTTATCATGTAAAACGTTTACCAACTCGCCCTATTTGCTACCTTACAGAAGACTACTAACAACCGTGCCAGTGTGCAGCTCTGAAGGTCATGGGTGGCGCGCCGTAGAAAGGCACTATCACACAAAGGCATTGTGTGGAAACACCATCACGAACGGCTAAAAAATGTGCTTCTCCGTGAAAGAAAAAAGTTTCGATATCCTACTGACAGTTTTGTCCTATTTTCAAAGGTTAACAAAAGCTTCAAAGAGAATTTCAGGCACCGCGTTGTTGCGCATGCACTTTCGGATTTTCGGCAATTACAGTTTTGATTTTTAGGTTTTAGGCAGACATTATTAAGTTTTCGAAATTTTCCTGTTCTTCAAGTTCATGAAAATTTGAGTTGGGCTTTCGTTGCCTACAGAGTAAGCCACAGAAAACACTCGCCCGCAATTATTAATTTGGAAGCAATATACCCAATGAGCTTAACAAATAATACAAAAAAGGACATTTTCTTTTTTATAAAGCTGACGAATTTTAATGGTAATAAACTGATATATGTTACGCATGATCCAACAGCCTCCATATGAAAAGAAAAAAAAAATCGGTGAGCTTTTCTCTCTATACGCTCAATGGCCGGTGAGCTTTTCTCCGCATCCGCCGGTTTTGCGGTGAGCTTATCTCCGGTGAGCTTATCTCCGGTGAGCTTTTCTCCGGTGAGCTTTTCTCCGGTGAGCTTTTCTCCGGGATTCGACCACATGAATCTGTGAATGTAACCCAAATTGTTGCCCGCAGAAGCAATTGTAGTTCGACAGCGTCTGGTTTGCCCTTTTCACGGGAATCCTGGAGAAAAGCTCACTGGAGCTCACCAATTGCTTCTGCGGGCAACAATTTGGGTTACATTCACAGATACATGTGGTCACCAGATGTATTTGCTTTGTTCCAACATGAACGAGGGAAAACCGTCAAGTCGTCCGGACCACCCGCGGGTTCAGTGTGTCTTCAAATTCAAACGGCCACCTGATCGTTCGAACTGTCGTCTGCTCGATCAAACAAAAGCGGCCCGTAGACCAAACTTTGACCCGGTGATTGTGATAAGAAGTAATTGCAGGTCTCAAAGGACTTTTAAGTAGGCTCGGTGTAAACAGTAGAAACAAGATGTTGATCATTGGTACCAGTGGGCCGTGGCCATCACCGACTTGTTACGCTTGGTCTGTTCCCGCTTCCGATGTTCAGTACCGACGTCGATCATCGCCGCTACCGTCTACACTTTTACAGCGCGAGCGACGTTGCGACCAAAAATAGCTAGAAAAATTCATCGTGGTTATGGCGCCCATTCTGCGGCGTTCACGCGAATGAATCGCCGCACGTCAAACTATTTACGTAAAGTTGAGTGGCGTAACGAGCCTTGATAATTTCTCTCAGGCGACTAATGTGGTAAGACATTGCTGTGAGAACGTAGAATCGACAATTCTAACTCGAAAAAGAGTACGCAGACTCACAGAGACTCCGACAACGTGGCATCACAATGGTCTGTTGACGCGGGACGCGATGCTTGTTACCCGCACTCCATTTCGCATGCGTTCGAACTGTCGTCTGCTCTTTCAAACCTGTCTGGTTTTTGTCGTCTGCTCGTTCAAACGACAGCGGCCTGTAAACCAAACTTTGACCCGGTAATTGCGATAAGAAGTAATTGCATGGCCTCAAAACACTTTTAAGTTTGAAGCTTGGTTGGGTTAAGTAGGCTCAGTGTAAACAGTAGATACAAGGAGATGTTAAACATTGTTAACAGTGGCCATATCATCGACTTGTAATGTCCGATTCTACTGGCGATTTTCAGTATCGACGTCCACCACCTCAGCTATGGTTCACGTTTTTGCAGCCCAAGCGACGTCGCGACTGAAAATAGCGAGCAGAATCTCACCGTGGGAGTTAGGCTTTAGCGCCCATTCTGCGGGGTCCACGTGAAATGAATCGCGGCACGTCACATTATTCATGCAAAGTTTCGCGGTGCATCGAGCCTCGTTAATTTTGCTGAAGCCGCTCAAGTAGTCAGTCATTGTTAGGAGGACGTAGAATCAACAATTCTAACGCGAAAACGAGCACGGGGACTCACACCGACGCCGACAACATCGCATTTCAATGGTTTGTTTTACTGGCGACGGCGAGCTTTTTGCCCACCCTCCATAGCGCATGCGCAGCGCCGGTGGCGTCCGCTAGGGCCGCTCCGGTTTCTTTGTAAACATAAGTTGGGGTATACAACTGCATAACCTTAGCGCTAACACCTCCCATACGTCAACGACTGCCGTAGACGTAAGCAGCGGTAAATACGGAATTAGCAAACCCACCTCGGTAAACACGGCAGGCTCGGAGCAACGTTTTAAGTGCCAATATTCGAGTCTCTCCGGGTTCCCAGTAAGGAAGAGAAAAAGGAAGGCTGCGAAACTCCAGCGAGCGTCTGAGTCCTGTGTTGTGCTTCGAACAGACTTCTTTAATGAGGTCAGCTGAAACGACGCAGGCGCGGTTCAGAGAAGCAACAACGGCAACAAAGGGGGGTTCGCGTTTCCATCTTATCACCGCGATTACCCCGTAATCACTCTCCCGGTAATTTGAGACGCATTACTTTTTTGCGTTTTGGTGTTCTGTCAGCGCAGCAAAATTTAAAAATTTTATTAATGATATCAACTTTCCCTTAAAGTACCCAAAAACAACCACAATGCTGTTTAGACTGGCGCGCTTCCACAAAAACGTTATAATCAAGTACGAAACAAAAGAATACAAGATCACATTCGAGCCACGCTAATACTCGTACAAAACACAGAATTGAAAGTTAGTAAAGATGTGTCGGTATGTTGGGAGCTGGAAGGAAGAGCCATTTTTTTTTTTTTTAATCTTGAGCGTGTTTGCAATTACGAAAGCAAACATTCAGAAAATCGCCCCCTTTTTTTATTTTGTTTTTTTTTTAAGTTACGTGATTACAGCGTTTACGATTCAGGATAGTTATTAGTCCTAAACGGCGTGCGTCGGAACTGTGACGACGGAGTTACGATTAGGACTGACCCGGAGGAAAATTCGCGTTATTCAAAAATAGCGCGAACTCCAAATTAAGTCAAGGAACCATTGTGCTCAGTTAAAAGCGTGCGCGGTTTGGGGCGTTTTAGAGAAGTGGCACACGTTTTCGCTTCTTTCCCTGGTATTTCTTTCTCTTCTCGAGTAAACTGTGACAGCCTAACGTAGCAGCCAGGTTAACGTATTTCATTTCCTTATCTCGTCGCTTTGTTCTATTCGTGCGTGCATGGCACCTCAAGTGAGAGAGAGAGAGAGAGAGAGGGGAAGAAATTCAATTTCTTCAGCTCCTACATCATACAAAAAACCTGGTCTTCGCAGCAGACATTATAAGATAAGTATATACGAAAACACCTCAAGCATGTCATGTTCACTTCATGTATGCTTCGAACATGATCTGCAGACAATGTTTGTGAGACCAATGTGACCTTCATACGAGGCACGCCTCAGACCGTAGACTGTCTTTAATATTGGCATTGTTCCCGCGTCTTAGTGGGCGAAAAACATCTCTCCACAGCCACAGGAAGGAAGATGTTCACAAGCAAAACAACTCAAAATGCCCTTATTGAATGTTGCGGAGACGAAGTTCTGTCCGTGATCTTGGCACGAGTTCGACAGAGCAAATATTATGGCATTATGTTCGACGAGACAACCGACGTGGCTCACAAGTCTCAGCTATCTCTTGTTTTGAGGTATGAACATGATTTAAAGATCAGAGAAGATTTTGTGGGTTTCTTAGATCCTCGAGAACTCAAGCCTCAAGATTCAAATCAGAATCAGAATTCGTCCATGTCGGACAGCGGTTCCGACGAGGAAGAGCAAGACGAAGACGACGCACTGGAGCCAACACTGACTGGTACCAAGCTCGGAAAAATCGTGCTAAGTCTACTGAGGTCATTGTCTCTCGACCCCAAAGGCTGTGTAGGCATTGCAACAGACGGATGCTCAGTAATGACCTCCGAGCTCTGCGGTGCCATTCAGGAAATTCAAAAAGTAGCCGTGCATGCAGTTCGATGCCCCTGCTTCAACCACAGCTTGATCCTTTCAATATCCAAAACATCAACTGTGCAAAGTGTCCGAAACACCACCGGGACAATGCGGGATGTCATTGCGTTTTTTACGGCCTCGCCCAAGCGTAACGCCGTTTTGAAACTCCAGCTTGGCAAACAGCTAACCAAGTTATGCGACACACGTTGGGTCGAACGTCACGACGCTGTTTTGCAGTTTAGAGAGAGCCTGGGAAGCATTGCAAAGGCGTTGGAAACGGTTTCGCAGTGGTGAGAACCAAGCTCGGCTGCCAAGGCGAGATCACTGCTTACATCAATCCTGGATGCCGAATTTGTAATCGCAACCCTAGCTCTCTACGATGTAGTCTCAGTCACGCTTCCCCTAAGTCGGTTGCTCCAAAAGCCGGATCTGGAAATGAACAGTGCCTCGGACATCGTGAAAGACACAATCGTCGTCCTGAGCGAAAAGCGGAACCCATTAAACGTCGAGAAGACTTTCAAAGAAATTTTCGCGCATGCAGAAGAAATTGCCGAGAATATGGGAGCCCAACTAGATGTGCCCCGTCTAGTCCAACGACAAATGAACTGCGCAAAATTGCCTCCACAGACAGCCGAGTCATACTTCCGCGCACATGTATACATTTCTCTTGTGGAATCTGTTGTAGAAGATCTTAAGCAGCGTTTTCCGGAAGAGGTGCTGGAAGTGTACAGCCTCAACACACTTTTGCCTCGCCATGTGAATGAGAAGGGAGCTCCAGGAAAGCTCAGTATCCTGGCAGCAAAATACGGCGTGCTCCTCGGAATGGGAGATGTAGCTTTGCAGACCATCATCAGAGCCGAATTTTCACTGTGGGCGGCGAAATGGAGACGCGAACAAGAGAAGGGGCCTCTTCCATCGACAGCTGTGGAGACACTTCAAGAGTCGGAGCCAGAGCTCTACCCCAACATCAGGACTCTGCTGCGCGTTCTCGCCACACGGCCAGTTAGTGTTGCGACGGCTGAGCGGTCCTTTTCCACCCTTCGTCGAATTAAAACTTGGATTCGATCGCGGTGTGGCGAAAAGCGACTCAACGGTCTTGCCCTCCTCCACGTCCACCGAGATGTGAACGTCGACCAAGAGAAGGTGGTAGACCGCTACGCGCAGGGAGCACGACGAAGGAAGGCGATGTTCGTGCTCTGAAGAACCTTTAAGTTGATAACTTGTGTAAATAATTATGTCTGTATTCTGTCCTCCCCAATTGTAGGTTTTTTTTTTTTCTTCATCTCATCAGATAAACATGAATCTGTTTAATAAATAATTTTAATGTTGCTCCACGCAATTCGCCTAGGCACTGCGCTGAAGACCATTTGAGCTCGCATTTTTGTTTTCTATTGGTTTCACGGATCCACAAGACCATAAAGAATCGAACAGTTATTTTTGTTTGGCTGTTTCCCGTAAAATACCAAGTCATTGAGAGTAAAGTCGCTGAGAAATCCCACCCACTGTTTTTTTATTAGAGTTTAATTACTCCAACTAAATGCTCACTTTTCTCAAGAACTTTGCATTTTCGAGAGTGAGTCAATAAAATAACAATGAAAATAAGAAGGTATTTTGATCACGTTCTTTCAGGAATTAGGAATTCTCCATATTATTCGGCCGTCTTACATTTGTCTTGATAACAAATCCTTTCTTCTCCGGTCTTTGTGGTGGTTTTTTTTTTTTTATTTTTGTCTAAATTGATGTATTTTGTCTGATCGAGTCCCTGCACAAACTCTTTCACGCCGCGTGCCTCAATTGCCTGTGTTGCTTAAATGGGGATAGTCACTGTTTAGACATAGAATATAGAACCATGCACACGTATGTCTCTCTCTATCTCTATTTTTTTTTACCACTTATAGTGCAAATCTTTGAACCACTGAAGCAACAAGTGCGGGTTAATATAAAAGAACAAGAAACTAATACAAATTTGGTGGGAATATTTAGGCTGTAACAAACGTTAAAACACGATTAATAGTTGCTTTTTGTAGATGCCGCAAAAATCGCTGGCCCGCACAATTAAAAAAAAAAAATCACCACCGCCCCCCCCCCCCCCAAACCTTAGCCATAAATCCGCCCCTGGAGCTATCGCGCCTCAAGAATGATAGAAGCATGCTTGCTATGTAGGATTTGAACATGTCTGCGGAGAGGTTTCCTATGACCAATATGGCGGCGGAACCGTCATACATGGAAGACCTCAAACAGCATCTGCCCACTGTCGTTTGTACGATGTATTGAAAGCTTATAAGATGCGCGTAAGTGGTTAAAAAACTTGAAATAAACAATACCTGCTCTCTTGTCATCGCTTCAGAGCGAGTCGGGCGGGCAGTAGCAGCGCTGTTGGACTAAAAAAAAAGAACGGGAAGTAAAATAAAAAGTAGCATAAGCTTTAGTTTTGGTTTTGATCTACTTCCGCTACATCTCGCTTCACCCGCGGAAGGAAGCGAGTTTCCCGCCTCGCTACTTCCGTGTTCTGCGTTGTCTTTATTCGCTCTATCATATCTCTTCTTGCCATCTTCCTTTACCAAGTTTTTTTTTTTTTTTATCTTCTTTTATTGCAATAAATTGTTTTTTTTTCTTGATCTTGTTTTTCATATCGTAACTTCGAGTTTATGACTTCGTCAGTAATGGAAACGGAACTGTCTTGGCCACTTTGACGCGAGAGAAAGCGGCTTGAATCTCTCGCAAGTGTGAGTGGCATAGTTGACGGGCGGTGCTTGTCGATTGTATCGCAAGAACGTTTACCTCTATATTTTCGACATAAATCAATGTACGTGAATGGATCGGGAGCAAAAGCGGGAAGAGCTTGGGGCGTTGGCAAAGCGGAAGGAATAACAACGTCTCGCCGCAGCTTTCATTTCTTATAGCTGCGAAGGGCATAAACGATGATGCAAACTTGCAAGGATACAAAGTCAGACAGAAAGAAAGAGAGAAAAAAAAACGCGGTTTTAGTTTTCGCGACGATCCACGAGATGGCAGCACACGAGCGGAAGTAGCAATTTCATTTTATGTTGCGGCGTTCGGTCCCCAACTTCCGGAAACATAGCGCCGACTCTCAACAACATCCGATTCACATGCGTCATATGCTTTTTTTTTTGTTGTTGTTTACTTTATTTATGTTTATGTTATTGCAATGATTTATTGTTTCGCCCGCCTATCGTGCATTCGGTTTCTTCCGGTCTCCTCGAGATAATGCACCCAGTCAGTGTGGTGTTAAATTTGTCAGAAGATTAATGATTCGCCTTGCTACCTCGTACCCGAGTTCACGTCGGGTTTCGAGGAAGCCTGGTTCTAACACATATTGAGATTTATAGGCCACATTTTACGAGAAAACCGTCACGAACGACTGTTAAGTCACATAACGTCGTAAAGTCACGTGACTCTGTGCACTATGCCACGTGACTTGACGACTCGCGCTAAGACAAGGGAAATTCCGACGTCACAAAGTCACGTGCCGTTAGGTACCACGTGACAGTAGGACGTCACGTGACGTCATGAAGTCACGTGCCAGCATGGTGTCGTGGGACGTTAGTTATGTGACTGCATAACGCCACGTGACGTCCCAAACACACACACAAGTCGAATCTGCAGCTCATTCACAGATTATGTGCTCCCCAGTCTTTGTCAGCGTGATCAAGTTTGTGTAGTTTTTTTTTTTTTTTTTTGCTTTCGTAATGAATATTAGTCTCCCCAAGAATAAATACTGTCGACGCCGGTTATAACAAAGTCACCGGAAATCGTTTCGTTATATCTGCATATTCGTTGTATATGAACTCATACAAATAAAATGAAAAAAAAAAAAGATAACACGGGTGTCAGGGGCACATGTTTATCGAGCCAGCAAAAAGCGGTCGAGGCTTCCCTGCACGCGTCCTGTGCTAGATCGGAGCCGCTTCTCGCCAACTGCGAGAAGCCCCGATCGAAAAAAAATCCTGCTACGTACGGACTGCGTCGACAGCTGCGACGGCCCCACGGAGGACGCCGGCGGTGGACGGCATTCTTTACGCTTATGTGCACTCCGTCGAGGATGGCACGCTTTTGATTCAAGGAGATTGCCTTCGTCTTCCCCGTCGAGGTGCCGGGACTCTCGATCGTGGAGTGGCGATGATTCGCCGAACCGGTGCTTGAGCGAAGTAGACTTTCGCGCAAGAGCGACCTCACCGACCAGACGCCGAACCGGACCACGAAGCAAACAAAGAAGCGCGCACGGCACCGAGTTCGCGCTCAAGCTTGGGGGCAACTGCTCGATCGGGGTCTCAATCCGATCTATGTCTGATCAAGTTCGTGTTCGCATTTCGTAGCAGATTTATTTGCGTGTTCCTATTTTTCCAGGCTTAGCGCCACACTTCCTTTCAAAAACATTCCCGGAAAATGATTTTATCGCAGAATTTCTCGTTGACTTGGACACCCGCGTGCTCACAATTTTTTTTTTTTTTTTGCACAGTCACCCATTTACCCTTATTTGATCTCTAAGCGTATTCAGGAGTTTGTTTCCTTTGTCTAGGTGTGTAAACGGATTAACACAAAACATAAAGCGCAATTTTTTGTGCTGTTTGTTTTTCTTATCTATCTGAAGTGAGTGACCGTCTAGGAAATAAAACAAACGACGCCAAGAAAATAGTGAGTTATGAGCCTCTATCTGTACAAGTGACGAAGGACTACTTTTCAGCTTCCCTCCTATCCTTGTGGGTTTCTTTGTTTGTTTGTTTGTTTTTGCCAGTTTGAGGACCCTGTTGCATAAGGTCGAGGTTCGGTGCGATTTTGCACTGCGAGATTGGGTGACCTCGGTTCCTTCGCATTCGTTGTGGCGCAATCATGTACTTTATTTTTAGCTTATACTTGTGAGCCATTTTCATCAGAAGGCAAATACAGTACTAACATTCCCAATGTACCTCGTGAGATTTTTATAACGTTTTAGAGTCAACGCTCTGCTAACCCAAGATTAAAAACGGAAGAAAAAAACAAACAAAAGAAAACACCTCGGTGACAAACGAAACCGGATACACTGAAAGGGAGGGGAAGAAAAAAAAAACTCTTAATGGTTTTATTGTTTTTTTTTTCTTGTGCACGTAAATTTAGGAGTTAGATCCGTAAAGTATTTTTGCGGTGCTGTTTTTTGTTTTGTTTTTTCTCAAGCAGGCCTTTTTTATTGACGCTCCGTACTTTCCTGCTTTGTTATATCACGTGGAAATAGCTGAAAGTATGCCGTTTATTATGAACAAGCCTCTGCCACTCGCAGTTACTGACATCTCTTCCTCTATTCCTAATGATTTTCGCCCCTTGGTCGAATGAATTATAATTTTGTTTTATTTGTATCGACTGAAAGTGAATTTATAAAAAAGCACTAGAACCGTGTCTTTCGGACTATATTTAGTACCCGGAGTATAGTACGCAGGTGAAACTTTGGGGTCAAAAAGTATTTGCGTAGATAGCCCGCACGCCCTGCATAGTCCGCGCTTGGTGCCTTATCCGAACGCAAAACATTATCACACGCAGCCCACTCTGTCAAATGCCTGCTGTAATAGCTCGCAAAAGAAGCTGGTACCCTAAATAAACCAACATTAATATACTCTGTTATTCGTGAAAATCCTTCCCGCCTTTTCACGATGAACCATCTAGAAAAATCAAAATCCTTGTATACACCAATTGCGCAGAGTTTAGAAGCCAGCCCGCGTTTCCCCCCATCGGCTGTGGGCACTCCGAGGATGCAGAAACCAGATTCGCGTGAGGCGAAGCAACTGCGCATGCGCTCTGCCAACAACAGCGCCACCTCAGTGGTGCGACGTCAGAGAGTTATAGAGATAATCCGCAGCGGGTGGAATTTCATTTTTAGAGCGCAGCTCTTAGGGGCCCGTTTCCGGCTTGAGCGGCGTCGCCGTCGCCGTCGGCGTCGGCGTCGGCGTAACCGCGAGGTCACGTGACCCCCCCCCCCCCCCTGAGGTCACGTGACCACCCCAGGTCACGTGACCGACCGAAGCGCGTATCGGGAGAAGTAAATAAGCTCACCGAACCCCGTGGCATCAAACTGCACAGAACTGTAGAAGTTCCTAAAGAAACGCTGCAAAGAAAAACTTTTTTTTTTTCTCTAAGAGACACGTTTATTCAGAGGAAATTTTACCACCTAAATTTTATTTTAGCAAATCTTACGCCGCTAGACGCAATTTAGGTGCAGAATGTAGAGGTCGCCACCCGCTAAGTCCCGCCCCCCACTTACAAGGTGATTACATCTCTCATTGGCTGGACAGATGATTGAGGTGTGAAAGGTTGGTTGTAAATTTGCATCTCCGTGCCCTAATAGTATTTTAGTCGAATTTTTATTATGTTTGAGAAGCAACTAATTAGGATAGGGTCATTATTGTTTTCCAATATACTCTGCGATGGCTTCTCCCGCTTTGGTTTGAACGTTAACAAACATGGCTGCCGACGTGTGCAAAGTGCTGAAAGCGCTAGCTAGTTGAGCTCGTCCGTTTTTATGAGTGCGGGTTTTATGTTTCCAGAGGCGATTAGAGAAAGATCTCATCAACCGACATGGTCTGCAGCAAACAACTGTCGCAAATACGCGCCTTCGGAAGCGCTGTTCGGATGCTTGTTTTCGTTGCAAGACTGGCCTAAGCCTAGCGTCCCTATTTGGATCGATCTGGCTTGATTTTGTTTTCTTTGCGCGTTTCGATGCTGAATCAAGATGTTGTTTCCCGTAAAAGCGGCCCCGCTGTTTTGTGAATTGTGCACCCGTGGTCATTACGACAATGGTGTCAATGCCGAGAAGATACCTACACAGGTAAGAATTTGCGAGCCAATTGGCTGAAGGCAATCGGGCGTTCGGCTCGTATCAAGTTATTCCAGGTATTTTCCCGTAATTTTGCTTCGAATGGAAAGTAGCTATTACGTTCTTCTGTGCACCTGACCTGCCAAAGCGAATTATCTTACGTCAAGTTTCAATTGTGCGTCGTTACACTCTCTCACCTTGCTCGCAGGTGCCATGTGAAAGACAAAATTAACAAGAACATAAAAGCTGAAATTACTGCATATTCGTTTTGTTGCATTTCTGTCGTCCTCTCGATCGTTTTTTAAAGCACATCGACAGACGCTGAGAGACGCTTGTATTGGACCGTCACCCCCGCATGATGGAACGCTAGAACGCCACTTTCATGATTGAATCTTGCGAGCGTCGTGAAAGTTTTTAGACAGGGGTGAAATACCAGACTGACGAAGGCGAAAACGGTCGCCGACGGGCAGCGTTCATGTCCCCGTGCTTTGGACATGACAGACGACGCTAGACGGTGGTGAAATAGCAGACAATGCCGGTGACTTCCGCACGTCTCCTCACATGACTCGCAGGCGTTGTTAGACGCCAGATTAGACGCGCCGGATGTCGGGAAAGGGAGACACCAGGCTTGTTAGCGTGTTCAGCCGAGCATCCAAGCTAATCCAGTAGCAATGACCCGGGTGACTGATTTGTGGGCAGGGCTTAGAACGGGCTGTTACATCCACCTAAATTGCGTCTAACGGCGCAAATATTGCGCTAAATTTGTTTTTCACCACATGGAAAAACTATGAAAAACAAAATACGTGTCCCAACTATGCTGTTTAAAAAAGCTTTTGTTTTTCCATTGCAGCGTTTCTTTAAGGTTTATAAAACACCTAAATTCCGCCTGCGTGGGCACTTCGAGCGACGACGCAAAGCACGTGACAGTTATTTCACGCAACTATATACCTTTCCAATGTTTACAAAATCACAGTGCAGCGTGCGATCTTCACAGTCCAGCACGTGCGTGTTCGTTGCTTCGGAAAGTGAGGAAAGCACGCGCCACACGCACGAACACTCAAGATGACACCGGCCACACGCTCTTTATTGGAAAGTTCTATACACCTTTCCAAAAAAGGTGTATAGACCTTTTTTGGAAATGTGTATAGAATATGTTGCGAACAATCGACGAATTTCGCACGGCGGATTTTGCTCTGCGCGTGGACTCAGCACAGAGGCTGCTACGTCGCGCGCAAAGCGAGCGTGCTGTCGGGCGACGTTCGTCAGTTTTTCTATTCCATAATTCGCTCTATGAAGTGGAGCCTTTAGTTTGACCGCAGCTAGCTTCAATGGAGCCAATCAAGCTACGTCAGCTGCGTCACAATTAAATCGTCCCGGCGCTCATGGCCTTTGTTCCTTCGATATCATCGTCGACACCAATCACTCAGAAAAAAAAAAATGCACCGCAATCGTATGCGTTTTTTTTTTTCTTCTTGTGTCTGATCGATTGAGCCGGTGATAGCAAAGCCACGAAGAGAACAAGCGCCGTGATAATGTGATTTCGCAGCTGGCAAACACCTTTTCCACAAGGGCGCAGCCATCTTGAATGTCGTCGCTTTTGGTACGCGTTAAAACACCGTTTTGATTTCTCCATGCCGCTGCAATGTCTTCACAAAAGATGCTTGATTGTCCCACATTCTCGTTTTGCCTCAATATTTTCTCGCCTATTCCAGGTTGAAATTTCCGCACACCAGAACGGAACGCAGGTGACTGAGAAGGACAGGAAACAGAAAACGTCTCTGCTAATAGAGAGCACTGCGAATAGAAGCAAACACTGTGCGTTTAGATTAGCGTTACCTGCTCCACGCCGCGCATGCGCGTCGCCGTCGCCATGGACGGCAGTTGGGGCTCATGCAGTGTGGATATGCCAACGCATAGGGCTTGCCTTGCATGCTCACGGATCGTAGCGTTAGGCTGCTGGTAGGACAAAGTGAAACGGAGTACCCCGACGATACGTCGTCGCCTGCCTCGCTCTCACGCACCCATTCAATTGCCCTAGGATTCAGTTTGCCAACTTATACTTCAAAGAGATAACGCCCTAGAAACGCACTACGCTATCGAAAAATGGCGAACGACCAGCTGATCAGTGAGCAGAAATATAAAACGCGCACGCCGGCGTGAACGCGGTCCCCGATTCGCGATACTCGAGACAAATATAAAAGTCGAGACAATAGGGACCTTTAGCAAACCGTTGCCGTGTTTGGCGCACCGCACTACCGGAGCCTTCGAAGCATGCTTCTAAGCGCGCGCCCAGCGGTCACGGTACCACCCGGGCGCGCGCTTAAAAGCATGCTTCATAGACTCCGGTAGTGCAGTACGCGGAGCGCGGCAACGGTTTGCTAAAGGTCCCTAATGCCAAACTCTCCCGCGTACTGAACACGGGGTAATTCAGAGCATATAGTTCCTTGCGCCTAGAACCTTGGAAGCCGCTGTCACCCCGTGCAATGCGAAAGCTCCTCGCTGCGATGGATCAACGGCAAAAAGAGCACTCTCGCCGCGCCATCAGAAGCGACCGAACTGATTACGCCATCTGCCGTAAGATTGAAGCGTCAAGCACCACTCCTGCAAGCCGAGCTACCGCAACCCCGTCTTGCGACATACATCGGCCCACCGAGTTCCTCCTTGCAGCGACCCATATTTATTGTAAGTAGCACGCGCGGAGTTCTTTGAACCAGCCCCATAACTGGATTGATGCGGATGTCGACACCGGACTCGAGTGCGCCTTCAATCGATACCACCTGGAAGACAAGGCCTCCGCTTGACGTCATCGTCGGTAGACGATGACGTCATCGTTTGCGACGAGAATCGCCGCAAAGCCTTGACGTCGCCGCCTGGTATAGCTAGTCGAATGTTCTTCAGTTGCAGTCATCGAGACATTTGTATTGACTCGAAGAACTTTTACTGATGTTGCCATGTTTTGTGGTTCATTGCAGTTATCACTTCTTAGTTTGGGTGTTTGGTGGTAGTTAATCTTCCTTCTCAGCTTCTCCGGCTGAGAAAGGAAGAACGGACAGCGGCTCCACACTGCCAAGTGTGTGTGTGCGTGTGTGCGCGTGCGTGCGTGCGTGCGTGCGTGCGTGCGTGCGAGTGTGCGCGTGCGCATGTGTGTGTGCGTGCGCGTGAGCGTGCTCATGTGTGTGTGTGTGTGCGTGCGCATGTGCGTGTGCGCATGTGCGTGCGTACGTGCGCGTGTGTGTGTATGTGTGTGTGTGTGTGTGTGTGTTTTAGTTCGTTCGTTCGTTCGTTCGTTCGTTCGTTTTCTGAATGTGAGATATTCTGCGCACTCAAGCAGTGCAGTTCTTATGCTGTACACTCCTCGGCCCATTGGTTCCGTCCACAGTCTGTACAACCTGGTTTTGGGTGCGCATATGGCTGCCATATCCGATGTGATAAGCGTTCGTGCTCCCACACTTGGCGAGATAGTGCTGGCCCCGAATGAAAGTTGTGACGGACGACGTGTGGTCAACAAGACTTGCTCCCGTATATATTTAGAAGACTAGTTTTGACAACAAAAGTGGGTAAAATACCGCCTAATTTTATGCGTAGCAGATGTAAGTGCACTGTGTGCGCTACGGATACATAATCGCTGTTTTTGGGGCCCGTGCGTAGCGACTACTTCACCACTCTCGTCCAAAAGCTCGACATGTTTACCTTTGCAACCGAACTGTTTCTTCGGATGCAATTCCGATCAACGGTTTCGTTTCGTGAAGTTCTTTTTTGTGTGTGTTGTAAATTTATCGTGTATGATGAGTGCAGAACCATATTGATAGAAGTGACTACTGAACGATCGCTGCCGCGTCTTGAGTTCGCTCGATGCCGTGCGTGACATAACATTCAAGCGGCGTAAAATCATGCTCTCTATGGGCCGGTTGGAGCGGCGCCCCTACAGCTACTACAATGCATCTAAACTCTTTGCATCTTTAAGTCTGACCAAATATGTATATTTATTGATGATTTAGGTTAGTTTATTGTTGAGCTACTTTTAGCCAGTAACATGACATGAAACCTTAAAAATCGGTAGAAATTGAGGCTTGTCTAATTAGCTCGCCTGGTCAGTCTGTGAGGAAACACTGTCGGGATCGCTTTCGCCTTAGTTTTTCGCGGTCGCAACAACCTCTTTCAAATCCTCCTATTTCAAAGTTCACCTAAAAAAAAACAATTAATTACTCCGCTTGTTAAAACCAACATCAACACGTTTAGAAGAGATCAAGTCGTACAGCCGAAAACTTAGAGCCGGCTCCCAGTAAACAATTTTCGTTCTGGCCTCCCAACTCTTCGGTCTCGCACGATTTTCTTCTTCCTGTGAGAAGCGGTATATTTTGCATCCTTTCTTTGCAGCGTTCGAGCATTTTTTCTGTCGTCTCACGAGGGCGGAATCATCACTTCTTCGCGCCGACGCCGACCCCGGGCGGGACCCCGAGAAACGCCGAGCTCCGGTTCTAACGATTCGTGGGTAGCCCTAAAACCAACTGCCTTTGCCTACACTGCACACGGTCAAACTCTTTCGAATGCAAGAGCCAAACGCTAGACGCCGGCTTTCCGCGTTCTAGCACGTTAGACAAGTGCACTAAAGACAAAACTAGCTAGCTTTAGGCCTATACCGCTAATCGTTCCAATCAGAGCTCGGCATTCTGACGTCCCCTCTCGTCTCCTTCTTTCCCTCAGTTTCTCGCTCGCTGCATAACGCAGACTGAACAGGCGAACGGACTTTTTTTTTTAACTCCCTTTACGTTTTTCGGGGTGTTGCCATACTAAAGCACCGGTTCAAAACCGGAATAAAATCGAGTTATGTCGCCCTTATACTCCGTCACTCAGAAACCGGAGTAAAATGAGGGTTTTCTGCTTTATTTACTCCCATGTGCCGGAGTAAACGCTTTGGGCTTGGGAGTGTAATCGGTTTCTTAGTCTTTAAAACTCCCATCTGGGCTATTCTTCGCTCACAGTGTGACGCCAGCTAGGCTGCACTGCGTGGATTCACAGGTGAGGACCTTTGGGGGTGGGGGAAGACCTTCTCTTCTATTCGAGGTGAGAAGCTCGCTAGGGGCGCTTCTGTTTTCAACACTATAGATAGTGCAGGTGCTACCCACCCGATTATGTTTTAATTTTATACTTCATAAAAGCTTAACATTGAACGTGCTTGCACCAGCTGAGAAAGTTGAAGTATCCTTGTGAAAAAATTCCACCAGGCGGCGAAACCCAAACTTCTCGTCGCGAATGTGGTATTGGTTCAATCCGAGTCTCGAATGCAATGGGCGTTGTGTGTCCATACCTATCAATATTTTACACCGTGCACTCAACGCATCATCGAACCACGGGCAGTAGCGTGGGTCTTTCGATACGAAGTATACCGCTGAGGGGCCTGTCACAGGTGACCCTAGAACTATTTGCTGCGTATTGTACGTCGTTCCACCGTAATATGGCAAAAAGCGAATGCTACGGCCCCTTCGAGCCAATCAGAACGACGGAGGTGAATCACGTGACAGCCCTTACCAAAGGTACAGGGGCCAGAGCGTAACGCAAGCAGTTGGGAGAACAGGAGAAGGATGGTTTTCTCTCTTACCCGGACCCCCTTTTATGTGAACATGGCGTCGCCTTTGTCTCGCTTTGGGATTAGCACGTCACTCAAAATTTGTATAAAAGTGGCATCTCCTCTCTGCCGCACGTGACTTTGGCAACACTGTGTGAACTCGTGAGAGAGGGTATAGTCACGTGTCCTCCTCCGACGCGCCGATTGGCTCACAGGGACCGCAGTCTTGGCCGTTTGCCAAGTTACGGTTAAACGGAGCGCACACCCCGTCACCACCCTCCCTTTCCCACTCACCCTCTCTTTCTGTTCCTTTTACTCCTCTTTTCTTTTCGCGTTCGTTAGTCCTAAAGCTGCGCGTCCTTATAGACATCGTCGGTCGAAGCCGGCTAGCTAATGAACCAACGCAACGCCCCGAAATTCACAGTTCGCTCACCAGATGTCAGCACATTCCGAGGGCGGCGGCCACCTTGAAATCCGGTGGTCTCCCTAATTTTCGCGTCTGCCTCGTCGCGCGCGCTCCACTCACATCAAAGTGAGGGTGACGCTCAAATGGTAGCCCTTTCCCTCTTTTATCCTTTCCCCCCTTTTTTACGAGCGCTTAATCTCCCGGCTAATTACGTTATTTCTTGTAATTAGCGGCGCAATAGTCGGTGGAAAAACTTTGGTCGAGGGCAACGACCCCTTTGCCTACCTATATCGGTCTTTTCTTCCTCTTTCCCCTTTCCATCAGGGAGACGACGGTTACTTTGCCAAAAATGTGGAAGCAAAGCAGTGCCGCCCGCACCCTCAACAAGCAACAAACCAGCGGCCAAATTAACCCGCCTGTTGCACTTGATTTTGTCAACGCGGCGTCGGAACGCTAGGTCCGGTGTTTTGAAGCGGAAGTGAACGTTGACTGCCCCGGCGCGGAAGTCAGGCGGGCGTGCGCTAACCCTCGTCGCTGAGTGGTGCTCGACCTCCAGTTTGCCGCCGGTGCCGTGCCATCTCTGATGTCGTCGATTTTGTCGCTGCCTCTGTCTCTTTGGGGAGAACGAAAGGGAAAGAAGGAAAGAGGCGCGTAATTAGGTTTCTCAGCTGGCGCCCGTAGTGCGCCAGCTGTGTTAGGGGGGGGCCTCGTTCAAATCATTGCAGGCACGCCTGATGATCTCGAATTCCGCTGGACGGAGCTCTGTACGTGTCCTCGCGTATTTTTATTTTGCCGCGTTGTCGCAGAACTTTGTGTGTGTGCGCTTTGTTGTCGTTGCTGTCGTTTAGATGATCTCGCAGCCTCCTTTATTTGACATACTTACCGCGCTGATATTGTTTCGTTCTAACCGTGGTTTCTGATTATCTACACCAAAGCGCGATTGTGACGTCACGCCACCAAGGTGGCGTTGCTATGGGCATTGCGAGCACGTTTCACGCGAATCCAGTGCCGGCGTCCGTGCATGCGCAGTGCCCACACATGTTGCGGACAAACGCTCCCTTGTTTTGTAAACGGCGGTGCTTTCATCTAAAAAAAAACGGTGTCGTGACTTGTTTCGCAGCGCCGAACTCCGTCCGTGCGAAGCCATTAAAGTTTCGAATTTCGTGCGAGAGGCTGAGAGGCTCAGCTGGCAACACTGAAAGCGTCAGATGCTGCAAGAAGGAAGGGCTACAGCCTTAACGGGTTACTAAAAGTGCGGCCGCTTTTGATTTTCTCGGCGCTGAGGAACATCGCGGCGATTGAGGTATCTACATCGTCGGCGGCCGCAACCTCGGCGGTAGCGAAACGTGGCCCTCCACGCCAGTATAAAGGCCTGTTCACACATACAACAGAGCGCTAATTTAGCGCTACGTGAGCGCTCCAAGGAGTGCTCACGGGGCGCTTTCTAGCGCGTGACTTCGTTCTAATATAGCGCGTGATTAGTGCTTTAGTAGCGCCTTGTTAGCGCTCCAGTAGCGCCTTGTTAGCGCTCCAGTAGCGCCGTGTTAACGCTCCAGTAGCGCCGTGTTAACGCTTCAGTAGTACCGTGTTAGTGCTACTGAAGCGCTAACACGGCACTACTGAAGCAAGAAACATTGGGTATGCCTGGGAGGGGCGGCTGCATCGTTCAAACGTGAGCTACTACTCTGGAGCCTAGTGTCTGGGTAGGCCAGGAAGCCGTGATCGCAAAACGTGCCAGTACGGCGGAAGCTACGGCCCTGGCGGGTAAATCAGAACGTGACTACGTATCACCGGAGTGCGCCTTTTAATGCGAAGAAGAGTCAGGTTTTTCGCTGCGTCATGCTCCAACATGTGTGCCTTGCGCTCGTATACGTAGCGCATATCGAAGCCGTCGGCAAGCAATGTGTGGCTTATCGTTCACTTTTTGCCAAGTTTCAATGAGACAGGGTATACCTGTGGGCTCGCACTCTGCTAGAGCCGTCTGGCTCTTGCCGGCTTGCTATAACAGCCTTAACAAAGCACTTGAAAGGACCCAACGCGACGCACAACGGAAACGGGACCTAAAGGTATCCGATGTTGCTCGCGGGGGGCAGCGCTCGAAACGTGGAAGCTAGAGGTCTATTGGGAAGTCAACGTGAATACGCTACGTGTTCGAAGATTGAAACGACTTCATCTAAATTTCAAAGCGGGGAGAGGGGCGGGAAAGGAAGGAGAGGAAGGACACTCTCCACGTGCGCAGAGAGTGCGAGCCGCATATATCAGCTCTGGGGTTTAGCGTTAGAAACCGTCGAAACGAGCCGAAATTCTTCGACTCCCCCGAAAGATCAAAAATGTGAACGAGGAAGCATGCGCGTGGTCGGCTGGAGCCTGTTTGTAATCAAACCATTGCTCAATGAGACGGGGAAGAAGCAAAACGAAACAAGCACTTTACACTGTTCTCTTCGAATCAGTAGGTGCGCACAGCGCTTAAAGGGCCACTGAAGTCGATTCTGAGGTCGTCCTTTTATGGTGATAACTCAATCTCGACGCTCTAAGCATCCCAACAAACCCGAAACCACAACACTGCGTAGCTTATTTCCTCGTTAAAAGCGTGTTCAAAGAACGCGACACGCCCTTTTGGGGTAGAATTTTCTTCCGAATGAAGTGGTCGACGAAGGTCGCTTGTCGGCGAGTTGCAAGCGATGGCTTCTCTGGCGGAGAACAAGAGGAGTTTTATTCGAATGTGCATCTATCAGACTCTCTTCGAAAAAAGCTATAATAAAATCATTCGGAATCTACGCGTATCGTAGGGCTTTCATTGGTCCACACAATGTAGTCCGCGAGAGAAAATAGTCCGCATGTTTTTCTATTGCCCTGAGATGAATAGGCGGTTTTGTGATACAGGACTTGGTATATGTGAGAACTAACACATTTTAAATAATCTAAGATCAAAAATGACCTTTTTCAAAGATGACTTTAATGCTCTTTTAAGCTTGTGTGAGTAATGGAGACTTCACATATATGTTGCAAGTGTTGATGATGGCGAAACTTAAAAATTGCGCTGTCTGCGTTTTTTTTTTTTTTTTTTTTTTTTTGCGTGGTTGCGTTAACAGCAAATCCCATTAAGAATGATAAAAAAAGAGTCGAACGGCGCTGTGGATGGGGTGAGTGGGCGCGCGCGGTTCGAAACTTCCTATAAACAAAACAAGAAACTCAAGGTTCCCGCCACATTGCTGGGAATGTGAACTAAGTTCACAGGTGTCGTGGTGTCATGTGACATCGCTATGTCAGTGCCACGCAACGCGTGACGTGACATTCTAAATTTTATCGCTAACTTATAATGATCAGGCCACGTTGCAAAGTTTAGAACGTCAGGTCACCTGGCACGTGACGTGACGTCATAAACTTGACGCTAAATTTAGAGGAAAAATTCCCCACTCAATTTAGCTAGGAGTAATTGTACACACTGTCCTCGACGTTACACATGTCTCTAATGCCACGATTCGTCCCTGACGTTGAGTATTTTGTCAGAGTCTGTAAAAAAAACATTCCCAACTTTGAAACTTTACTGTCAGTAAAAGAAAGGCGAGGGGAAAATAAAGTTGCTCTTGCGACGACCAATCATCGAGTGTCCTGCGAGAAGCTTAACTGAGAAGTGGGTAAGAACTACGGAGAGAACGTAGGAAGTGTAATAACCTGTCTGAACTTGCACATGCTTGTCAAGTGTGCCATTGCATACGAAGAGAAAGGGAATCTTTGTTTCATGTAATGCCTAGAAGATTTTCAGAGGCGACCACTGGTGAATTCCAAACCGTCTCTGGTGAAGTAGCACATGAATCTGCATTGTGCGGTCTAGGGATGTGCTCTTGCTGTCCTCCTTTGTGATAGCTCAGTTTTGAGCTGAAGAAGCCTCCTCGGCAGCGCTGTCAAGTGCAAGAACATGTAACTAAAAAAATGTTCCATAAGCAGTTCTTTTTTGTTATCGAAAGCGAATAATCTCTTCTTTTTATAAATGTTTTATGCTTTAGAGATTACCATAAATTCGTCCAGTAAAACTGCGTTCTTAACACTCACTGCCAGCTCACAGCCTAACAAAAAATATATTGGTCGAGTCGTTTGAATTTCCAAAGGGCTTTCAATTAAGCACTACATTTCGATAGACAAAAAGAACCATGGCTGGAACTGGAACAACTCAATCTATTTAGGGCATATAAAAAATCCACCACAATCCCTGAAGCTCCACACTTGAGTCCGAAGCGCCATTTTTGACGCCATACAGCCGGAGGCGCATTTTTGTGGCTCACATCTGCCGCAGTCTCAACTACAACGACATGTTTTGTGTCACCTACTGGACACGGCGCATTACAAACAACCGCTGACATTTCAAGTTGACTTGTCAGCTTTTGCCCTTGACGCTTATAATTCCTATTCTTCGATCAACCGCCCGGCCTCAAAGAGCTCGTTCCCTGATGGTAAAATCAATGGCTACCCCTCACCGACCTTCGCCTCCCTCCGCCGAGGCAGATGGAGGCAGAAAAAAAAAAAACCGCCACGACGAGAAGAACGCGGCTTTCCGCAAGTGCCGCCGATTCTAATTCCGGCCGGTCATTCAAAATTCATGCTAACTTCCAACCTTTTCTCAACTCCAAATAAACAAAAAAGCACGTATCTTTATTATTCCCAGAGGCGCTCTAAATGCATAATTTCATACGACCCCTGTGACGTCATGGACAATGTCAACGATGTCGTGTAACGTTGCCACGTGACAACATGGTGTCACGTCATAAAGCAGTGTCACGTAACACGTCACGTGACGTCCCAGTGTTACGCAACGTCACGGGGCGTTATGGTGTTACGTGACGACGTCACTCTGATGTCGTGAGGTGAGCAGCATAACGTCAGCCGAGTGTTCACGCAATGACGTCACGGTGAACCTTTTAAAGCGATGATGACGTCACCCAAACTTTGTGACGTTTTTATTGTGACGTCACCATTGAGAAAACGGCATACGGAGACAAAAGCGGTTAAGAGCTGGAACTATAAATGCCACGCCTTTAAAAAAAAACGAAAACGCTGCAGCTGCGCAACTTCTTTTGTTTATTCGTAAAAACAATTGCGTATTTGCGCCCAGCTCTCCCATCGAACGGAAGTCCAAACCCTACTTTCAGTCCACATAAGCTTGGAGTGTGGGGAAAGACTGCGTGTTTTTTTTTTTTTTTTCACGCTCCCGTTTTGATATATCGGTGCTCACGCTTGCAGTGGTTCTTCCTCTTTGAAGTAACATCCATCTGACTACATCTCCATTCAACAAATTTGAATGTTGTTCCCGTTATGAGCAAACCTGTATGTCAGTCTGCCTCTCTGTGTGTCTGTGCAAGTATTTTTCTTTCCCTCTTGTTGCCTGCCTGTTTCTGCCTTTCTCTCTCTCTCTCTCTCTTTCTCTTTCGTTGTTGGCGTGCTTCTATCTGCCCGCCTGTGTAACGATGTATCTTTCTGTCGGCGTGTTTGTGCTTGTTACTCTGTCTTAGTGTGTGTGTCTGTCATACAAGGAAGAAAAATGCGTCAGACTGTGTCTCCAGACTGACTTTTGTACGATGAATTACCAGTGTCACCGCGGCTTTAGGCCCAGCTAATCGTTGATACTCGATCTCATGTGCCAGTGTCAGTTGGTCAGTAACACCTTCAAGATATAGGAGTTTGCAAATGGCGGAGGCGACACACGACATCATCTTCGAGTGTCAGATGTTCAGTACCGTTGCACAAAATCTGGGAGTTTGCAAATGACGGAGGCGACGGCGCGGTTTGCGTTCCGCCGTGCTTCCCACTATCGGTTTTTCTCCGCGCACGTTCCTGTCTCGCTTTTTTATCATTTTGGGTATTATTCGCTTCCCTCTCGACGGCCACTTTATTCCAGGAGGTGTAGCTTTCCGCCCCCTTTTTCCTCCAAATCCCGATAAGGCTGTTCCTTCACCCCTTCCTTTTTTTTCTCTCTCTCTCTATCGTTCTCAACCATGCTATCGGGCGGCCGCCGTCCATTTGTCACTTGAGACCGAGCGACGGAGATTTTTCTTACTAGCCCCGCACCGGCTGCATATCGGTCTGTCGTAATTTTTCTCTCCGTCTGTCTGCCTTCCATCCTTTCGTCTGTGTTTCCCCTTTTAGCCGGTTTGAGGAAAAATCGACTTGATTTCTGTGTGCGGGTGGAAACGGACAACATTGTAATGGGGAAGGTGTCGGCTATGGGAACTAATTTATCGCGCCGAGTGTTGAAAGCAACCCGCTTAAACTAACTTCATTGAAATAAAAAATATCTTCTTTTTTTTTCACTACTGAAAACCTCTGCTCGGAAGCAACGTCCTTATACTTTCTCGCGGCAAACCAAATTACGCATTATCCTGTGTTCAAAATAATTAATTCGCGGGTCCGACTTAATGCGGTCAAGAAACGTTCAATTGTCCAAAAAGTCCCCGACAAAAAAAAAAAAAAATTTTACACTGTTTTCTTCTTTTTTTTTTTCGAAGATAAATTACGGATTTTACCAAACATTCAGTATCCGTACAAACGTAGTGCTAGCGGTTCGAACTCGATGTCAATGTTGTAAAAGCTGTCGTTAATTGGCTCAAAAGTTAGAACAATTTTCGGAAAATTTCAATGGAAATTGCCAGCCGACGCAGCCCAAAAATACACGCAGCTGATTGGCATCAGCTACCGAAAATGGACCTAATTTTTCTATTGAAATTATCAAAACATCACCTATAACTTGTTAATAAGATAACAGTTAGTTTTAAAACAACATTGTCACTTGCTTCGAACGGCAACAGCTACAATTGTCCTGACACTTAGCGTACGGCAAAAATTAATTCATATTGCGGTAAAAAAAAATAAAAAATAAAAAACATTTTGAGGTCGCACCGTATCTTATTCGAGTATTGAAAGTAACTAAATATAGGTTTTCTTTTGTTTTAACAAGAAACCGCATGGCCACAGGCAACGTGACTAAATCAAATTGCCGGAAAATGGGGTGTCCAAAAGTGCCGTGTAAAAGCATAATAGAGCCATTCCTAGAAGAATTAAGCAGTTCCTAAAATGGACATGAGACTGAGAAGTCCGCAGCGCGACACTCTTAATGCAAACAAGCAATCGTCTGTCTTTTTTTTTTTTTTTTTCCTTAAAATTGAAGATCACTCGTCAAAACTGGTAGGGCGGTGGTATGTGGTCATGGGGAGGGGGAGGAGGGATAACTTAAGCATAGAATCTGTTGTCCGCCACTTGTTTCCGTGAAAGGTGCAAAACGCGTCGATGTGGTTTTTGCCTTAGAGTCACCCACAAAATGAAAGCTGCTCCGAAGAGCTCCAGTTATTCCGCCTTCAGCACAAGCTTCTTACCTTCGGCAACGCTTCAGCATTTCGTGCAGCCCAAGCACGACGGAAGGCACCAAGCTTCTGCTGGACGCCGGGCGTTCCCAGGATACGCCCCGCCGTTCTTACTCTGTCGGCAACCATAGCGGTGTCACACAGTACACCCGTTTTTAACCATTTCCCTTGGTTCCTAAAGCCACGCGGTCGCACCGAAAATACATTGTACAAAAAAAAACAGTATGCACACACTGCCCGAGGTGTTCCCTGTATGTCGGACACTGGCCACACTAAAACTGTGGGCCCACAATATGAAAGCATACATGTGCACGAGAAAAGAGTACAGAGCGCGACACTTTTAGCGCGAACAAGCGATCGCCGGTTTTTCCAGTTTTTCTTTTTGAAATCAAGGGATTTCATCCAAGTTATTATTGCTACGAAAAGATATCATTTAGTTCTATAATGTAAGCAATAAAAATTCGTGCTCGCTAATACTATTTAGAGGTAAAACGCGAAAATGCGCCGATGTCGTGTTCGCGCTAACAGTGTCGCGTCGCGATGTGTACTTCCAGCGCGCACGAGGCGTCAGACAACTCTGTCAGCATGTGTGCAGCAGCGAACGCCCAGACTTCTGTAGAATGTACGATCAGCGCAATGGAGGCTTTCGCGTCCTCTAGCGCGGAGGCACCTGACAACCTGGCTACTTTTCCTACGGTTTCAGTTCGCCGCTCAGGGATTCTTATTTCCTAATCTAACAGTATTTTCCGTTTCAGTTGACGCTTTTTCAACCTTTTTTTTATCGCGCCCGGGTGCCTTCGCCAGCTATCACGCGCCTCTCTCGTATCTCTCCGTCGTTCTCTTTTTCTTTGTCTCTTAGAACTTTGTTTCGAGGCTTTTTTCACTTCGGCGCCGTTATCGTAATTCTCAGTCCTCGTTGTCTGTTTTTCTTTACCCGTCCCTGTCTCAGCCCCGCCATTCCCGTCTAAACGAGCAAAACATTATAAATAAAAACGAGCGACTCAAACAATGTTGAAATGTATACTGAAAACGCAAAGTCCCTTTGAAAAAAATCTCGGGGGACAGAAATATATATGGTATCATTTTGGCTGAATTGGCACAAAAAGGCACTTCCTCGCTTCACGTCCTTTTGAGCCCTAGAATTTTATCTGCATACTTTCCTATACAACTTTTTTTTTTTGTACTCATTTTCACGATTAAAGGTAGCTTTTTTTCTTACGCGTATTATATTTCACCCTCCACCTTTTTTATTTTATTCATTCTAGTGTATACCTTTCAATTTTACTTACCTAACTTTTTATCGTTCATAAAAAGAATTTCCTCGTGAAGGCGCTACGCACCACATAATATAATTTTTTTTTTTTTGTGGTTCATCGTGCTTTACGTTTCTGTTGAAATAAGCGTATCGCGGACCTTACCCTTTTTGTTCATCGCTTATTAACGCGGAAGAGCATTCTTAACAAAGCTCACACTGATTTAGCTTCGAAAATTGAAGCGTGCCACGGTCAACGAGAGTTGGTCGGCTGCCAAACATCTGCACCGTGAGCTCCGCGGCCCCACTAACCAAGCATGGTAACTGCAAAACAAAACTTAATTAAGAAGACGCAACACGCACGCGGTACAAACCCGCATGAACAGACGAGGTGTCTCCTAAATGTTCCCAAAAAACGAATCGGCTCATGGTCCGTCCCAATCCTGAACTTCGTACGTCGGATCACTCGAAGAGTAAGCAGAACATTCTGAACAGTTTATTTTCCTCACCTTCCGTCCAACACAAACCCTCAGCGTCAGTAATATTACCGAGCAAAACCCTACTCCATTTTAGACACACGTCAGACAGACATACCCGCACCGGCTGCCTATCCTTCCCGGTTCGAAGAAGCAGCCCCTCCTGCGAGTATGAATATCGCGCGAGATAAATCTACACGAACGCCAGCAGCACCAGCTAGGCTATCAATCTCCCGATGCGTCGACTGCAGCAGCGAGATGACGCCATTTATCACGCGGATATCCTCGAACTCGGGCGGTTTCTGCCTCCCTCTTACCTTGTTACAGCACACTGAAATCCCGAAAGGAGGCTCACAGGCGCACGCGAGCACCCGTTTTCCTGTTAAAGCGCCACCTGGAGTATGGAGAATACACTAGCCTCGTAAGACGGGCGGTGCCACGCTGAGCGTACCAGACACACTGCGTCAGTTAAAACAGAGAAACAAACAAAGACGCATCCTTCAATTTCTTTTTGCTTTACAATTTGAGAGCCGATTGATCGATGAATGTATGTATTCTGGGGACGACGTTTTGCGTGTACGCCTGCTTCTCTCAGCCAGGGTGCGCGAGCGCGTTCGTAAGAGTCGACCATGTAAGGCTTGCATCGAGTATAATGCAACACTGCTGCGTTCGATCACGCACCAGCCACGGTCGTTTACAAGTGTGTGTCAGCATCTTTCTACGCGCAACACGATAAGCATGTTTCTTCTTTTTTCTGGCTTTCTTATTGTTTGTTTGTTTGTTTATTTACAAATTTTTATTCACCAACGAACTTCTGCCAGCTTAGCGTCCGCGAGCGCCTTAAAAAACCTCACTGACGCACCGGTCAAAACGCGACCGGAAAATATGCCATTTGGCCCACCAGAGGCGCTGCCAAAACTTAAAAGCTGCAGACCTATTAGGTGGGCTGCACCGTATAAGCCGAAATTCCTCGTTTTCTTTTTTGGTGTTGCTGTTTCGTAAACACTCGAAGAAATTTGTGGCCTCTACTTTCCTGCAATGCACTTTGGAGTGCCAATCGCCGCAATATATACTCCGACGCGCCATTTGCGAACGAGCCCGCGCTTGCCCACACCGGGTGTGCGCACTAGGCGTGCGCAGGAGCCCGATTCGCGCGAGGCGAAGCATCTGCGCAAGCGCAGTCCCTGCAGCAGCGCCAACGCCGTTGCGTGATAGTCAGAGAGTTGAGTTTGCTTATACGCAGCCTATCGCCGCAATCTCGGTGAATGACGAGAATGAAAATAAGTTTTAGAATAGGGGGCCCCACAGCTTTGGGTGCCCAAAACAGCTTGAGACATCGCAATGGGCATGCGCAGAGGTTCTGCGCGTGCGCACTGGGACGCCCCAAGCTGTTTGGGGCACCCAAAGCTGTGGGGCACTCTATTTTAAAACTCGCTAATATGTTGACAATTAAAAAAAATAGTCTCTGCTTTGACACATGATCATGACGTCTTATCATGATTGGCGTCACAAAGTAGCCTTTTTTCTTTCTGGGTCTAAGCATTATTTGTAGCCTCGCCATTCGCCCAGCTCACTCCCATAAATTTCGGTAACTGGCTTTGTCGCATGCTTTGCGGAAAAGTACACGCGGAAACGTGGACACTCCAGATGGGTCCAGGACTTTTCGGTGTAGGGCGTTTTGGTGCAGGACGTTTCGGTGCGGACGTTTCGGTGCATGGACGTTTCTGTTTACGTACTTTTCGGTGTGGGACTTTTCAGTGCTCGGACATTTCGGGTGAACGGACTCATGACAAGGCCTGAAGGCCCGTTCACACTCTTGCGACCAAGTTCGACCGAGAGAGACCAGACCGGTTTTTAAGCCTCTTGCGATCTCTTAGGACAAGCTCCGCTGCAGCGGAGCTGGTCCTAAGAGATCGCAAGAGTGTGAACGGTCGCAAGAGTGCGAACGGGCCTTGATCCTGAAGACCTGCACCCGCCGTGCTGTACCTCAGGGCTATGTCTTGTAGCGTCCCAACCCCTCCCTGTTCTTTTCTCCTCCTCCTTCCTATTGACCACTATTCCAGTCCGCTTTCTCCTCTTTTTGCGCAATCCGGCAGCATCACGCCCCAAGTAGCGTTTTCTTCAAAATCAGGTTCGTGCAGAGAGAGGAACAGTTTTCACCGCGTGTATGTATTGGATAGGCAAACTGAGAAATAGGAAGTGCTTCATCTTTCCCCATCTTTCCTTTTACTACACCCCCAAAATTTTGTTCCATTTATATATTTTTTCTATATATATACATAGTTCTACTAGGTGGTGTTCTGTCTCTTACGATCGATTTGTCCAGGAGCGCGCAGCGTTCGGTCGCTGGCAGTTTCCGCGGACAAGTGGGGAGGATGTTCAGCCCGGAGAAAGATGACGAGTCGCTCATTGACCACTGCGCGACCGGAGGTGCCCGAGGGCTCTCCAAACAAGTGACTCAATGGGCACAGAAGAAAGAGTACAAACGTTGGGCGACGCTATAGCAGCAAATGTCAATCCCTCTCCTACTTTCTTGAGCTCTATTATCTACACATTCTCTCGTCTGCTGGAGGTCATATTTTCACGGATATGTTCCACTCGTTACTTTGTGTCTCTTGTCGCAACTTTCACGTAACATACAACGCTCTTGAAATGACGCTGCTCCATTGTAGTAGAGAGTTGTTCCGAACAAAGGACAGCCGTGGGAGAACCTTTTTGTGCCGAGGAGAAAAATGCAAATACGTCTGATCAATGGACATCTGCGAGGCTTACGTTGACTTCAGTCGGACACTATAGTTTCTGACGAAGCGAAAACAACAATACGAGCCTTTCTAATGCCCAGCCTCCAGCGCTTGTTTCAAGCCTTCTGCCGTTTTTTGGCTAAGCGCGCGCATGATATGCATCAGATGCCGAAGCGTTGTCAAAGGTAAAAAAAAGCTCCCGCAAAGACGGGAAAACTTAAACTCGTCCCTCTGCCGTTTTTACCTTGTCAGTCAGTGGAGTGTATATCGATAAATTAAAATAAGTAAAAGAATTGACCGAAACGCAACTTCTTAACCAAAAAAAAAAAAAGAGGCTCGATTCACGATTGGAAGCAACTGAAACCAGTGAGAATGTTTGCTATTTAATGCCGGAAACCTGCTTGCCTGATTGGGTGCTCGTGCGTGTGCGCGGGTTGCCACGTGGCGATGAGGATACAGGACAGAGAGGCTTAGCCAAGCTCGTAAACGCTTGCAGGTGATCGATGCTTTCGTGGTCTGCTCACACCCTATATTGCAAACGCGGCTCATGAACCACGTGACCCCAACTGAGCGGTTAGAAACACTCTCAACTATAGGCACACTAAACCACGACAGTAACCACAAGTCGCCCTCGTGTCAATTTCTTCCGCTGTTTTCCGAACGCTTTTCCTCCTCGCGAACAAACGAGGACGAGACTAATGATAGGGCGAAGCGACGGTGGCATTGAGAAGCGACACGCAATTCTAGAAGTCGGTAATTATTTCCTAGCGGATTTCTAAATTGACGCTCTGCATCGGTGCGCGAACGAGAGCGCGCGTAGCGTCCACTCACGTCTTTGCTTTCGCGTTACGAGTGAAAATGTTGCGGGAATATATACAAAACGACCGCGGACAACGTTTAATTTGTACCAAGAAACGTTACGAGACAAACGGTCAAAAAAAGTGAATATTTTGAAAAAGGAGGAAAGGGCCCGCAGCAGCGAGCATCCAGATAATTAATATTCAAACTTTTGGACTTGTTTTTATTTCATTTTTAGTAGCCTGCCGTTAACGTAATTTCCACAACGACGAAGACCCGTTAGTTTTAAAAAAAAAAAAAAAGTATGTGTAGGAGTTTGGAACTTTCCGCTGAGAGAAATTATCGCTTCACAGCGAGAAAATACCGACAAATTGTTTCCTCGGTGTTTTCAAACTGAAGTCGCATCGATCAACACGGGGCGTTCGCCTAGACAGAACAATGTTAAGACTTCCGGAGCATGGAAAAAACGTTTTTTGCTTACTGTGGTATGTTGTTTTCTTTTGTTTGGTTGTTTGTTTGTTTATTAGTTTGTTTTGCAGAATTATTGAAGGCCGTATTCTCTTCTGCCCGGTTTGGTTGGGAAAGAACAAACGTACAAGTGCCGCTTTCTTTCGCGGCGCCCAAGTTGATCGCTCTCAAAACATAAATTTAAAACCAAAATTATATTTAAAAAGTGTAACTTTAAGATTATTCGTTTTGCGCCTCGGATAGATGCTGCTCGACGTTTTCAAATTAGTTAAAATGAAAGGTCCAATGATGGATGCTTAGCGAATGCGTTAGCATAACACTTGGGAAACGCCACACACGCCCCCTCTTTGGGAAACGCTAACGCTGACACCTTCACTTTTCTTTTTTGGATTTCTCTTTTCCTTCCTCTATTTTTTGCTGCCTCTTTTTGGCCTCGTTGCAGGGTCAGCATTAGCGTTTCCCTAAAGGCCCGTTCACACATTTGCGTTCAGAGCGACCACTATGCTTACGAACGAATGCAACCCCTGCGACTTCAACGACAACTGTACGCGACGTGTACACACACATGGAACCGCATGCAACCAAACGAATCAACAGCCAATGAGAAACGAGCTTCAGCTCTTGCTCCTAGCCAATAGTAAGCAACCCAGCTACGCTTACAAACATGGCGGACGGTTTCCTGCCCGACGCGAGGTCCACCGTCCTCACCGGAGCAGCCGGAGGTTTCGGCTACGGCGTACAGTCACGAAGATCTGCTGTGCGCCTACAATAGCTGTGTAAAGGCTGGTTCAAACATCTGAAACGAACCCGTTACCCACCACTGGGTCCGTTGTGACCGGAACGACTGCTCTGCGCTTCGCGTACACTCCTGCGACCACTGCAACAAGCGCAGTGCGTCGGCAGCACGGCGACCGCCTCTCCGCCGCCGTCAGCTGTTGGGGACGCGCTACCACTCACTTGCGTAACAGAAAATAGATAGACCACCTCCTATGACCACAAACTTTATTTTTTATTTTTCAGGAAACGCTTGCAGGGTAGTGCATAAAAAAAAAGAAAAAAGATGCAGTACGCCGTCTTGCACGATCACGACTTTATACACGACTTTGCCAACAGTACAAATCTCGCCACACGCCTTTTCTACGATTATAAAATAAAATGTAATCTTAGCAGCGATATAGCAACGTAGAAATATAATTTCGTGACCCAATAGACGTTGCGAGCGAGACATTGCGAGCGTTCAGAATTGCTAACACTAATCACCTTTCTCGGGTGATGAAAACGCGTGAAAATTCGCATCCTTTATACGGTACGCACCAGTAATACCTTGAACTTGAGCACACGCATGGAATGCGCCAAAAAAGAAATCCGGGCGATGTTCGAGGACACAAATGCTAAGAAAGCACCACTGTAGTCGAAGTAACAAACACGACGGCACGGGCGTTTCTGCTGTCTTGAGAGTGCCGCCACGAGATCGCCGCACGAGTAGGTGTATCTTCCCTTCTAGTACGTGCTGGGTTATCATAACGACACACGACGAAAATTCACAGTCAAGGATAGCGCTTTTACGCGGAACGATGAGCTTCCACCACGCCGTCCACGTCGACGATCACCACCGTGGTACCTACGCCATGTTTACATATAGAAGGAACCCGGCACGACCGGCATGCAACGCGCGCGCCCGAGCTCTCCTCGACCTGTGATTGGTCTGTCGCTCCCGTCGTTCCCGAACGTAACGAAAAAGTTCAGCCCGGCTCAACTCCTTTCGTTGCGAACGAACACGAACGAAACGACCGTTTGGCGCTTCGTTGCTATGGTAACTCGTCGTTCCAACCGGTTGTATTCGTTCGTAAGCGTAGTGGTCGCACCGAACGCAACTGTGTGAACGGGCCTTAAAAGGGACGTCTGTGGCGTTTCCCAGAGGTTACGCTACCGCACTCCCTAAAACTACACCAATGAATCATTTTATTTTTTTAAACCTCTTTGTACTCCGCCTGTCAAAGTACGTCGACGCCTTTGGAGAGGTCGTCCATATCACTCGTGGAAAAAAACTACATCCATACTACTCGTGTAAGGAACAGCACTCATATCACTCGTTGAGGTATCCGCATCCATCGTTTCAACTACACACACACACCCCACCCCACGCACCGCTACCACGGAAGCCCAGAGCGAAGAACAACCGGCGACGGCCGAGCGGCAACTGAGCACGCCCGCACTCCACCGCACTACTGCGCCTCCTCCTCTCGGGCTCCGCGCCAGAAGTGCGGCGCTCCTTTGACGAAAACGAAAACGCTCGTTTTGACGAACACCCGGTGGTGTCTGTTAGTTTTTCAAGGCCTGAAAGAGAGAGAGAGAGAGGGGGGGGGAGGTGACACATGCTGACATCACCGCTTCGGGCTAATGGGAGCGTCGCACGAGTCACCCTCTCCCTCTCCTTCTTCTTCATTCCACGGCGCTGACAAACTGTCAGACACCGCCGGGTTTTTGGTCAAAAAGAGCGTTCTAATGCTAACGCATTAAAAAAGCACGTGGGCGCGTTTTGGGGGGTAAACAGAGGCTCGAGGTGCGCGAGGAGCAGACGAAATTCGTATAGCGCGTTCTTCACTTATTGCGATAATGGTGGCTGAAGCTCAAGATCTGGCATTACAACAGACATGTTTCAACAGACCTTTTTCCACGGGCGCCGCCATCTTGAATTGTGCACGCTTCCAGTATGAGCGAAAACATTGTTTTGCCGTTTCCGTTGCCACGCCACTAGAAGACATTTATAATATAGGCGTAACAGTCAGACATTCTCAATTTGCCTCCCATCTATTTTTGTTTATATTCTTACTATTTACAAGTTGAAGTATTTTATTATTTTTTCGTCGCTCATATTGGATACGCCTGCTACGCTCCAAGAGGGGACAGAATTGTGTCCCAGTGCGACTCTAAGCGAAGTATATGTCTAAAATGTGCCCGTTTTTTTTTTTGTTTTTTTTTAGAGTGCAAATTTTTTTGGTCACTTGTTCCGGATTTTGTGAAGTAGCATTTCATGAAGCCACATTTTGTGAAGACGTGACCTGTGACATCCCATAACGCAACGCGCGCAGTGTTGCATTATGGGACGTCACAGGCCTACACACCAACTCAGGTTCTCCGCTAAATTTAGTGGTGTAGTTGAATTCATCTATATGTCACGGGACCGCAGGTCACGCGACGTCAATTTCCCCGCATAATTTAGCGATAAAAATGAGGTCACGGGACTTGATGTCACGTGATGCTAGAATGTTTCACGTATGTAACACAATTGCCCAGCAATATTTTTTTTTTTTTGCAAACCTCTGTTTTTATTTTTGCCGTCGCCTCATCCAATAAGAAGTGTACGAGCAACACTACCTAGACTGACAGCCCTCTCCGCTCCTCCCATGACGTCACTCCAAGGGCCCGGCCGTTTGACATCTCGTCTATTTTTCAGGGCAATGGCAGCGGAGATTATGACGTAGGTTGTTTCGTCGAATTTATTTTTGAGTGTGGAGTGATTTCTGGCCAAACCAGGGATGATGCGTACGTTACAGTGTGTGCTGTGATATGTACTGTGATGTGGAAGAAACGTGCAAGAAACCTGGGCCCCTGGATACCTCCACGGAAAGGAATTTCAGGTAAGCTTAATAGGAAACGCTTTCTATTAGGCGTCGTTTTGTTGGACTTGCAGACGCTAATTTTTCTCGACAACTACGCTACGGTTTACTTCTATGTAATCCTAACTCGCAGCGTTTTACTCAAAGGCACACACTTGTTCACCGATGCTTTAACTGGTCTAGGTCTAGTGTGAAAAGCCTTTTGAGCACGAGAGCTCGCCAAGAAAAAAACGACGGCGAAACCATTCGAAACACGCAACAATGTGGACGTTCTGAACTCTGTTTACATATAAATACCTTCTACCTATGACGACTGCGCATTCAACGAATTTGACGACGCATCTGATGACGGGCGAGCAGCGCGAGCGAACCGGCTAGTACTTGCCCGGCGGCCGGAGATGACCGGAAAAGCCGAACACATCGGTTGAATTCACGCCGATCTGGAGGGGAGGTATTGGAAAGGCCTGTCAGTCAAGGTGGAGTTGGTACGAGCCGCACCCTTTGTGAAGATTTCTGCCGTTTTCTTCGTTAATGTCCCCTCTGCCTCCGTACGTCTTTATTATAAGTCGCCGTTACACCGCTGATGCATCATACAAAGGACAGTCTGAAGACACTAATTGAGGCGTGTTTCTTCCTCTTATAACGGTCGCATTGGCCGTTCAGTCTGAAGGCACCTTCGAAACGCTTCGAACATATGCTTGAAGCGTAGGTATTTTTCTTATCACGTCTGCCGTGAACAACGCGTCTTAGTGTACGATATGTATGAGCAGTCTTACTGCGCCAACAATCACATCTGAACAGAATAACCGGGTTACTGTAACAGATTACGGTAGAATGTCGCTCGCTTATTCAACGCCGTTTCGAGAACGAGCGAGCAACGTTTGCGCTCATTTTCCTTGCGAACAAACTACCGACATCAGCATACACACCCGATCCTTGGAGAAGAAAAAGCGAGCGGCGGAGCACAATATAACTCTCTCCGGGTTTCAGACGAGCGGCCCCGGGCTGTGTGCGTAGGGAGAAAGAAAAACGAAGACAGAACTCGGATGTAAGGCTGTCGAGGCAATGTTGCGTACGAATAAATCACATTGTTTTCCTTGCCACGTTCGGAAGTGTTGTGATGCGTAAGCTGGAGCGATGATCGCCCAAACAAATGAGAAGGACCGAACGCGACGGGCGGTGTCATTGTCATAGCTACTACTGCGCCATGAAGCCAAAAAAAAGCTGTTTGATGCTATTTTGAGGTAAAGAAGCTTTGGCGTATAATGTATCTTATGCCAGTAATCAAATCAAAAGAATTGCAAGCTACCCGATGGAAATATTTGTCTTTTCCACAACAGCTCCACCGAAATATTTTATACAGCCTAGATTTATCGATGCGTTTTCATAAACACCCGAAGTCAACGAATGTAACCATAACGCATCTTGAGGGAATAAGATTCAACCCCAACCCGTAAAAAACACAAAAAAAGCAACAGCTCACCGCAATCGCAGCTTATGTAGTAGAATAGCCTCCTTTATTCTAGAAAGCCTGTCAATTCCAGGACGGAGCCATTGAGTGCGCGGCCTCCACAAAAGGGCGAAGAGCAGCGTCGAACGGTTACCCATGTGGTGGCACAGAACCACTTTTGGGGCAACCTAGAAGGCACCCTAAGGAAATCTAGAGCCATGTATTGGGACAGTCTGGCCTGTCGGTGGAGCGACGAAGGCTCTGGAGAGGAGGTAAGTGAAGGAAAGGAAGAAAGCGCCGAAGGAGCAACAAAGGAAGGAAGGGGAAAAGAAGCACAACCGCTATTTTGACGCAAACACGTTTTCCGCGCAGAGTGCTGTTGAGGATACGCGTCGTCTGCTACGGCCCAACTTCTTTTTTCGACTGAATAAGAGTTTGCGGTAAAACGTCGAGAAACCTTCATACTTTAGCATTTTAACCCACCAAGAAATAACTCTATATCATTTTCTTTTTTTTCTGCTAGAGAATGTGAAATAAAAGGAAAGAATCCAAATTTCAGTGTCCTCCCACAGATTCCACCGGGTGAATTGAGAATGGCGGCCCTCCCGCTCAGTTGGGAGGAACCGAGAGTTCACACGCAGCGGTCACGCCTCTCAGTCTGCGCTGCTGGCTGATTGGCTCGCTGGGGAGGGGGGAGGGGGGGCATTACGGTGGCGAGATCATTACCTGACCAAACTCTCCCAACATACGGCTCTGGGGTAACCCTTCAGCCAGATCTAATAATACGCGCGGTATCCACTCCGCGAAACAAGCACAAACCGCAATGGAAAAAAAAAAGAAACGAAGAAACAAGGCTACCGGCGCGTGGAGAAATGGGAAAGGGGCAGAATAGAAGAGGGGGGTCGACGAAAAGTAATTTCTTTCCCGAAAAAACAAAAACAAAACAAGAAGGAGCGCTTTCCTGTTTCCGGATTTCACCGCTGGGGCATTGTTTGGCGCTGCCAGAAAGAGCAGAAAGAGCCCAAATGGATAAGGGACGGTGGGCACGAAGAGTGTTTAGCTATCTGTACATGAAGGGTATTGACACAAAATGGAGAAAGCGAACAAGAAAACTCAGATCTAAATATGTGGGCAACAGTGGGGAGGTGGGTCAGGAAATGACAGTTAAAAAGAAGGTTAAGGAAACAGAGAGAAGTATATGGGAAGCCGGTATGCAAACAAAATCAGCATTGGAGATGTACAGGTTGTGTCAAACAGATATCGATAAAGAGAGTCTCTATGATAATTGAAGGGGGAGTTCCTTGCTATTTGAAGCCAGAACGGGAGTGTTGCGGACTAAGACATCTAGAGCCAGATATCAGGAGCTAGACACCGTGTGTGGAGCTTGCGGAGAGGAGGAGGAGACGGCTGAACATTTGGTACTTTACTGTAAGGGGCTTCACCCTGTAGTGGCTGAAGAGCCTATTAATATAACAACCGCACTGGGATTTTGGGATAGTGAGGGGAAAATAGACATGGGGAAGGTGGAGATAACCAAGAAGAGATTATCTGACTGGTGGCATAGGTCAAGGGAAGGGTGAATATTTTCCTATTCCCTACTGGGCGACCCTTTCTGCGGAAGGTGTATGCACCCGGTTGCATAGAGGCGCCTCCGTCGTACGGACCGTAGCTTTTAAGACTAAATATCTAGATTTGTAACTCGTAAATTAAATAGCTTAAAAAAATACTGGCTAGGTGGCGCAAGCCGCCGCCCGATTCAAAGGGTTCAGCCCCATCCATCCATCCATCCATCCATCCATCCTGCGCGTGCCCTCTTTGATTTCTTTTCCCCTTTTTCAGCCGGCCATGTTCTTTCGCAATTTGACAAGCTTTCTTGAATAAAAATGGCTATGGTAGTAGCGATACATAATCACTGACAAGTTAACAAACTCAGGTCTTCGATTATCTTGTTTACTCTTTCATATTCGTAACTTGTTCTTAGTCGTTCTGATCGGCTAATGCCACCATCTCATTGGCCGAGGAGCGATAACTCGATGCACGGGACACGACACGCACTGCGTTTCCTAAGTTGCCACTGCCTATAGTATGCAATTTTTTTTTTTATCTTTCCCGCTAACAAAGAAAAGAGACGCGAAGTCACCATAATTAAGCTTTGTTGTTCCTGGTAGCGTTGTTATGAACTTGTCCCACTCTAGCCACACACAGCTGCTTTTGGTATGTCAACAAGACAAAACATACCCCGGGAAATGGAGGTATCTTTGACAAGGCTTGTCCACGAATATCTCGTGATGCTGGCTCGTTGGTGACGTTCGTGCGTACATAAGAACGGCTGAAGAGGTAACCTGTATCCGAGCCGCCTTTGTCGTTTGTTCATGTAATGAAACAAGCTCCTCGCAGAGATTGGAACAATACCTGCGTAGAGGCTGTTCCTGCAACCGCACTCTGATGTCTCTTTTTTAACTTATGTTTGGTGTCGGCCACTACGCGATGAGTCTAAGAGCGACTTGTAATCCGGTTCTCACGACGCAACGTAATTCGAGCAATCTGGAACAAGCCTCGTGGCGCACAAGCTATCCGCACCCGTTTCGTGTTCTGTTGGCGATTTTCGCCGCGTGTTTTCGAACCTCCTTTCACGGCTTCGATTTTAAGCCACCGAGCGCTGTGACAATCCGATTAGCTCGCAAATACTGGCGAGCGAACCTGCCGTGACAGCCTTCTGTTCCAGTCACTGCGTGCCGTCGATTTCGCAGCGACTCGGAAACTTCGTTAGATGCGAGTCTTAGCAACGAAGTCCTTTCTATTGCGTATACTTCTCTCTACCTTACGGTGGACGGCAGCGGATGCTACGAGCCGTCCCAGCCAATGCAGCGCTGTGAGCCTATTGCGTGACTATGTGCCGTCGGTGCTGCCGTCCCAAAAGTCACATGAAACTCGTACGAACTTGTACTGGCTCCAATGGCTCTTCGCGTCCTCCGCGGTGCATCATAAGGTAAAACGGAACATATGCGTCGTATGCGGAGAGCCTTGATCCGAGAAACGACGTCTGATCAAGGGGAGGCATTCCTGTCGTCCTCGAACTGACAAAGAACTGCAAAGGTATGGGCCAGCTGGCCCAATCGTCTGTTCGTTTTGCGCCTCGAGACGGCGGCTTTCCGCAACTGCGTACGCGCGAAGGTGAGCTTACGTGACTCGGAACCGTGGTATGACTGGTCGAGCTAGCTTCGGCCCCCACTCCACTGTCAGCTTTGAAGTATGGACAGGGTGCGGCAATTTTGTTGCTAGGTTTGAACCTCTTGAAATGTAGCGGAGCTTGTTCACGAACTGGAACTAACCCCTGGTTTGAATGCACGGCTTGTTTTTGCTTCCCGCACAGCCAAAGGTTGTTTCGGTGTTTTCCGTCAACATTGGGATGCGTCTCCATACGCAAAATCGAGATTGGACATTTTAAGTTTCAACTAAAAAAACATGGACGTCGAACAAAAACGAATCGCAGTAAATGTTTTTGGTGGACCGCGATCAGATCCAATTCGTTCGGGGCTATGAATTCGGTAGCATATTAGATAGACGACTTGGATAGATTAAATCATTTTATTTTTCAATTTATTCCTAAAACCTACCCCGGAAGTTTGATAACAGATACATCATCTCTGTGGGAAACGTCAATACAAACATAAGAAAGAAAATGTTACGAGTGTACTTGGATATTTCTTACAAAGCAGAGAATTCCGATTTGGTGTGTTAAAGGCTAATTTAACTAAACCTCACCGTGAAATGCGCAGGAAATTTATTTTAAAAAGGCGAGAATCGCTATTAGTGTGGTTTTGATGAGGCGTATGTAAATGGGAAAATAGATATTACACCCAGTGTCTCCACCTATTTTTAAAAAGTTGTTTCGACAAGTCATTACAAACTGGGCACAAATTTACATGTAATCAGGGTATAGTACGCAAAGTTGATTGATTCGCCGAATGTCCTCTTTTTTACGCTGGGCATCCATACGTGTGTTGTTATGTTTTGCGGTGGGACCAAACCTTGATATCTATACAATAGAGTACTCGAACATTCGCAACGTGTTATACTGCTAAAGATTTGTGCAGCATCATAAAATCACCGGATGTAACAACGAAATTACGATCTCCGGAATGTTTCGGCCAGTAAAAGCCGTTTGAGCAGTAGATATTGACATGGCGTGCCTGAATTCGGCGCTACGTTTCACAGTATCGAGTTTCCAAACCCCCGCACACAGTTTGTTTTTGTGGTTGTCCCTGCTATTAGTCCCTGGAATAAGCGGTGATGAACTGGAGGTGGAAAATCAACACTCGTAACAAGATCAGAAGCCCCTGATTTCGATTCCTCGGGCAATTGTTTCGAAGGGATATGCCGCCGCCTGCTGTCTCCACACTGCCCTCCTCCAATTGCCGTCTCTTATCTCTCTCCCTCCAATCCCCTCCCCCCTCCTCCCACTCTGCCATCCCGTGCAGAGACGCTGCTTCTTAGCCGTTTCAAAGGCGCAGGTGCTTAGGCATCGTCAGTTACTGCTGTATATTTTTGTTTTGCATGAAAACAGGCAAACACGTCATCATTGCTGTCAATTCTCATCTGACATTTCGGTCCAGGAACTATTCATTTTCTGATGAATACAGCAAAGTAGCTTTAAATGCCGTATTCAGATAATGCAAGAGCAAACAAAACGTCAATGCAGCTGGCTTTCATGCAGATAATCACTTGACGAATTAACATGACGCGAGTCGAACTCAATTATTTGAACACAGTTCGATCTTATCGACAGAATCAAGGGGAAATGTGGCAGTACTCACAAATTCAACAAAAAACAACACATCTTCAACTTTTATACAATAACAAAAAACGAAATCAGCCGGAGACAAACAGATGCAGACAAATTCTAATATTGTCACGAATGACAATTGATGAGGCCGAAATAACTGAGGAAACTAAACGTTTAATGGGGCGAACTTGCCCGACTTCGGGCGTCGAAGTCGGCGTAACAGCAGAGTCGAACGCTGAGGCGAAATTGACTGCGGCTCGCCACGCGGAGCCTCTTATGTACACGCGGAGGGTTCTGAAAGAATCGGCGTAGAAGGTTCGGCGTGTAGAACTTTCTTAACTCGAACAAGCAACACGGTTCTCGAATTTACCAGAACATTACATTAGATGTCAACAAAAAAAACACCATCTTCCCGAGGGGAACCATGGGGTGATGCGGAGCATCGTGTTGGTTCCGAGGAAAGAGTCAGTTGCGTGCTGACGTCGAGAGATGGCACCACCGACTGCCCTAGCGTTACCCCCTACGCGAGCCTTCGTCGCGGCTCGCGGCAGAGAAACTTGGAACGCTCGCCGCTCGCCGTTTATTTTTTTTCACACTTGAAGGAGAGGAGACTAGAGGAGGAGAGTTGCGCGTGCGCGCGCGGTGTGAGGAGAAGCGAACGCACGCGCAGTGCACGCAGCTGGTAGAGAGAGAGAGCGGAGAGAGTAACGCGCAGCTGTTGGAGAGAGGGAAGGAGGAGAGTTGCGCGTGCGTAGTTCGAGTGCCGACTACAACGCCGACGCCGCGGGACATAGACCCGAGGAAGAGATGCTCCGCATCTAAAAAGGCGTCCCCGCGGCCAGGAATCGAACCCTGGCTTTTTGCGTGGGAGGCAGGCGCTATAACTGTTAGGCCACACGCGCGCATCCTACTTGGTAAGCTGCGCGCGCGGCAATATGAAAGGCCTTAATTAAGAGATGAACAAGCGACTTACGGAGTAACGAAACGGAAATAAAAGACGAACGTGTAGGCTCCCATCTTATATAAACAAAATTTAAAAAATGGACACTGCAATTTTGCACAGACCTGAGCCCTCCATTAAAAATTGTTTCGTCGTACAGTATCGCTTAATAAAGCCATCTGCAATGCCGTTAAGGTTTATTCTGCGGGTGAGATCTTTGTGGCCATGCGGAAGTGAAAGGTGATTTAGGAGGGCCTGTCCCATCGTTGACCTCAAATTCATTTTTATGCGGCGACGTAGTCTCTGCCAATGCGTGGGTTCGACGACTCCCGTTGAGGCGCGTTTGAGAATCCGTCCTTTTTTCTCAATCCACCACTCTTTTTTACAGATTATCCTTCGAAGTGCGAGTCAGGCCTTTCGTAACGGTTTCCGTGGCATTCAGTCCCAATCTCCTCGGGGAGTTCCAACTTAACCCGTCTTTGCTCCCATAAACTTAGGAAATCAGGAACAGCACGCAAAAAGACGAGGACAATGAGAGTAGAGCACAAGACGAACGCTGACTATTAACTGAAGTTTTATTAAAAACGGCTCAAACAAGAGAAGCAGCACAAAGCCAGCCAACGCCGTAACAACCAATGGCGTGTCGCTCACCAGGCATGCATAAAATATATCTCTTTTTTTTGTGTGGATAAATTGAAGGCAGGCTGACGCTGTGCCCCGAGCCAGCTTTTTCTAGTACATGCGCCTCCAGCACCTCTCTTTGCACTTTTGTACGCCCCCTGCCAATGATTATGGTATCTTCGAAGATAGGGTGACACAGACAGTCTCTGTAGTGTGCGTACAAGTGACCTCCGGTCATTGACCATAAGGAAAGGGCATGTTCACGCATTCTCTCATTGACACAGCGTCCCGATTGCCCTATATAAACCCGGCCGCATGACAACGGGGTTTTGTAGATGACACCTACCACACAATCTACGAACATGTTGGCATGTTTAACCGTGCATGACCGCTTGTTACTTTTTGCCTGATTGGCCTGGTTTACGCGCGGGCAAAGTTCTGCCAACTTGCGAGGCGCCGAGAACACCATTGGCACATTGAACCGGTTAGTCACTTTTTTTTTTTTTTTAATTATGTGAAACCTTATTTAGATATGGGATCACCTAGGGCCTTTGTTTAGGCTTTACGTTTGGGTCCTGAGAACCACTCTTGACTTTTTTCGAGAGTGTCTGAGAGACACCAAGCAAAACAGACCAAGGAAACCCTGCTCTTAAAGGGGCCATGAAAGGAATTTTGCGCTGGGATAAATGATTTTAAATTGGGTCTTTACTAATCGCTTATCGTTTAGTTGGCCAAAAGAAAGAGGGTAGAAAGTCAAAAGCCAGCTTTTCGGTACGAGCATTTGAAAATATAGCGGACTATTTTGTACCTTCTTCCCTTCGAAAGCTCTCCGCCTTTTCACTATGATACATCCGCGGTTCCCAAAGCGCGTCAGTGGTGCCAACTTGACGTCAGTCGAGCCCAGCTCACGCATTAGACGCGAGAACTGCGTCACTCGGACGTATGCGCTCGTCAACAATAAATCCGTCGACGAATATTCGCATTCGCGTTCGTGGCCAATGAGTGTCCAGAGGAAACTTAACGTCACTCGGGAATGACAAGTTCTATGGTGTCATAAAAAGCACGGTGGAAGCTAGGAGTCATCGTACCGGTGCCGAAAAATGTCACGAAGACGTGATTTCACAATTCGCATTTGAGTTGAGGATTAAAGCTAAGGAGGAAGAAGTACGAAAATCGTTTCATGACCCCTTTAAAAGTCGCTTGACTTGGGCTTCATAGCTGTCAAACATAGCATGGTGACAAGAACTGTACAGTGCAGGCTGTAGGCATGACGTGGCAATATTTCGTTTCACAAGATTGGAAAGGGCGGAGTCGTATACGGCAAGATTTCCTTCTTAGATCGCGGGTTGTGGCGCCAACACACATGTTGCCCGGTAGTGTTTTTTTTTTTTTTTTGTTTGAGCCGTTATTAATAGAACTTCAGTTGATGGTCAGCGCTCGTCCTGTGCTCTACTCTCATTGTCCTCCTCTTTTTGCGCGCTGCTCATAATATCCTGTCATGAACCAACTCGCCTGCATTGCCACTTTAGCTCTCAAACACATCCATATTTCTTTTTTTAGAGCGCAGCTCTTATGGTACGTTTACACTTGCGGATCCGCTAGCGAATCTGCCCAGCTTTTGCGGCTGGGGCGAAACGCTGCGCGGAAAACGCGGCGGCGAGCAGTTTAGGTCCAGGACCTATTTCTGCCAAAGAACGAGGCGTTTCGTTGACCGGAAGTGACATTCTTGCGCAGCACGACGCTGCCTACGTCATGAGCACGCGTAGTTCCGGGAGCAGCAACGCCCGGGAGAGAGAGCCAAGGCGGGAACTCTCGCGCCTTCTCGTCATATTTGACGACATGTTACGGGAACCGCTGCCGCAGCTGGCGGCGCCGCCACCGCTCGAAGGAAATAGATGTAAACGCAACCCGCTCGTCGCCGCCGCCGCCGGGAGCGGTTCCGCTCCCGCGGCAGCGTATTTCTTCTCAGGTGTAAACGTACCATTAGGCGCCCGTTTCCGGCTTGAGCGGCGTCGCCGTCCGCGTAACCGCGCGGTGCATTATGGGAAATGTCCTATAATGCACCCCGCGAGCCCCCCCCCCCCCCCCCCCCGGAGCAGATTGAAGATTGAGGGGAGAAGAAGGATGGGTATACCCTCCCCTCAGCACCCTTCCCTCCTCCTCCTCAAGAGCTGCGCTCCGATTCGGCGTTACAGGGAGTTGAAAACAGCTTTCACTTTTTTTCTTTTCAATTAGAGTCCCGTGAGTAGAGCTTTTTGTATCGGGGTCCCGTGGTTTATTGGCCACGTCTGCAATACGAGCTGCGAGAGGGGTCAAAAGTATTGATCGTCTGCAAGCGTCTGCGCCTCTCGGAACACTTTCCTCCTCGCCCCGCGACAGCGCAACGCGCACGCAGTCGCAATGAATTTGACCAGGAGGCGTCTGCCATTAAAGTGCGCGCGTTGTTTTGAGTTGTCTCCTTCCATAAATCTAAGCTCTCTAAAGAGGAGACCCAGCACCTCCTAGAAGACGAGGCAAGCGCATATGACGTCATCTTTAGAAGACCCCGACCCACCCCGAGTGGCAAAAACACTGAATCTCGACGGATCACGAGTCGTCGTCGCGCAGAAAACGAGACCGTCGAGACCCAAATATTCTTCTTTTCACTTTAGGAAGGACAGCGGTGGACGCTACGAGCCATTCTAATGTCATGTAATTGTCGCGTGACCTTCAGGAGAGACGCCACAATGCGTGGCGTGCGCAGTCACGCGATTTGTTACTTAGTACTTGCTTTGCTAAGATGGCTCCTGAAGGGCGGTCCAAACCAAGCCGCAAAACTGGTCCGCAATAATGCGCGAGGCGGAACCCGTTTTTCCTCTTCTTTTTTTTTTTAATATATATATATATATATATATATATATATATATATATATAACTTGCGCGTGCCGCTTTTATCCCAGAAGCGTCCGGAAGTGTTTGGAAGGTACAGCCAACGCGCCGGAGTGCGCACGGCATAGTTGAGCGGGAAAGGGAAGAACGCACATCACGGGTGTGAGAGGGAGAAAAGGCACCCGTGGTGGGATTTTTGAGTGGCTTGGAGAGGGAGAATACAACAAAAGAGGAGCAACTGCTTGTTAAGCCTCCCCCCCCCCCCTAGCCCAATTTCAATTTTCCCCATCCCGCTCAAGGTTAGCGAGGAAGGCGAGGAGGGTGGACCGCATTCTCATGACTGGCCGAGGGGCTCTCCGGCTCTCTCCGGAAGCGGAAAAAGTTTCTTTGAACCCGGAAAGCCGGACCAGCAAAACGTCACGTTCACGTGACCGTGGACGTCACTCCTCTCTCCCGGATTTCTCCGGCACCCGGTTTCGCTCGTTTTGTGGGTTGGTTTGGACCACCCTTAAAGGGATGCTGAACCGAAGTATGGAGCTTACAAAACACGGCTGGAGCGATAGGTGGACGCTGCAAAACTCAAGAACATCACTCATACAGCGATATCTCTAATGAATGGCCGTATTTTTGGAAAAGAAGCGCACGATTCAACACGGCCGACAAGGCCGACGAGACGTGTAAGGTCGCGATTATCATTGCCTCTCCTCTTCGCTTCGGTTCACCAGGAGGTGAACCGAAGCGAAGAGGAGAGAAGCGAGACCGCTTCCCCTCATTCACAACTGTTCGAAGAGAATCATGACATCACAATTTTCGCTTGATCGCCCCCTCCTTTTCTGAAAATACGGCCATCCGTTTGCGATATCAATGTATGAGTGACGTTTTGGAGTTCATAGCGTCCCGTTCCACGCTTCTGCGGCCTTATTTTGCGAAATCCAAACTGCGGTTGAGCATCCCTTTAAAGTCCTCTGCGGTCCATTGTGATTAAGTGATGTTTATCAAAAAAGTAACCTTACGTAATATCTTCAGGCATGCACACTTAAAGAGAATATAAAAAAAAATATGTTTGTTTTAAAGTCAGAAAAACCACAAAGGGCGAGGGGAGGAATAATGTTTTTGGTTTCTAGGCTGGGTGGCGCAAGCTACCGCCCCTTACAAATACAACCACTAGCATCCATTCGTCCATCCGGTAAAGGAATACCCGGAATTGTGCGGAGCTGAACGGAACGACGCGTCGGAATATTTTGTGTCAAACTGTCGTGTACGGCGAGTCAAAGCAGCCGTTTCTCCAATGGTTCCTACGTCCGATAGGATAGCTTTGTCGCGCATGTGTCTCACGCATTAAACGCTGCAAAACGCTGCAAGGCGCCGCTGCCTGGATCCACTTGTGATCACGTTTTGACGGGAAAAACGCGGGCCTTGTCTTCTATGTTATATTGGGAGATCCAACTTTCGCGACCCCAGCGGATAAATCGAGAACTAAAGAGATGGGGACAACAACATGAATTATTTGCTCGCGCTTTCGGCGTAACGCTCGCCTGAAGCACCCGGACGCTGCGTCGGCCGGTGCTCGTGTTGAATCAGCGGAGCGCCGATGGAGCACGAGTTCCAGTCGAACGCTCGCACAGCTCTCGTCTCCAATCTGCACCTGGCGCTTGATCGAGCAAGACGACGTAAAAATGCGCCTCACGGGCCTCGAGTTGGATAAACAGACAGCTGATGTCCTCGCCACCGCGGGAGAGATTGGCTGCCGTGAGCTGCTTTCGTCGGCTTCGCACCTGTGGCCGGCGGCAGTTCTCGCGGAAAGCGCGCACAGAGGGGAAAGAAAAAAAGAAAACAAGGCACACCGGAAGTCCCGCGTGTGCGTCGACTCCCAGCTTCCGGTGGATAGAGGAAGGCTGCTTAGCCGAGACCCGCTGCGGATCCGTGATAAGGGAGTTGGGGCTCGGTGACACCCGGCGAACTCTCAACATTGTGTGCATGTCTGTGTGTGTGTGCGCGTGTGTATGTGCGTGACTGTGTGTGTGTGCTGGGGGGGGGGGAGGTCTTATGCGAGAATAAAAATCTCAGTGTGTAGACGTCAGAAAATCGTATCCCAAGGACGGTGCCGACGGCTCTGCCGGAATTTCACGACAAGAGTGAAGCTCGCGAATTCTTAATACAGGGCTCGTCAAATTTCAAATGACGTACATAAAAAGCACCTCGCTAATATCTCGTTCAATGACTTAGTTTCAGTTGTGACCTACGCGATAATTAATACATTACTAATAAGATTATATTTTGCGCGCTTGCAATGGCAAGCCATTTGTTATTATTTCTTTTTATTTATAAAATATTAATATTCCGCATTTTGAGCTGCTTATACAGCCGGAATGCTTTATTGAGTTCTTTTGGTATCGTAAAGTAAGATTGTACTCGTTTTAAGGGTCTTGAAATATTACAAAACAACAGCCGTCCGCATGCTAAGCTATTGCTCTAGTATGGTGCCTGGAGCGCGTCTTCGACTGGTGTGCTTAGCGTCAGATCCCGCCCATGCATCAAAAGTGGTCCCGAATGGGCAATAAATGACGTCACTAAAGCCTGAATGGCATGCTGTCGGACGTCGCAATCCTGGTGGTTGGTCGCAGAAATGCTGGCGCAAAGCACGAGCGAAGGCGAGTGTCGCTGTCGTCGCGGTGTCCCAACTTCTGGCTTCCGAGGCTTCCGTGGACTGTCGCACTGGAGAGATACCTGCAGCAGAACAGACGTCTGCTACTTCCACCATCGCTGCTGGAACTCCGCCAGGATCGCGACCGGCGGCAGCGCGACACTTTTATGACGTCACCAGGAGAAAATTGAAGGACCTGTTTTCTTTTTTTGACGCGGTAAACACGCCAGTCGCAGACGCGTTCTAGACATCATAGTTCACGGTTTGTTTTAAATCTGAGTTTTGAGCGCCTCTGAGTCTTCAATCCGAAACGCCGGCTCACGAATTCCGGCCAAGGTGCCCGCAATACGAATAAAGACCTATTTCGGAGAAACTATTTTGCATGAATTGAAGTAAGCGCGTTATAAACGCGCGTTATTATTTTTTACACCCAAACGAACGAAATATACTTATTTTATGTAGTTTTAATTGAGACCATTGACGTCACAAAAAAACAAAGAAGAAATGAGACCATGAATACAGAGGGTCACATGCTGTAACTTCACAATACTGAGGGCCTACGAAACACCAGAATGTACAAAAGAAACAGCAAAGACAGCGGCCGCCGAAAAAAAAATGTACAGGCGAAAACGCAAAGCTAACTCCTCTCGTTGAGCGTTTCTATAAGTAAGTCTGCGATATTGGCGTTGCTGACTGTTCGTGATTTTTTATAATATATTTTGGTACCACCTCAAATGATACCTCTCATTATTTCAATTTAATAAAAATAAAATAAAAATCTAGTTGTTCAACGTAGCGTGCGTGTGTCACCAGTGGCAGCGGTCAATCGTACGAACGGTGAGTTTTTTTACCTCATAGGAGCATGCGCTAGCACCATTCGTTTTTATTTAAAACCAGATTTTACCAAAATAGTTCAAATATGAACTATCAGTTAATACACAAATTCCAATCCCTCCGTCAGAAATGGCTTAGCCTGGAGATTGTAACCTTCACCTAGAAGCGGTTCGGAAACAATGCGTCTAGTAAACTCAGTTGTTATCTACATAACCTGTGCCACAAAGTCAAAGAACACATAGAACACGCATCAGAGTGCCTCATTAGCACGAGCGGGCATACAGCGTTGCCAGGTGGAGAACGCGTTCATTTTCTTTTTCACCCTAGCTCTTTGTCTCTCTTCCTGCCTCTCCCTTTCTCTTCCTCCCCTCTCCCTTTTTCTTTCTCTCTTTATCAATCCATCTCCTTAGCTCTCCATAAATAATTTTCTTTCTTTATCAAGTTGCCATCTTTCTATTATATCTACGGCTATCTGCTTTATTCCAAGCTTCTTGACTTCGTCTGCTTTTCGCCTTGTTTTTTGTAATTTCGCTTTCAACAAACTTCGTGGTACTGCGCCGTTCTCCCGCAAAAGTTACTCGCTTTTAATTAGGGAGGTAAGTAATGCGGATAAGAGAAAAGAGAAAAAAAAAAGAGCGCACATCTCGCTCCCTAAATTAATCGCTGCCGCTACATGCGTTATAACTTAGGCGCAGAGTAGCGTTCAACGAGGCCCCTTAAAGAAAACATAAAGCCAGTCAAAAAGTCGATACAAACGAAAACAAGTTATTAAAAACTGTTCAGTTTTGTCGTACAAAAGTATGAAATATTTATTGCGATTAATGCGGTCCGCTCGCCATAAATAGTTCGTGCGAGTTAAAGACGACCGAATAATACAAACGTACGACATAGGTAAATTCAATTATTCATAACTGCGCTGCCACGTGTTATCTCGCTTGATTGTTTAGTATCCCTCTGCTAGATTCGTTCATTCCCCTTTGTGGCGCGAGAAAGGCAGTAAAAATCCTCATTACAATTTTTTTCTTTTTTTACGTTTGTCAGGATTAATTTTGATTCACCTTAAAGCGACAATGTGAAGAAAATCAATATTGGTTATAAACCAAGACTCATAGTAAAACTTTTTATATTTACCTAATATAAAGCATATTTTTGGGTGTATACGGTCACCGAAATATACAGGGTAGTACCAGAGTAAACGCCTATCTGGGGTAAACACACGGTCGAAATGAACGCCTCGTATTTTGATCCGGACGCACATACGGTTACTTATGTTTCTGTAAAGTTACTGTCGAGACCGGTTATAACAAAGTCAACAGGCATCGGAAATCACTTCGCTATATTCGATATTTTGCTATAACCGCCTTCGGCTATAACTAAGGGCTAAAAAAACGAGAAATCGTGATCACTTCGCTGTAGCCGCTATTTCGTTATAACCGACTTTGGTTATAACGAAGTGCAAAAAAGAATAAGAAATCGTGATCGCTTCGCTGTAGCAGCTATTTCCTTATATCCGACTTCGTTACAACCGGTCTCGAGAGTACTACACGAGATATATTAACCACTTTATTACATATAAAATAAATTTGCCGCTATGCATTATTTGCCACCATGAATATGAGAAATGTCTCCAGCCTATCAAAGTTTATATACAGCTATTCTAGTTCCTACCGTCGTAGCCGTGCCTAGCTCAACTCAACCCAGATGATTAAAAAATGCGAAAGTTCACCATCTTCAAAAGGAGAGCTAAACAAACAAAGTCTCAAACTCTTTAACATACTATAATGAATAGGAACATAATCCACGTACACCTCATTGCCTGAAGACTGCTTTCTACAACTTCTACCCGCCAATGCTCAAGCTACCCTCCTGAAGAAGCTATCTTGTAAGAGCTGTTAACAAATGCCTGTTATTTTAATATAAATAACGTTTCTTGTGTTGTTATTTTTTAATAAAATTTTTCAGTCAATTAGTATACAGCAAACTAGCCGAAACACAGCCAACAAAATATAATAAACTTGTTACAAGAGAGAGCACAAGACGACACAAAGACGAAACTCCAGAAATTAGTTCACCTCCTTGCTTCGCTGCTCCGCGAAACAAACAATATCGAATTTCGCCGCCATTCAGAAGAACGAGAGCTGGAACTCCTCGAACTATGACAAGCTTCGACATTCCATTTGTATGACGAGTACCCACTGCTGCTGTGCGCGACAACCGGCCCAGCAAACAAACACCCCTGCAAACAACGGCAACAGTGACGACAGCAACAAGCAATATGTGCATGACAGAACGCATCAGAGAAGCCGATATATGAGAGGAACCTTCTTGCTCCCAGTAAAATTTAGAAACAAATAGGCAGATGTCACACAAGAAAACAAAACAGAATGAAAACTCTAAAGCGACGCGTTTCATATACCCGACCGACGAAGATTCGAGTGACTGTGTTTAGTCGTTCTTTTTCGTCCGGAATACGGGGGACATCAAAATAATGACGTTATTTATTCAATTTATATAGAATAGACATTCCATTTAGCGCTCTCTGGGCGGCACCATTTTGTTCGACAGCAGCGCCCTCTCCATACATCCGGGAAATTCAGCGGCTTCGGCGGGCTAAAACGAGAGAGAGGGCACGCGCCCGACTCCGCTAGCAGACGACAAACCGGGAGGTTGCCGTTCTCCATTTTTGAGCTGCATCGGCGGGCAGTACGGAACATCGAACTCTCGCTCGTGGCTGCCGTTGGGAAGTGGTTCGCGTTCTTGGAATAGTTATGGCTACTCCAAAATCAGCCTATAGCTCTCTGTTGTTCTATTTCGGTAAATGATCAGCTAGCATATCTTTTTTCCGTTACTTAAATAGCAGTTGAGTCAGCCGGCAGTACTACCCTCCACTACTGTGTGTATTGCGGCAGGAGAGCACGTTTGTATTTATTATTTCAGGCTTCCACTCATGGTCGCTAAAGGCCTACACCAGTACGAACTTTGTATAGTAAAAAAAGGTACAGCAACTGGATTTACTTTTCGCCGGAGAGACCAGCCAATCTGACACAGTTTTCTCTATTTTTTTTTATTTGCACGCAGGTAACAGCGCAATTGGACCCTGTTAGTCTTTTTATCTAGCATAGTATTACACGACAACTGGCATACCAAAATCTGCGCATCTGCGCTTGAAATTTTCAAAATGACGCGATTTTAAACAGAGTTTGCACGCTAGCCGGATGCCAGGTACGGGCAGCGGAGAAAAGCTCACCGGAGAAAAGCTCACCGGAGACAAGCTCACCGGAGATAAGCTCACCGGAGAAAAGCTCACCGCAATACCGGCAGATGCGGAGAAAAGCTCACCGATTTTTTTTTAACTTGGCGGATTCTGCGTCAAACGTGGCAATTTAACACAATTCGCATTCGTCACTTCATTAAACATATGTCCTCTTTTTTTGTAATATTCTTGAAGCTCATTGGGCGTATTTAATAATTCCTCAAAAAATTGTAATCACCCATTCTGTATATAAATGAAGCCACAAGTATAAAATCAGAACATCGTACACCGGTAAAAAAAGACAGCAATTTATTGATAGCTGACAGTGCGCCGTCGGTAGCTCTGTCAGATAAAGAGGTTTGTTCTTCGCGAGCTAATATGAAGAGCGGTGTGTGAACCGTTTCAGCTCCGAATATTGTGTACTGCCTAATTGCCTAATAGATAAGTAGGTGTTTGTTGATGTAATCAGTGTCCGCTACGCTGTTTTCTTTCTGTTAATTTCACTAACAAAACTTTAGTTGCGAGAACAGCTTCGTCTTGTCGTGTTTGTTGTCTTCACTCAGTCGTCGATTGAGCGGTTTTCATCATGTATAACGTTTACCAACTCGCCCTAATCGCTACCTTACAGAAGACTACTTCTGTGAGCTTTTCTCCAGTGAGCTTTTCTCCGGTGAGCTTTTCTCCGGGATTCGCCAGGTACTGCCCACTCGGCGGAGCAGACGACATGCGGGGTGAGAGGGAGAGGGCATTTTTTCTCTCTATTACCCTCTCTGCTGTGACCCTAGTGGAACGGTCTATATGTCATCAATATTTCTACAGACATTTGTTTTGCTCGATACTGTAAATTTAACAAAATGTTTTGTAGAACAAATTGTTGCACACACGTAAACAAACTTTGGGACGATGCAAGGACTGAACCAACAGATAACAAAGACGGCGACTTGTCTTCGTGTGCCGCTGTTAGTAAGCTTAGACTTGTTGCTTTACCGTCGGACGTTGTGTCCAAGTTGTTTGTGGACGGGAAATAAACTCAAAGCTTATGAATAGAAGACAATGCCCATATAAACACGCTAACGTTGCAAAAACAGGAACAAGCGAATTATGACTTGGAGTGCGGATGTAGGATATAGGGGTGAAGGTATAGGGATGAAGACACAGTGCTGCTTCTTTCACTTTTCTCAAGCTATGCACAGAAAGCTCCAACAATATTACAAATGCTCAGCCTATACTCTAGTGACGAAGACTTCTCTGTGATGGTTTGTTAGTTTTTCTATTAGGCAAGTCGTTTGCAATATGGTGGTATGCAATACCTGCACCTACTGCACGTCATTTATTTTTTTACAATGGAGCAAGAAGGCAGGCAGGCTGATATAATATACACATACTAAAATCCGTGTATGAAGAAATACACACGAAAGTCACAAAACACGTCTCTCGTAGAAAGCCGTGTTGTGTGAGTCCAGAATGTGTGTTGCTTTTGTCCCGAATTTTAGCACGTGCAACGTTCAAAGCTCAGTATGTTTTTTTAAAGGAACTGAAGACGTGTTTGTCTTTATTGCTCAAAGTAATGTAGTGTGTACTACTCTTTTTGTTGTTTCAGATCAAGATGCTACCGTCACTAGCTCTCGTGCCGCCCTCGAATGTCCACGGCGCATTTGAAGAGACGCTAGAAGTACTGGCAGCAGCTGCTCTTGGGTTTGTCTTACTTCGTCTTTGTACTCATTGTTTTTGGCGCTTTCCTTACCTTTTAAGCTCTTCCTCTTGCGTCTTACTTTGAAGACATATACTCGGGCCGCAGACCAGGAGCTCGAACATTGCCAGGGCTTTAGCCGGTCTCTTTGTGGTCAGTGCGTAAATGCCACGTACGAGCATCAGCGCCGAAACCAGGCATCGATTTCAGGTAACCTAAAACGCGTAAATCTAAAACGCGGACGGGTTAATTAAATGCGGAGTTTTTGAAACGTGAAGCTGAAGACGCAAGGCTTTTGCAACAGGGATCCTGCACGCGGGGCAACCCTGTTACAGCAGCTAATAAAGCCTGTCTGTTGGTCATGCACGTTTTCTGTGGCTTTGGACTCACTGCCAGAGGAACCTTCATTAAAATGCGGTCCTCTTAATTATTTTTTTGCCTCGCAAGTTTTATTTGGGTTATCTCGAACAACTAAGTTGATCTTGTTTATCGTTTATTTGTCAAGTATTTTATTACTTTTGACGTCCTTCAGAATGTAGTCAACAAATTGTGCTCAGCTTTACACCTACATGTAAGAGGCAAAACATATTTGTCTCTGGACGAATATTTTTTGTTTGTGAACGGGTACCTTCGACAAATCGTCCGTTCTGCGAATTGGCCTGATGCGAGTTGCCCTATTCGGTGAATCGTCCGTCTTCTAGTTGTCCATCGACGAATGGGCTTTCGACGAATTGTCCTAGACCCGCCTGAGGGTAGCTGACAGTGCACTCACTTCTAAATTGGCTAGTTTATTGGGCTAGTAAACAAATAACCTCAATTTTGAAAATGTAACAGAAACCTATTTTTGGGATAACTCCTATTCCCAAGTAGTGGTAAATAATATCCTTAGATCAAACTTGGTCCACGGTAAACGTGCGTGCGGACAAAATATGTAAACATATCTGGTTCACACAAAATAAGAGCTTTTGTTGAGAATCAGTTGCCTCGCTTGAAACATGCGGAATACAACAACAAAATATTGAGTGGGGTTTCGATGATACTTTTAATGAAGATCAGGGGGATGAACTGGCAGACTACGAAATTTGACAAAATAGTATGTGTTCAGTTTTTTAATGTCTTCTCTCACAATTTAATGTCCATCGCAAAAACGTTCAACGATAAAGTGGCCTTCACGACAGACTTCAAGCTGAGACATGTGACGCCATTCGGGGGGGGGGGGGGGGGGGGGGAGGGAAGGAGGGGGGGGGACAACATGGATGCCAAAGGAAACACAGAGATGCTTCTGTTGGTTGTCTCGAAGACGTTTCTTACGACATTCCGATGGCGCGTTGACTTTCGTATGACGGACAGACTAACGTTGCTTAAATGACCGTTCAAACGAGCATAAGAAAACTGTAAAAATTACTCAGCTAACTCCGAAATAGCAAAGCATATTTAGAAATGTAATAACTGGGTGGCAGAATAGGATGGTACCGTGGTTTTGCTCAAAGAAAGAAATTGTATAAAAAAAATTAAAGATGCTTTCAAATCTCTGTAATGCGAAATCAGAGCGCAGCTCTTGAGGAGGAGGAAGAGGGGAGGGTACGGGGGGAATACCTCTCCTCCTCCTCCGTACCCTCTCCTCCTCCCCTCCTCCTCCTTCTCCATCCCCTCCTCTCCTCCTCCAGTTCAGTTTACCCTCTAAATTTAGCGGGGAAAATGGCGTCACATGACTTGGTGTCACGTCACCAAGGAAGAAATTCAGTTTCTCTGCTAGATTTAGCGGGTAAATTGACGTCACGTGACCTCAACATCAATTCAATTTCCCGCTAAATTTAGCGGGAATCGAATTGGTGTTGAGGTCACGTGACGTCAATTTTCGCGCTAAATCTAGCGGAGAAACCGAATTTGTTATTTAAATATAGCAGAGAAACTGAACTTCCCCGCTAAATTTAGCGGGGAATTGAATTGGTGTTGAGGTCACGTTGCGGGGATTTGAATTGGTGTTGAGGTCACGTGACGTCAATTTTCCCGCTAAATCTAGCGGAGAAACTGAATTTGTCCGCTAAATCTAGCAGAGAAACTTAATTTTCCCGCTAAATTTAGCTAGGAATTGAATTGGTGTTGAGGTCACGTGACGTCAATTTTCGCGCTAAATCTAGCGGAGAAACCGAATTTGTTATTTAAATATAGCAAAGAAACTGAATTTCACCGCTAAATTTAGCGGGGATTTGAATTGGTGTTGAGGTCACGTGACGTCAATTTTCCCGCTAAATCTAGCAGAGAAACTGAATTTGTCCGCTAAATCTAGCAGAGAAACTTAATTTTCCCGCTAAATTTAGCTAGGAATTGAATTGGTGTTGAGGTCACGTGACGTCAATTTTCGCGCTAAATCTAGCGGAGAAACCGAATTTGTTATTTAAATATAGCAAAGAAACTGAATTTCCCCGCTAAATTTAGCGGGGAATTTGAATTGGTGTTGAGGTCACGTTGCGGGGATTTGAATTGGTGTTGAGGTCACGTGACGTAAATTTTCCAGCTAAACCTAGCGGAGAAACTGAATTTGTCCGCTAAATCTAGCAGAGAAACTTAATTTTCCCGCTAAATTTAGCTAGGAATTGAATTGGTGTTGAGGTCACGTGACGTCAATTGTCGCGCTAAATCTAGCGGAGAAACCGAATTTGTTATTTAAATATAGCAGAGAAACTGAATTTCCCCGCTAAATTTAGCGGGGAATTGAATTGGTGTTGAGGTCACGTTGCGGGGATTTGAATTGGTGTTGAGGTCACGTGACGTCAATTTTCCCGCTAAATCTAACGGAGAAACTGAATTTGTCCCCTAAATCTAGCAGAGAAACTTAATTTTCCCGCTAAATTTAGCTAGGAATTGAATTGGTGTTGAGGTCACGTGACGTCAATTTTCCCGCGAACTTTAGCGCGGTTACGCCGACGCCGACGGCGACGCCGACGCCACTCAACCCGGAAACTGGCGCCTAAAAGCTGCGCTCTAAAAGAGTGTTAAAAAGAACAATCGCTTCTGTTGGAAATTCCTAAAGTCAGCCCTCAATGACACTCCATACAACAACAAATGCATCTTTTGAGAGTGTAAGCAAGAGAAGAAGGGGTATCGGCTAGCTCTTTGTTGAGGGAAAGTGTGTACTCGTGACCTTGGTGTGTACGAGGTTCCAGGGGGGTTCAATCGACGAAAAAAAGAGTACCTGAGACTGAGAGTGAAGGTCACCGAATGAAATTTGCAGACAACGTGGAACGTGCGCAAGTGTAGAAGAGGGCGCTAGGATGAAGCTGCTTGCAGATACATTTTGAGCCTCCGTCGCATGGGCGCTACAATCTTGGAATCACGTGACACGGTCGCCATAAGGTGGCTTCGATTCGTCGCTACTCTCTCCCCTTCACGCTTTGGCGACTGCGTTGTGTTTCACCGCGAGTTCCTGCCTTGCTCTCTAAAAGGTTGTCCGATTATAATCTTTACCACCTAACTGCATGTCATCAGTAAAAGCATAACTTCTATAATTCATTTTATCACGCGTCTTGACCATTGACACTGTCGGCGTACCGGATACATGTAAGGAGAATAGAGGAAACGCAGGAAGCAGTGTAAACACTGCCGCATGTTGAGCATGTAAAGGATTAAAGTTCCTTTAGAGAATCTGGAGCGGTTTCGCAGCTCTATTTCGTTGGTATCTTCTTGGGCGTGCAAGCGCGCGCCTGCATCTACTCCACTAAAGACTCGAGCATGAAACGCTTTTGGATCACTCGAAATTCACCAAAAACACTCCGCATAAGACAGCATGAGGAATTGTGAGGCCAATTATGCTCCGTTAGGGGGTCATGAAACGATATCAGGTTGGAATAATCATAACTTTGAGGAGGCACATCTGGTCTTAGTCTGGTGCTGGTATACTCGCACAGACCGCCACTGATCCAGAAGATCTTCGTCGCGGTGACGTCCCGGGGATAAAAGGGGACTGTTTCTTTCACTCTTGCCTTCGCAAAGCTGGATGACGTAATTGTGGGATCGAAACCACCCACCTGACGTCAGTCGAGCGAGCTCATGGGTTGGACACGAGAACTGCGCGTGCACTCGACTTCTGCATGTAACAATCGATGCCTCGGCGGACACTCGAGCAGTGGCTCGTGTCCAACTACTGCGGTGGTGAGAATAGCCTGGTTCAGACAGTTGCGTTTGACTGCGTTTGACTGCGTTGCGGCAGCGAGAAAGCAGGACATCCCTGCTGCTTATATCGCGTACCAAGATGATTCCTTGAATTGGATTCCGCGGTTCATACGAAGCACAGATGTGCCGGTGACTCGCTTTCGGTACTCGACGCAGCGCAGTCAAACGCACTCAAACGCAAGTGTCTGAACCGGCCTTAATGGCCTGGAGCTCAGCGCGACCTTTGTGCTTTGCCGATCCCAGCGCGTGTGTATGATTAAAGTTGGCAGCATAGGATGGGCATTAGGCCACGTGGCCGCTTTTTCTTCTGACTCCGAGTTGAGGGTAGCAACGGCGAAAATATTTCTCAAATTGTTTTGGTGACTGACATTGCCTAGAAACAAAAACTAAGGCAAGTTTATTGAGTTATTAACGTTAGATTCTAAGTAGTAATTATTAAAAGTGTAAAAATCGTTTAATGACTCTTTTAATGCTGAAGGGAGTACGACGCGTAAGTTTTCTCAGTGGCGGAACATTTGAAATAAGAAACGCAACGTATTTTTATGAACGCGCATTCAGGATTTTAAACAAAGCGACAAATATAATCAACCAAAGGAGTCACTACCTGTGTTTCTCAAAGGTTGCGCGCTCTGTCTTTCTAACAAATCGAAAACAGTTGCTTTTGATTATATGGGGGAATTTTTGTTTTACGTAACCATTCGCTTGAAGCCTTGATCAACTTATTTAATAATTTAAATTTACTCTAATAATAATAATAATAATAATAATAATAATAATAATAATAATAATAATAATAATAATAATAATAATAATAATAATAATATTAATAATAATCGTGCCTTATTTTTTCTTAGTGCCACAAACAGCTATGAAGGCTTTTTTTGCGGTGTACTGTCAGTTCGTGTTTACAGCAACGCTATTTAAAATGTACAAAAACACGTGAAAGGACATGAATACAAGTTTGCGAGGCAAATGCAAGTCCTAAACACATTTTTAGTCAGATGAAATACACTTTAAGGCTGGTTTAAATTTATCGAAATCGAGGAAAATATCCTATTCACAATTGCGTATGTTAAAAGCAGACTGCATACATATAACGCTGATGATTCGTAAATTCTATTTAGGTAAAATGTTAAAAAATATCGATTTATACATTGTGTTCGATCCAAAGCGTTAGACACTCAATATGTTTAAAAATTTTCTTAAGCTACCTAATTCAAATAATTTATTTAAACTCAAAGGGTGGTGCTCCCCGCGTATAAAATACGTGTCACAGACAGCTCGTGAGTGGCTGAGGTACGCAATATGTGACGCCAAAAAGTAGCCTTCTGCATACAAATCATCCCAGTGCGGAATTTTATACTATGTATTCACTCTCAGCGGCTAGCGACGCCGCTTGAAGTAAAAATCACATCTGCTCCAACAAATAAAAATCTGTCTACACAAATTCATGAAGTGGTGCCTGGCATTCGGCTTGAGCTAAACTTGCCGGAGAACGAGAGCCCTTTAATTTAAGTTCGCCAATTTTACGGAAGCCAGATGTCAGACTTCATTTGTCGGGCCTGCCACTTGTTCTGAGTATGTTGTACACAAATGTCCGTATGTCAAATAGTTTATTTTCGAATACCAACATTGTGAAATGCGGTTAAAAAATATTTAGTAGGCCCAATATTTGAAACATTTTCTTCTACTTGGTGATAAACCATCACAGCATCCCTCGAGTACCTAATATCTAAGGAAACAGGTAAAGACAATATCGCTTTCTTTTTGCTTCTACGCGTCATTACATAGAGATGTTTCAGACGGTAATGTTCAGAAAAAGTTAGTGTCTTCGAATATCAGACGGCAAACACTAAACTTGCGAGTTAATCCGTCCTCCGCAATTCAGCACATTGTTATAATGAGTCTGTTGGTTCAATATTTCACTATACATTTATGTATTAGTCACTTCACTCATTTATTTTCATATAAACTGGCGTCTTTGGGAACGGCCGTAGACAATAGTAACGCTCCTCCTGCGGCGGTTTCGTGGTTTCGTAGCCGAATACCGCGGAACAAGAGTGGTGTTTGTAGAAACGTCCGCAATTTAGGCTTCGAACAACTTCGTATTTATCAAAGTGGCCCAGTAGTACTGTATCGTTCCTTCTATACCATGAGGTACACATTTCTACCACAAAATTAAGCAAAAACGACATAACACACAAACACTGCCGCTAGCGCGATGACACCAAAACCAATCAAATGGAAGCCACTTTATGGCGACGAGTGCGTCAGCGCCCTCTATCCACCTCTATATAAAGGAAGCGTGGTGAATAATATTTAGCAGTGGCGTTTGGGACGGTGTGTTTTCTTCTCAATATGTCAACTAACAACCAGGTTGCCTGCCTAATAACGTTGTCTTCAGTATATAAGCCTTTCTGCTATATGTGATGTTTTTATTACTTTCTCCCACTACCTGCCGACATTTATACAATAAATATCAGCTCTCGCAGAGAGCAACTACAATGGGTCCGGTCCTGAATTTTGTCTTCGTCTTAACAATAAAGTATTCAATGGGAATACCAAATTCTAATGAACCAATGTTGACATAACATGAAACTATTCCAAAACATCTCAACCAACCTGTGAAGCAACTTTTTCACCACAAAAGGTGTGGTAAGTTTTGCATTATACACCACATTTATTAAAGTAACGTTTGTTGTTTGTTTGTTTTGTTTTTTATTACAAACGCTTAGCGATACTTTGCGTTTCCGGACGCCAGACGCCTACGTTGACGGCGCTTTTCATCAGGTAATTTAACGCGTACCATCTGTACTCTTTACAGTTGTTCCTGGAATGAAGCTATACTACACCAAAAATGGATGATAAACCTGGCGATCCTCCAGAGCCTTCCACAATCTCGAGCTCCTCTCCCTCAGTTCACAGAGCTAGGTGGTCGAGCTCTTCCATGCCTATACTTCGCGTACCTCACTCCTCCTCGCCTTTAAATTTTTGCGTGTGCCTCGGTATGCAACGCCTTTTTAACTGCGAAGGTCCGGTATGTGCTGCATGTGTCGCGCTGTTCGGCAGTCAACATCCAGCGCATACATCGTGGTTTTGCTGCGTTTATTCTGAGCTCGACGTGGGAAAGAACGAACCGAAGTAATATTTTTCGGTGTGTCAGGGATGGCGGGATGGGTCTGTCGCTTCTTTTTGTCAGACAACTTGTTATTGAATGGGTTTTGTTTTCTAACGAACCATAATGACCCTTTTCTGCGTTTAGTCATTCAGGTGCGGCTAGGCAGGGCAATGCCCGAGTTTATTGTTTCAACTGATATTGATTTCAATTTTGTGGTACGGTTTTTTTAATGAGGTTGTGTCTGCTTACCGATCCTTGGCAACTCGGTTTTTGTTAGCGTATTTGTCCAGTGTGTCACAAAAAGTGTTTGACCATAGACCTGATTTTTCCCTTATACCCTACTCCACTGTACCGCTCGTTGTACGGTGAGGAAAATGGTCAGGATGTTTTGAAGCGGGTCACGAAATCTTTTGTTTTCAAACTGCATAGTGAAACCCTGCCGGTCAAAGTTTCCTTAGAGAGAAATGGTATTCTTTTTGCATGGTCGGTAAACTGTTTACTTTGCAAAATGCCAGAGACGCAAGAACAAGTATTTTTTTTTATGCTGGAACGCAGCGTTTCTTTGGGACGTTCTTCAAAGGACCTTAAAAAAAGACCTACTGTTAACACCTCACGGCACTTTTTTTTTTTTTTTTAAATCTGCGGATGGAGGAGAAAACATTGTACCTAATGGCATCATTATGCTGGTCGATCTTCACAGCTTGTGACGCTGCTTCATGGCTGGAAGACACGCGTACGTCGACGTGCGTCCCGCACTTAAATGTGTATTTTTTTTTTTTTTTTTTTTTGGGGGGGGGGGGGGGGGTGGATGTTAAGTGTACAGCAGCCAGCCCGGACTTTTTGCCGCTTCTTGAGAAGCTGGCGACCATCACTGCTCTGTAAAGGTGTTTGATGAGCTTGATTTTTGAACGTGCTCAAAAGCCTTTGAGGCTTTTGTTTTTAACATTTTATTGCATATGTGATTTGTTTGTCACCTAAACCAAAAACGGGTTATAAAACAAAAGTGTCGTGACATGATGAAAAGACACTAGCCTAACAATCTAAGTGGTCTGGATTCAATTTCCGCCTGGTTCAAACGCTTTTTTATTGCGATAGCCTCTCCCCTTCTCCCCCCTCCCCACACACACTCTCTCTAAAAGTCGCACTTTTACCAGACTTCACCTTTAACCAGGCTTCACAAAATGCCGAACACCCAGCCAAACAAAGTTCCACGTTAAAAAATGCAGGTCATAAAACTGAATCTTATGATGATTTATCAAGCGCGAAAAGGCACGCACACACCCACATGCACACACACACGCACGCACACACACACACACACGCACACACACACACACCGCTAAGAGAGGGAAAAGGCCGAGGTGACAAGTTTTCCGGCGCAAGTTCTTTTCCTCATAATCCCAATCGGATTTCTCGTGCGCTCCCCAAAGAAACAAACTTAATTTGCGCCAAGCTGGCACGGCAACAGCAACAAAAAAAAAGAAAAAAACCTTGACGCCAGCTGTCCGGTTTCTTTTTTTTTTTTGTTTTTAGAGAGAGAAAACTTTTTTTTTAATTATCTTTTCCCCGAAACCAAGCGATACCGTATTTACTCGAGTAATAGTCGCACTCTTTATGAACAAGGCCCTTGCGTCTACTTCCCCACATAACACATATACAACCAATTATTGCGCTGCGCATAAATAACATAGCGAATAACCAGATCAAGAACACGATTCTTCATACAAATTCAATCTTCACAAATGGTATCTCTGCACGAAGACGTTATCTCTGTCCTGTAAACAGCTGGAATCATGCTGTCGAACGCGGTGATTGGCAATCTGCGTGCTCCGCGGAAAAGGAAACCCTCGGGCTTCCTTCATAAATAGTGCGGCTATTACTCGAGTAAATACGGTACATAAATTAAAGTATGGCACTCTTTTTTCCGTTCCATTTTTTCTCACTTATATTCCCAAGCGCAGAGTGTACACACAACCGCACGTGCACAAGGCGTTCCCATTAACACCCTCCGAGAACGAATTTTCCACGAGACACGCGATTTAAAGTGGCAATCCGCCTAAAGTGAAATTAAAGATACCATTCAAGAAAGACCGGTTAACGGGCAGAGGCGCTCTATAATCTTATCACCAGGTACATAGCCGGTTATAGTTAGCCCCTCACGATAGCGTTAAAGCGCATTTTTATGAGATTAGGGAGTTTTAGTAGATCGTTCTGATAACTCCCATAATGACCCCCGCTACCCCGCCAACCTCTTCGCGCATGAATTGCATCGATATCTGGTACGGTTCATAGAGTTATTATAATGCACGCCAGAGGTTCAACTTGCGCTATACTTCGTTTCAACCTTATGTGCGAGCGAAGGCAAAACTGGAAGCGCGAGCACGGAAGCTCCGTGCGTTCAGGCTTTGCTCGAGCGCGCGAGCTGGGGAGAAATGCCAAAAGCGCTGGTCTCGCGCTTCTAGCTTTGGCTTCGCTCGCAGATAAAGTGAAACGAAGTATAGACCTTTTTCGCATAACCTCAAACCAGCCAGTAACTGACGTACCCTCGACCTGGTGCATTTTTGGATTGCCCGCTGACACAGGGTATGCAACCGCCAAGGGTATGGGCGAAAAGGCTTAAAAACGGACGTCGTGCATAAGTTAGTTTCGAGTGCTCCTTTTTACCGTGCTGCAATTTCCGAAAATCTACGGTTGTCTGGCTACCACTGCGTGGTCGTCGGATGGATAAATAATTTTAAAAAGCATAAGAGCAAATACAGAAAGTGTGCCATGAGCACAAGAAGCTGCAGCGCGAGTGTGGCTGCAATGTTATCGAGCTTCGCATTTTCCCCAAGAATCCTTATTTATGAAGTCAGTCAATTGCGAGCTTGAATCGCGAGAGATTCGTATCATACTCAACGTCACGTTTAAGCTCACGACCACTTCGTTTACGACAAGAGGACCGATTTTAATTCCCGGTGCAGGTGGTCCAATTAGGTTATCACTGCAAGCCCCATGGTATGTGAAATTTATAAAAAAAAGTCTACATGCCACCACTCAAGATGGAGCTATCAAATGCCGAGAGCTTACCTGCATAGACTACATTAAACTGCTAATATATTCTTTCGTTGTGGAAACTCAATCAAAACACCCCACCGTCTTCGTCGTCGTTCTCTCGAGGAGGCAAGGTGATGGCCTGTGAGTAGCCAGCTGGATTCAACCGGACAAGCTCCAACCAAGTTATTGCAGCCTACCATAGCCAAGTCTAGCCAAGTTCCCCCCATACCCACACCGTTGCCTACCGAGATAGCTGTGCTGCCAGAACTAGCCGGTACTTCTTTTTCTAAGCCGCTAGACGGCGTCGTCGGCGCCGCAATTCTCAAGATGGCGGCGCCGTTAAAGAAAAGGTCTATAGTGTGCTGCTGCAAATTGAAGCAGACAGCAACCAGTCCTGAATTGACTCCCGGTAATGCATTTCTACAAAAAAAGCGAGTACATTTTCTCCCTGAGCTCGATTATAAGAGCAAATATCACGAATAATTCGTACTTACTAGGCACATTGGAACATTTCTCAGTCACGCAGACTAAATAATTGGTCAGTTACGGCGTTTTTATTTTAAATTCGTGCCATGAAACACGGTGCTAAAACTGCTTCGTACATGTATTTATGTGCACTGTCGGACACTGTTAGCGCGAACACGGTGTCGGCGCTTTCCAGCATGGGGGATATACGTGCCAAACGAACGAAGGACATCTGGAAGACCAAGAGAGACAGCAAAAACTACGCAGTAACACTGGATACGTAACTCCTTGTGCATGCTGACGATGAAAATAAATTGAAAGCCACGTAATGTAGTCCGATTTCTATTAAATACGTATACTACTTTATTCTTCCTGCTCACGAATATGTGCGAAGATGCTTCTTCTGGGTTCAAATCATCACCCGCACGCTCCAAATCTTTTCAAATAGAGAGAAGCCAGAGAACAGATGCCCGATAAAAACTGCCTGACATAGGAAATAATAAAAAGACATACCTTTTTGTAGCCCACGTACTTTACTTTTTACATTCGAATGTTCTTTAACCGATCGTAAAGATGCACGACGGAGTAATTTTTATAGAATGACAGGACGGGAAGATTAGCAATATATAAGGGCCACCGGAATGCTAGCGAACCTTGAGCCCACTATACATTCCTTTCGATCGTTATTTTGCTTAGAATCGCCGCTCCTTTTTAAAAACCTACCATAGTACAGAGGTTTGGGCCTGAAATATAGCGAAGTTTAACATCGTTCAGTGGTAAAAACAAATGTTGTAACTAAAGCAATTGCACTTTCAAATATCAATAAAGGTACATACTATACGGTACAACCGAAATAACAAAACTTATTTATGTTATTTTCCGGCGAAGAGACAACATTCATGGGCGTTTTTTCATAGGAATGCACACGAGCACCGCAAAAGTAGACTGGTTGCTGTCTGCTTCAATTTGCCTCCCGGAAGTCGCATAGACACTAGCGCCAGTTGAACCTCTAGCGTACATTATAATAACTCTATGGTACGGTAAACGGAAATATTGCAAAGATGTACTAAATCTCCCCTATGCGGAGCGCAAGCTCATCTGCTTCTTTTGCAGGGGTTGTGGTGATGTCAGAACGCCGAGCTCTGATTGGCCCTGATTGAAGGGTAGTGGGTATACCTCAAGGCAGCCTTGCATTAACGTCTACCCACTATACTTCAATCAGAGCCAATCAGAACTCGGTGTCGTTCTGACGTCACCACAACCCCTGCAAAAAAAGCAGACGAGCTTGCGCTCTGCATTGCTTTTTCGTGCTCCGATCGTGTTATATCCTTGAGTCGAGACACGACATTTTATCAACCAATAGCCCCTAGAAGACGAGCCCCACACGCGACGTCATCGTTGGTGGATCTCCGACCTGCCCCAAGCGGCAAACGCACTGAAGCTCGACGAACGTCGCCGCAGGGCGGCCGACGCGTGCGTCTTAGCGTCGCCGCGTTCTAACGTCGCGCTCGTTGTGAGACGCTATACAAGACGCGTTGGCGGCGACGCTGGCGCAAGCTAGGCGCAGACTCGTGACATTTTGGGTGAGAGAGGCGCAGGCATTCTATTCTGGGTGGTATGGCGTCGTGTCCTCCTAACTTTCTCAGAAATAGCAGAGCAAAAAGAAAAAGAGTAAAGGACGGAAAAAAAGAGCGGGGTGAGGAAAGGGTCGGTCCCGCCGTGAGACCAATAAATATCGATCATCCTCTGTCACAGATGGCGCTACCATCTGCGCCCAGACAGAGAGTTCAGGGGAGTTTGGGTCGGGCGAGATGGGAACGAGGCGACGAAATTACGCTGCCAAGATCTCAATCCTATAGCTACGCCCAAGCTAAAGTCAATACAAAGACGAGCTCTAGCGCAGCCCGAGCTCGTCCAAAGACAATGAACCCAAACGCACCACGCTAGCTAGTAGTCTGTAAGGTAGAGTTTTCAGTGTTACCAGACTACCGGAAGAACCAGGGGTCTTAGGGAAGAAAGGATATCGAGGGAGCTAAAATGCTAGGAAATGGATAAAGAAAAAATATAGGCTGCGCCTCTTAACGAGCAATCGCAAAGTTAATAAAAACATTGGATTACGACGGATGTCGTAACCAACTCCCCTCCTTTCTCTCTATCTCTTTCTCTCTCTTGATCTTTGATATTTGTATTCGGGAAAATAGAGAGGACATCAACGAAAACGAAGGGAGTCGCAGGTTTTCCGACAACTTTGAGCCTGAATTACTTTACTCTGTTTCCACAATCCGTTTTTAATAAATTATATTCTTCGTACCCGACAAAACTTCTAGCCTCACTTTTCCGTGCACACACGAATACACTAAAACCGGGGTCACACTGCTTATACCTCAAACAAAAAGCAGTCTGCAAACAGATTCGAATGCAAGTCACCACGAGAAACCTGCTTCGAATGCCGCATGGCAACGAGTTCAAGAAGAAACGTGGCACGCAGCGTTTGAACCACGGATATCGCGGTCACTGATGCCTGCATGATGTCTTTTGTATAATGTATGAGCAGTATGACCCCTGCTTAATTTGAAGATGCACTATGGAGCCCCTCTAGAATTACTCTTTCTTACGCTCTATCTAAATAGGCTGCACAGTCGCGTGCGCGAAAGACACCATAAAAATGCAAATCTTTCAATTTTATACAGTTTTTACAAGTCAGTAATGTATCATTTATAGCCTTGCCAGCTTGATGGTGTTTTTTGCGCACGCCACTCTGCGGTATATTCAGATCGACCGTAATGCCCGTGTCCCACTAGAGCGACAGACAGAAACAAAAGACAGTGACAAGCCTCCAACCCATGCAGCATGCTTGCGATGGTACCTTTGGCAGGCGTTTAGTCGTTCGGTGCTCGTGGAGTAAGGATGAGCGATTGCAAGCCTGCCAAAGATACCCTCGCGTGCATGATGCTCGTGTTTGAGCATAGCCTCCATAGCCTCTCAAATCGCGCAAGACTCTGGTTTGAGGCTTGTCGCTGTCGTTTGTTTCTGTCTGTCGCTCTAGTGGGACACGGGCATAATAGGAACTAATTTTTGAAGCTCGACGATAGATAAATGTGCATGACGTCATTTCTAGTGGATCTTAGTCCCGCCGCAAACGGCAAGCACGCTGAAGCTGGACGCCAGTTGCCGCAAAAGCGTCAGACGCATCTATCTTGGCTTTGCCGCGTCTCACAACGAGCGCGGCGCTAGCGGGCGGCGAGGCGCCAAGACGGACGCGTCTGCCGCTTTGCGGCGACTGACGTCCAGCTTCAGCGTGCCTGCCGCTTGCGGCTGGTCGGAGATCGACTAGCGATGACGTCATGCGCAGGCCTTGACTTTTAGGCGCTATTTCTCAAACTTATTTCCATCGTCCGAAGATCGCAAGGTTGTGGGTTTGGCACACGCGGCTTTTTGAACGTGAAGTAGCCCCTCAAACTTGCACGTTAATACTTATCGGGGATTGCGTGTGTAGAGTGTCGTACAGAACGGCGTTCCTGGAACGCGTTCCTTTTAGGAAAAACGAAGGAATGCTGCCGTTCCATCTTGCATCGTGGAATCGGAACGAGAACTCGTTACATTTCTAGGGGAACGGAAAAAGGAACGGCGTTCCCTTTTGTTCGTCCAGTGAGGTAATTTTTATTTTATTTCTGAGGAACAACACTAAAACGTTTGAACAAAATTTTTTCCGAAGAAAAGAATTTTGTTAACGTTGTTGTTACTTCTTTTAACCTTTATTGTGTGGGGTCCTCGCTTGATATAAAAATTAAATAGCGCAAAGGTTAGACAAAGGACAAGAGACGGAACATGTAGACAAAGACAAGCGCTGACTCACAACTGGCGTTTTAATAGAAAAGAAGAGAAGGAAGCAGCATATAAATACACCGAAAAAAGGAAGAAAGAATATTTATAATAAAGGGAGAAAATTGAAAGGTATAAACAAAAAGGAAAGAGAAGAAAAGAAAGGGAACAACGTAACTAAATTAATTCGGTTAATATACTGAAATTAAGAAAAATACTATAGCTTAAAGAAAGAAGAAGTTGAAAATACTTGAAATTCCCGTTGAATCAACCTCAAGTTGGCCACCGAAGGTAAAATAATTCTTTGTCAGTTAATTCCACAGATGGTGCACTCACACAAGCGTCTTTCTTTTCCTTGATGGTTAAGGCCTCGTATATTTCTCGTGAAGTTTTATCTCGAAACCGTCGTAGGATTTTGGTTTTTGTCAGGATCGGTTGGCATTTACAGTCTCTAACGTGTACTGCGAGATGCCCCGCTAAATTTGACTTGAGTGAGGTGGCGTTTTCCCGCAACCTGGTGTTGACGCAGCGGCCTGTCTGACCGACGTATATCTTGCCACAGGTGAATGGTATTTCATAAATTACCTGGCTTTGGCAAGGTACATACTTTTTCTTGTGTTTGATGGTGCACTGAACTTGTCGATCTTGAGGAGTATTTATCTTGGGACACAGCTTCTTCAGCTTGTTTGGTGCTGAAAATACAACAGGTATGTTATATCTAGACGCCACCTTTTTCATGTTATATGACACCTGGTGAATGTAGGGTATCACTGCAAGGCGCTGTCTGGGGGGTTTAGTTTTTTTATTTTACCTTTCGAGAGCTGATCATTCTTTCAACTGCCTCAAACAGGATGGTACTTGGATAGCCAGAAGTCGCTTGGTAGCAGTCGGGTGCAGGTGTGCTGGAGGACATTGATTCTTTTTTCAATGCTCAAGACTGCGGCACAAAAAACAAAACGTTTAGTCGAAAGAAAAAGACACAAAAAGAAGGACGTTTCAAACTCAGCTACATTTTTTTTTTTCCACGAATTTTTATACACCCAGAAATCTAAAGCCGACGACAGCCATCACTGAACTTCCACAAAGAAACCTACAGCTGCAACAAAAGATCAGGTTACCAGACATCGAACGCATTCTTGTAGCTCAAACATTTGTCACTTAAGAGATACACAAAAATTAACCTTTACTCCCTCTCTCCTTCTCCCCCACCTTCAAACAGAACAACAAATTCGACCTTCACGAAGAAGGACTTCTAGTTTCCAAGACTGACCTTCCAAAAGCCCTACCCTCTTCTCCACTTGCTCGTCTGGCGGACAGCAACATCGAGAAGCAACTGTTGTTAAAGGCCGACAACCAGTTCGCGCTTTCCACTTTTTCCCTCACTTCCTCCTCTCCCCCCTTTTTACCCTGTCCATCGCTGCCTGTTTCCTCCTCCCCCATGGGGGGAGGACGAAACGGGCAACGATGTTGCTGTCTCGATGTTGCTCCGTTGCCAGAAGATCCTCCTCCCCATGTCAGGTTGTAAAACGCTCGTGAAATGTGGGATAACCGTTTAATAAAGTACAATAAAATTAACCCCGCTCCTGCTTCCCAGATCACAGTGCATTTCGCTCGTCTGAATCGTCCACTACGAACAGGAATATGGTAAAACTGAGATTTTTAAAGGTGAATATGTCGACAAATGGAACCTTGCTTCAGGTTATCTTCTCCTGGTGTCCTTCCATCACGGCATTCAAATTCGTATGTTGCCATTTCATTGAATATATCTTTAAAAAAAACTTCGTTTGATTTAACTAAATATGGTAATTAGCAAAATTCAAGAGTAACCTATATGTAACGATACGTTCTATTTTTTTAACGGTAACGGGAACGCGTTCCAGAAATCAGAAGGAACGAGGAACAATTTTTCTTTCCTCTTTTTGAGGAAAGTGTAGAACACTGCATGTGCATATGTTTGTAAAGTACTCGAAAAACACCAACTTCCAAGAGTTTTTTTTTTGTGTGCTTTTTCTTAGCATATACTTTGTTTTGATTGATGTTTTTAGGCGTCCTCAATAAGTTGCACAGCAGATTAAAAAGCAAAAATCACGCGTAAAAATATAAATGGCTTAAAATTATCTGTTTAGTTCGCGCTTAAGTGTACAGTAATTTCTTTGGGAAGTAGTGAACAGAAGATAAACACAGCAATCAAAGCGTACGGCATTTCGAAGGCGTTATTCATTACTTGTTCCTATAATTTTCGTATATTGAAGCGAAAACAATATATATGGAGTTCATCAAATTGCAGGCACTGCAGCAATTTTCATGGCAAAAAAAAAATTAAAAAAGTTTATGTTGCTGGTTTTGGTGTCTCTTTTTTTTTTTTTGATTCTGCCCACAGACACGTTTAGTGCATTTTATTGTATTCGTTTTTAATTGATAATATGGCGACGTTCTGATCTCACTTGTAGTGATATGCCCAAGCTGAGAGATTCGTAAGATATATCTAATTATAATCAAACAATTTGACCACCAATCTCTTATATATAAAAAAGCAGTTGCGCGTTCAGTTAGGTAAAAAAAAATTTTTTTTTTACCTCGAAAAAAGCTTATAATAAAAATTCCTGCATTCATTGCGTCGCCCCCTTACGTGACAAAGAAAGGGCTTACAGGTGGAGGCCAGGACACGGAACGACTTCAGGTTTGATGCCGCCCCCCCACCCCACCCCCTTGCGGATACTTGAAGATCGTTTTCTTTAATAAATAAGAAAGAGGTGGTAGTAGTCTCAGATAAATCAATCAATCACGATTTGAACTATCTATGGTGTCTGACAGACATGTAGGTAACGCGCATCAAGTAACGCGTTACTTATATTTAGTTACTTTTTCTGTAACCAGGTATCGACTTAGTTGCATATTACGAGAAGGAACGACTGCCGTATGTTCGTTACTTTTTGACAAAAAGAAAGAGTAATGGCACTTAATTACAACGGGAGAGGAAAGTGTAAAACCCAAGCACAAGCTCCTTACCCCAAGTCGCGCCTCTAACTTGCGATACGAGGAACCTCTAGGTAGACCTAAATAAAATGTGCACAAGGTATGTAAGTATAGTAACAGCTATCCCTGAGCGAGCGCGTTAAAAATCGAAATAATTTTAACGATGTCAAATATTAAAAGCGCCTACTGATTCATATTAATAAACGATACATTTAGAGTGAGGAGAAAATAACGCGTTATTTTTCGCGCGAATGTGACGCGTTTCCTTTCAATTGCAGTAACGAGTAACTTAATTAGTCACTTTTTGATTGAGTAAGGAGTAACGTCATTTAGTTGCTTTATTTCAGTAACATGTATATGTCCGATGTCACGTCACGCCTTTAGTCGTTGAGGCGGCAGAGACCAAAGGCGACTCTAGTGCGGAAAAGTGAAGACCAGAACAAAAAGGCGTGAACAATGAAATAAATATGCTCAACTCTAGCACTCTGCATGACAAACAAATTATATCGGGAAGTCGAGGTAATGTTGTATCCTACAGATTATAAGCTATTTCTTGAAAATACCCGAGACTGGGTGAGAAAATCTAAAACAAAAAACATAGTAGAATTGAAACAGGCAAATAAGTCCGTCAGACGACGTCCTCTGAGTACTGACTTCTTTCCCTGTCTCTTCTATCGGGAGTCTCAAGTAGCGGTCAGGCACTTTAAATCGACCGCAAAATTCGGTTTCTTAACCTACCGCGCTCGAATTTTGCGGTCGATTTAAAGAGCCTGACCGCTACTTGAGACACCCGATACTTTGGTTGTTTCGAAATTTTTTCATCCAGTCTCGGGTGTTTTAACAAAATGGTAAACTTACACTAGGTCGCCTGGGCCCTCAATGTTTTGTTTTTTTCTTTCTTAAAAATTAGCCTTTCGGCCTTTACCTTTTTATGAAACAAAGCAAGATTTGCCCCTCGAGTTTGTCGGCTCGCCGTACAAAGGAACACTTGTCTCAAAATACCGTAAATGTATAGAAACCACGGTTCCCTTCTAAAGTTTAAATTATTCTGCACGTATACCGGCGTAACTTTTTATATTGATCATATTTATCTAAAACAGAAGAACATTTCTGACTAGAAGATGCGGGCAGTCAACTGTTAATATATATATATATATATATATATATATATATATATATATATATATATATATATATATATATCATCGAAGCGGTTCTCCGGTGCTACTCATAGTGTAATAATACTTTTAAGCATTACTACCCTCAAACATACCATATCGCAATGTTAATTAAAGATAAGCTCTTCAAAGCATTCGCCTCGCGCGCACGTCAAAGTAAAACGGGGAAACGAATAAAGCGCCAGTGCTAGAAACCTTTCAATTCCTCGTACAAAAGCGTGAAAGGGGTCTTGGTGTGCGTTTCGAGTACACAAACGGTACCGCCCGATCCAACTGGGTCTTCAAAAACATCTGAGCGCTGGGAGTAAATGGAATGGCTGCAGTCTTTGCGAATGTGTGTTTTTATTACTGACGTCGTAAAAGAAGGAGAAGGCAAACCACTCGAGACTTTCTTCGGAGTCCTGGAGCACGAAGGCCACATCATCTGTCCTGCGACAACACAGACCGCACTCCTTCCCTCGAGTAGCGAGAGAGAAAAAGACGAAGAGTTTTCCCTATACTCCTCTTCACCTCACGAAGGACCTTAGAGGACGCTACGTTCCATCGAAGCTAATCTAATGCGCTGTGAGTGTCACCTGACCTCGGGAAGATGCGCAGCGACGCGCGAGCCGAGTCGTCACGTGATACGCTCCCAGCGCTCCATTTGCTGAGGAGGCTCGCAGAGTCCACAGGGGTTCATTGTAAGGTGAAACGATGTATGGACAAGAGCTGTAGATCCTAGATGTAAGAGGAGAGCGTTCGCAATTTAATGACGGAAGCCTCCTGCCCAGACTGGTACCGAGTGCGCGTGCGTTGCGTTGCATCGGGGCGTAGTGACAACCGGCAGTTGGAGGCACTCTGTAATCTAGGCACCCTAAAGAGAGCCCTTGGCGAAGTTTGGTCTCCGCTGACGAGCTGGCCCTCCTTGATTACGGCACTGGGTTCATTGTGTCGGCAAATCTACGTGTGTACTTTTGTTACACGGAGACAACGATCCGGGGAGGCCTAAAACAACACGGCCCCCTCATTACGGGGCTTCGTAAGAAGCCTGCGCTCTAAAAAGGTTTGTGAGTTTGCTTTTTTCCGCAGAACACGGAGAGAGAGCGAATTACATTGAACGACGGAAGAATTTCAGCAAATTGCGAAGCTCGGTTGTTGTTGCCATTGTTGTTTATTCGTTAATTAATATTACCTTCCGGTAGTAACTCAACTACGTGTATCGTTCATTTGGATGTAATCCGTGTTTATTGACGAGTGGCCAGTGTTTATTGTATTTCATACGTTGTTCTCCGTTCAAAGCGTTCGGATTGTTGTTTTTCTTCCCTTCTCGTGTAGTACATTCTTCGTGAATGTTTTTGGAAGTATTCATCCGTGGTCGCGCCGTTCATATATCAGTGTGCAGATACTGTCTGAGACACGTTTTATATGTATGACCGTCCCACTAGTCATAAAAACTGCCTGCAGAGAAGTTCGAAGCATGTATAAAGCCTTCGAGCATGCGTGAGGCGGGTCCAATTCTGTCATTATGTCTGCGGCAAGCACTGTGCATTGTATTGCCACGTGCATGGCCGAGAGCGAACGCTACTCCGCACTTCTATAGTGTGGAGTAGCGAATAATGTAAAGCCTGGTTCACACATTTGCAACAGTTGCGTTCGCATGCAACCGAAACGACCGTAACGACAAAGTCACCGGGACAAGTGTTTGCCGTACACAGCATGGCAAGCGATGCAAGGGGTAGCTTCGCGAAGCGATTCATGAGTCAGGGTTATTGCAGTGTTTTGGTCGTTACGGTCGTTTTGGTTGCATGCGAACGCAACTGTTGCAAATGTGTGAACCAGGCTTAACGCTCGAAGTCCGAACTCGATGCCAAAGTTTCGGTGCCGACCCGTTATCTGAATAAAAGCTGCGTGATTTTCTAAAACCTTCCATTGAAAAATGGAGGCCCGTTTTCGCCCGTTTTCGATGACTGGCTCCATTTCGCTCCATGTAATCGAGAGCTCCGTCCGCTACCGTTTTCTCGTTGAAAATTTCAGAACATCACTTATAACTTTTGAATCATGTAACGGTTAATTCTGAAACATTGGCATCAGATTCCGAACACTATTAGCGGCGAGATGTTTTGGTGGCGCCCTTCTGTGGTTCCCCCTTGTGACGTCATTACCTTGCAAACAACAAGTTCGATGGTGTTTGTTATTAGCATGGTGGAAGCTTGAAATCATTGCGCTCTCAAAGGAACACTGCCAACACCGTCAAAATTAAAGTTCTTTCATTCCTCTTATTTCCGTCGATGATAAATACCCTTTCCGACGTCATAGTCATCGTTCGGCCAATCGTGGAAGGCCGACCACAGCGACGCTTGTGTTCGCTCTCGGGGCTAATACCCCGTTTCACCTTATGTTGTACCGCAGCGAAGGCTAGAAGCGCGAGCTCATTGCGTTGGCAGCTGCCCTTGGTGCACGAGGGCGTGTGCCGCCGAGATGTGCCCTAGAGCAAGGAGCTCGCGCTTGTAGCCTTTCCTGCGGTACATCATAAGGTTAAACAGAGTATAGAGCTATAGTTTGGGGCGGAAAATGAGCGTTCGGCGTTGCGTAGTTTATTTTGACTAAAATAAAGATAAAATAATCTGAGAATTAAAGTAGATATCTTTGATAAGATTGACTATGTTTAATTCGAACCTCCACATGAATTGTCTCATTTAAGACGTTGCAACTCAGTTAAGATAAGTACTCTCCGTAAGTTTCTTCGTCTGATTAAGGGCGCAGCAGGAATCCGAAAGAGACTACAGAAAATGAGTAAAGGCAAGCGCCTTGTCTCGCAGCCACTCGCCTCATAGCAATTTTTGAACGAGTGGTTTTTCATGGGGAAAAAACAAACGACAGAGAAGTAAATTTATCCTTCGAATGGGATCGAGCAAGCTCCAAAATTCAACATCGTTATCAAACTATAATTGTGAGCGTAATGATTGCTTGTATTTTGTTCTCATTTGTTTTCAACCGAAGCTATCAGTTCGCGTCTCTGACCGTGACGATAGAAAGTATATATTTTAAAGAGAAAAAAATTGCGAAGGGTGACACAAGGTGTAATGCGATTGGAAGTGTCTCCTGCTGCGTCGTTCGCAGATGCGCATTGTGAGAATTGCTTTTCGTCCGATGTGCTCTAAGCCGCAACCAGATCGCTCACATATCATAAATAGAGACTCGGTCTTTGTCGCCGACGCTATGACAGAATTCTCTGCGGGCACGCTTTAAGCATGGATTCCAAGCATCGTTGCTTTGTACGTGTGTGAACGTATCTACACACAGTTTCTGGACGACCAAATGAGGCAGCGGGACAATCGTACAAACAAATCAGACAGTGTCTGCGCACTGTCTTTTCTGTTACGCATTAGCGGCGTAACCGCGTCTTTTAAGCTATCTGCTTTAGAAGATTTAGTTTCAGTAGAATTGTTGTAGATCTACTTTAAGGGAGGCGCGCTTATGCTGAAGGCTTTTACGAAAAGTGCTCATGAAGAGATGATGACACCAAACCGCGCTTTTTTGGGTTGAAATCATTTTTATGTAGCGCTTTTTAGACGCGACGAAAAAATGATCCAGAACCCCTAAACGAACAATTCAGTAGACTGCTAACGTAGATGCGAAACTTTCTGTCTCAAGTGGGCCAAGTTGGTCATCTACTTCCGTTCGGGATGTTGAAACCGCTTCCAGCCTCGCTTTGCGAACACCACGCCGACAGGCGCAGATTGTCGCCGAGCGGACGAGTAAGGGGGCCCTTCTGGGCGCATTCTAACGTTCATTAATTTGGATTACTTCCGACGTGAGTGCGCGCTGTCGCCAAAGTGCTCGTAGAGTTTGAAGAGCTCACACGAAAGCTCATTAATTTCTCATTAAAAGCCTCGTCTCGGCCGGCGACGGGATGACCTCCGGATTTCAGAAACAGCAGTGTCCGACATAGACGGAAACTGCTCCGAAATCAAACACACCCGACGGCTTCGCGTGTACGATCAAAGCTTCTCGCGGACTTCGAAGCGGGCCACTGGGCGTGGACGGTGTCGATCCTGCGATACGACATAAGCAGACTTGTGCGCAACGGTTACAGGTTACGCGTTACTTTTACCTAGCGACTTTTTTTCCGTTCCGAAGTAGGGAGTTACATTCAAGAAAAAGGCACGAATAATTTCCACGCGTTTTGATGACGTAACGACTATAGGGTACTTCTTTATTTCTGGATGCGAACGCGTACAACCGAAGTATCCAACGTAGTTCTCATCCCAGCCCGCGCCTTTAATTTGCAGGACGAGAAAGCGGTAGATAGACCATAAAAAAGATACGCATAAGGTATATGTTGGTATCGCCAAAATTATACCTCGATGGACGCGTTAAAAAGCAAAAAAAAATGAAAGCCATTTACAACTCCATGTAACGCCGAATTAGAGCGCAGCTCTTGAGGAGGAGGAGGGGAAGGTACGGAGAGGAGGCTATGCCCCTCCTCCTCTCCTGCTCGCCTCCCATTTAGGGGAAAATTTTCCGTTAAATTTAGCGGAGAAATTTTTCCGCTAAATTCAGAAGGGAAATTTTTCCGCTACATTTAGCGGGGAAAAGTTTCCGCTAAATTTAGCGGTAAAATGTTTCCGCTAGATTTAGCGGGGAAAAGTTTCCGTTAAATTTGGCGGGGAAATTTACCCATAATGCACCGCGCGGTTAACGCCGACGCCGACGCCGACGCCGACGCCGACGCCGACGCCGCTCAAGTCAGAAACGGGCGCCTAAGAGCTGCGCTCTAAAAATTATTAACGACAACAAACTTCTGTGGTGAATGTCTTCAAAATAACAAAAACGTTCAAACTAACCTTTTTTTTTTTTGTTTTTGTTTTTTTTAATAGCGATAGCGGACCAGCTTTAAGGTGACGAAACGAAGAATGTCGAAAGAGGCCGTCGTCCGCGTTCTGACGAGGTGGCGATCGGTTCTGCTTCGAGAGCGGGAAGGAGGGCGCTTTCTCGGTTACCTGCGCAGCTTGAACTGGCTCAGCAGCTATAGCCAAAGCCGGTGCCTTTGGTTGGCTGCAGACTACCTGGTCGAAGCGGAGGAATGAGTCCAGCAACTCATCTAACGAAGCAAAGATTCTGTAGAAGTAGTGCTTGCGTGGTTGTCAGAGAGTGTTGCCAGGATAACCCTACATTTCTCCGCCTCCGTCTCCAGGTAGTTGCACTCGTCGATGAGCTCCAGTTTGCGGAAGGCGAAGTCTGCGCAGGACTCTCCCGAACGCTGACTTGCGCCGAACATCTTCTGTTTCGCTGCAACTTCGTTGTCCAGGTTGTAACGACGACGAAAAATGGTCTTCATTTGCTCCCACGTCATTACCTTGGTTGTCTTCAGGTAGTACCTCACCCACATGAAGTCCTCAGATGCTAGCTTGGACACAATCAATAAGATGGAATCAGTTGGTGAGACTTTAAGCGTCTGGAACCAGAAATCCATCTGGTGAAAACAGGTGATGGTGTCCTTGCCTAGCTGAGGAACCGAGCTGACAGCTACGTTGGTCAGCGACCCTGTCGGTCGGTCTGATACGATTGCAGTGCCTGCGGCTGACTCAGCTTGAACAGGAGCTTTTTTCTTGGGTGTCCTGTCCCTCTTTGTCTTGGCGTATTCGCTCTCGGAAACGTCTTCGATAGAAGTCCCGCTGCGCAGCAATTCTACTGAACTGTATGCGTCGTCCTTGGCGTCGTCATCCAGCCTTCGGAAAGCTTCGATGGAACGTTCCGCCATCTTGGTGTTACCTTGAACCCCTGGCCGTCTAGACGACAGTGGTTGGTCAGGGGCCCTATGTTGCGCTTTTTGGACTCCCTCGGAGACCAGGGACAAGGACGTGACGTCAACAACGCAGCAAACGCAGATTGGATGCTGATTGGTGAGAGTCGCTGATGAATTTCCGCAGAAAAAAACAAAGCTCACTTTTTCATTGTTTTCTTCTGCGGATATTCGTCATCAGCGACTCTCACCAATCAGCATCCAATCTGCGTTTGCTGCGTTGTTGACGTCACTTCCGTCTCCCTGGTCGCCGTGTGAGTCCAAAAAGCGCAACATAGGGACCCGGCGAAATAAGCGCTGCCCCCCCCCCCCCCCCCCCCCCGCCCATAGGTTGCTAACGTGAATTTCTTGAAGACCCGGGACCCCGTTCGGGCGACATATTTGACGATTGGTTGTGGTCGTCAAGAGAAATGGGCTCCGATCTCAGGAAAGACACGTCAACCTCCGAGTACAGTGTTCTACTCCGAGCTTCCATGCAGAACTTCCTCTTTTTTTATTATATTCCTTTTCCCCAGCGCTCGCCCGAGCCTCACCAGAGCTCGCACGAGCCGCGCGAGTCTCTTGCGGCTCGCCAAACTCAACATTTCCAATTGTCGAGTTAAAACTGTTATAAAAATGGCGTTTCCTAGTGTTTCCTAGTTCTTTTGACAACTGGTTTCTATAACATTTGAACTTTTTTTTAATTTATACAATAGCTGATGGTTTATAATAAGTTTTGATAGAGAAGGCTGGGGGTAATCCACGGCTTTCGAATTTTGCACTAAGATTTTTATATACTATGGGGGACATTCTTCGCGTAGATGGTCTGTAACCTAATAAGAAAGTATTATGTGCTATATTGGGATCGCTCTCTGTCAGAACATCGTTCTAACTCGCGTTTTCAATATCGTTGCGAGATATGGCAAGATTGTCAGGCGTAACGTTTTGAATTTGCCTTAATAAGCGAATGTCTCGTTTTGAATGAAGAGCTTTTTTTATGCAAATAAATATTGGGAAATGATCGCTGATGGTCACACGCGCAGCTGAAGCCTGGTAAAAGGCAACAAGCGCGTTCTGGAGGCGGAGCTTCCACTCAATTCTTAAGGCCGGTTCAGACACTTGCGTTTGAGTGCGTTTGACTGCGTTGCGGCGAGAACCGAAAGCGAGTCAGCGGCACATCTGTGCTTCGTATGAAGCGTGGAGTCCAATTCAACGAATCTTCTTGGCACGCGATATAACCAGCAGGGATGTCCTGGTGTCTCGCTGCCGCAACGCAGTCAAACGCAGTCAAACGCAACTGTATGAACCGGGCTTTAGCCTGGTATAAGCACGTTTCACGTGACCATCGTGCACCCGTCGCACACCAGTAGCCACCTCTCCGTTCTTAAAGGGGTATTCACACGAGGGAGAAATCCCGGGGATTTCTCCCCGGCACGCGCATCCCACGACGAAAACGTCAGGCTTTGCGATGTGCAAAAGCCTCGCGTTTTCATCTCGTGAGGCGCGCGTGCCGGGGAGAAATCCCCGGGATTTCTCCCTCGTGTGAATACCCCTTAAAGGGATACTGAACCAAGGAATAGACCCTTTTCAAAAGTCAGAGTCCTCTTGTGGCAGTCCAAAAAGCTCCAATATCGCCGCTCTAATGGCGGTGATAGGAGATCATGCGCGGCTAAATCAAGCACCCTCGATTTCGTGCATCGAAGGTGACGTGAAACGACCAACATCTTTTCCTTTTTCTGCTCTATGCTTTCGAAGACGTTCGATTTTTCTGGTGTGGAGAAACAGTGTAGTTCCGCCATTAGAGCGTCGGGTCTGGCTCTGCACAAGGTGGGTAGACTGACTTTCGTAAAGGGTCTATTTAGTGCCCATAATAAGTGGCGCACGTTCTTTCCACGAGCCAGCAGCCGCCGGTGTGCGCGAGCACACGCAACAAAAATGACGTCAAAGACCTCCATTCGCGGTTAACATGACAGTGAAATGTATGGGCTTCGGGCCAAAGGAGAATAAAAACAAGTTTTTCATTAACACAGTGGTGTCTGGTGTAAAAGGTAAGCGATTAATTGGTCTAACAAGCACGTAGCTTTCACTTGTAGAGATGAAAAGCCTGTATTTATTCTCCTTTGGCCCGAAGCTCATGCATTTCATTGTCCTCTTAAGCGCGAATGAAGATCTTTGACGTCATTTTCGTTGCGTGTGCTCGCGCACACCGGCGGCTGCTCGCTCGTGGAAAGAACGTGCGCCACTTATTGTGGACACTAAATTCTTTGGTTCAGTATCCCTTTAAAGGGATACTGAACCAAAGAATTTAGTGTCCATAATAAGTGGCGTTTGTTCTTTCCACGAGCCAGCAGCCGCCGGTGTGCGTGAGCACACGCAATGAAAATGACGTCAAAAAACCTCCATTCGCGCTTTAGAGGACAGTGCAATGCAAGGGGCTTCGGGCCAAAAGAGAATAAAGACAGGCTTTTCATCTCAACAAGTGAAAGCTACGTGCTTGTTAGACCAATTAATCGCTTACCTTTTAGACCAGACACCACTGTGTAGATGAAAAACTTGTCTTTATTCTCCTTTGGTTTGAAGCCCATACATTTCACAGTAATCTTAACCTCGAATGGAGGCCTTTGACGTCAATTTCGTTGCGTGTGCTCGCGCACACCGGCGGCCGCTGGCTCGTGGAAAGAACGTGCTTCACTTATTATGGACGCTAAATTCCTTGGTTCAGTATCCCTTTAAAGCCTGATTTCCACAGCACCATTTTCTCACGTTTTTGTAAGTTACGTGCGGTATGAGTCACCGAACCATTCGTGTCTCGAATGTCGCCTGCCAGGTCACCGATCCTTGAATAGGTAGCCACGCTTAAGTCGAACCACAGATGTCTCGGTGAATTGTACCAGGGTTGGGCAGTATCGCGATACAAATGTATCGCGATAGTATTTCAGAAATACATTTCGTATCTGTATTTCTGTATCGCGATACATTTTTTTCACCAGTATCTGTATTCCTGTATCGAAATACATTTGGAATGTTTCTTTGTATCGCGATACACTCAAGATGAAATGTATTTCGTTACATTTCTTTAGAAATACTCACCCCCCCCCCCAAAAAAAAAAAAAAAAAATCCGAACGCGTCTTTTTTTCTTTTTGTTTTCACTTCTGAGGGCATTAGGGTCAATGCTGGGGCATTGCTACTATGCTCACCAAGGTTCCTTCCGATTCTCCGAACAATTTTTCTATGCGTCCTCTTCTCTCTTCTGAGAAGTGTTGCGCAGTCGGAGACTCGAACCAGGTGGCGTGCCAGGAGTGGAGTCAGAGCATCTTCTGCCGCAGGTCCTTAGGTAGGAATTTCTTTAGTCATTGTTTGCTGGCATCCAATGCCCGGTGCTAACCGTCTCTCTTGCCTTAGCGTACACAGTACACCCAGCCGGCAAAGCTGAGTCACAGTCCGTTGCAGCACGAGCCTGGCGTTGGTTGGCTTGAAATAGTAGGATGACTCACGCAGTAAAGTTCAACAGATATTCGAATGCGTCTGCGGCTGCGCCCGTAATATTGCACGGCTCAAGGGTAAGTCATCAGCCGACGTGAACGTGGCCCGCTGCTCTGGTGATCCGAAACCCAGGAAGGAGGCCTGACGTGGCCTCGCTGTGCCGACCCAGACTTCGTACACTGCAACTCGTCTCGAGCGCGCTGTTTCTCGGAGAGCTCACACCTGTGCCGGCAATATCAGGTCGCAATCCACAAGGTCTCTGTTTGGATAATGCTAGGCAAAACTTGAGGACTGCAATCCGTGCGTCGGTGGCGGAGGGTCTGCAGGAAGGAACTTCAGAACAGGGATGCCACCGTATCGTTTTTTCAACCATAACAGAAGATAAAACATGTGTTCCAGGATGCTTCGGCTGGTCCACCATTCTCGAAAATTCCAAATGACACTGCCTGCACGATTTTCAACTAGGTAACCTACAACGAAAGTACGTATTGTCCTTTCATACAGCAGCGTTGTAAAGTTTCATGTTCAAGGTCACACCTACAGATAAAGAATAGTAGTTCATTCCACCGTGCCGTCATGTGATCAAGGTTGACAGGATTCACTCGTCAGACAGACAGGATGTCAGGGAATGGACCGCGGTCAGCCCTTGATAGAACGTTTTCTTGAGCCCATTGAAGGCTCCTTGTCGTCCGAAACCACTACCTTCAAGGCAAAGTGCCAAGCCTACGGGAAAGTAATTTCGGGATCGAAAACGTCCACTACAAACTTCAAGCTTAATCTCAGTTGGCGTCTCAAACAGATTTGAAAAATGTATTGCACTATCAGTATTTCTGTATTTGTATTTCTGCCCTCCCTAAAATGTATTCCTGTATTTGTATTTCCAAATACTTTTTGGCTTTTTTTTTAAATGTATTTCCGATACGTATCGCGATACATTTTTACAGATATATTTCAGTATCAGTATTTCAGCTACCATTTTAATGTATCCCAGTATTTGTATTTCCAAATACAATTTTGAGTATTTCTGCCCAACCCTGAATTGTACTTAAACTTTCGTAACGTGACGCAAGGTTTTAAAACGGGACTGCGTGATCCAGCTTTAAGTGGTACACACACACGGGGGAGAAATTCGCGCAGCCACGTGCGTGACGTCGACAGCGGGCGCAATTTCCTCCTCAGCGTCGTCGTTCCCTCCGACGAGGTGCCGTGTAGAGGGATGTCGGCGTTTGCAGTCCAATTTAGTGGTTTTCACACTCGATACCACCGCAGACAGATTTAGCGAGCTCTGCATTTGCTACCGAACAGTTTAAGGACAAAATATCATTGAACACCAACCGCCGTCAAAGCAGGATCGTTTGTGCCGCCCCAGCGTCCCTCCCTCCTTCCGCCGCGTAGATGGCGTCATAGAGCTGCATCGCAATGAGCAGCGCAAGTTCGTCTGCTTCTTTAGCAGGGGTGGTGGTGGTGTCTGAACGCCGAGTTCTGATTGGCTCTGATTGAAGGTTAATGCATAGACCTCATGGTGTCTGCTTTGAGGTCAACCAACTATCCTTTCAATCGAAGCCAATCAGAGATCGGCGTCGTTCCGACGTCACCGTAACTCCTGCGCATAAAGCAGACGACTTGCCCTACGCATAACCTGACGTTTTTGTCGCGTGATGCGCTTGACGGGGAGAAATCCTGAAATTTTTTCCACGTGTGAATTCCGCTTAGTCACTAGGCTGTAATAGTCATGGTTCAGGAAATACATATAGGTACTTTTAGCCAACCGTTACCATGTTCCGCGTACAACACTACCGGAGCCTTTTAAGAATGCTTTTAAGCGCGTCACCGGGTGATACACACTCCAAAAAAAGCCTGTGCGTCTGCTTTCCCGCACAACACTCGGAGAGCCAATCACCACAACTTACTGAGGCAGCTCAGCGAATGACGATGCCGAAAGATATGTTTAGACCAAAAAGCGCAGTCTGAGTTGTGACATTAAGCAATGCAAGCGTGAAGTTTTGCATTGCCTAATGTCACAACTCAGACTGCGTTTCTTGGTTTAAACATATGTTTCGGCATGGTCTTTCGCTGAGCTATCTCCGTAAGTTGCGGTGATTAGCTCTCCGACTGTTCTTCGGGAAAGTATACGCACGGGCTTTTTTTTAGAGTCCAGTGACCCGCGCTTAAAAGCATGCTTCAAAGGTTCCGGTAGTGCGGCACGCGGAACAGGGTAACGGTTTGCTAAAAGCCCCCAATGCCGCACAAGGACGGGTTTCATCAATGCCTGAAGGCAGATGCACGTCGTCTTTGGGAGCAGTGCCCTACTCAGGCAATATTTTTACTGAGAAAAAGCAGCCAATGAAAAATAAATGAACCCGTATTGAGTTACCGGGACTTTTATTTTAAATTCAAATTACGTAATAAATTATAATTAAGAAAATTTATATTAACAAACTTCCACCTTTATTTCTTTACGCCTGTCATGCTTTGATTTGATTTTGCGCTCATTCTTAAAAGCTGTGTAATAATATTTTAGTAAGAAATTGCATTACCTGATTACGTGGAAAGAACCCCCCTTCTACAAACTTTCCGTTTGTATTTTTATTGTTTTTTTTTTATTTCAGCTTAGAGTAAAGTCAAATACGTGCCTTGAGGCAAATCTCTCGGAACAATACGTGCCGCCATGTCTGGATGGCGAGACAACACGGCGATAACCCACTATTGCACGTTCCGTAGTTATTTTATCCTCGCATAAAATATTCCTTTCAATTTCATCCGCGGGGGGGGGGGGGGGGTTGATTTTGCGAAGCGCACTTTCGCTACAACCATTTTATTGCGCCCGTCGAGACTCAAAAACAAAATGACACACCAGACAAAATTAACAAAACGTAAAATTGTAAGGGCTTAAGTTTGGTTTAGACGTCGCTTACTTTGTCTGAGTACCGAAAACATAATCCTACTGGTTGTATAAACATTTCGTAGAATCCTTTCGCAATTTCGTGCGTGTTCTATAGATCTCTGCCGCAAGTGGGACATGCGCCCATTTGCGCAACGGTGTTTCTTCCCCGCCTTTCTGGGACTTTCTTATTCTAGCCTTAATTGCCCGTATCTTTTTATCACGTTCAGTTTTGTGGAAAAGGAATGTGGCAATTCCGGCTTAAAATATGATTAACATTGTCGCGTCACTTGAGCTTTCACGTTGCTAATGAAAAAAAAAAAAACAGAAGCGCCGTCTGGAGATTAGGGCACTGATCTGACTTATGCTTAGATAATGCTTCGAAGTTTACTAATAATTCTTGCCGAAATCTCTAAGCAACAGCATTTTGTCCCGTTTTGTACCGAGTAAACGTTGTTGTATTAAACCGCCTAGAAATTCCATGTGACGACCTAGAAATATTTGTCTTCGACGTTCGTGAAAGCCTGTGTCACAAACAAAAATAATTCGGATAATTGTCCGGACTAAATGTCTTCTTCCGCAGACAATCTTCCCGCGATCAACCAGCGACTTTTGTTGAAGCGTTACTACAATCCACCTATTGCAATTTTACCCAAGTACCCTACAGCGCGTTCGATGAATTGTGGGTACGAAGTTTTGTCACCCGGCTGCTCTCCCTTCGGACCGCCTAATCTCGCCGTTGACGTCTTCTCAATCTTCTGTTTTTGGGGGGTTTAATTATCTCTTTTCATATATTTCGGCGCATTTTTATTGTTCTTAAAGGGAAACTGAAGCGGTTCTGTATTTGAGAAAAACATCCTAAATCGTCTTCATTTTTTGGCCTCCGGGATCACGAATATTAAGATTATTTTTCAATTTGGTGCACGGAAGCTGCAGAAATTAATGTCCAAAGTACCGCCGAAGCCCCTCCTTCCCGCGGGGCGTGACGTCATACTAGGAGTTTTCGGAATTTATGCTCTCTCGAATCTTCAGCGCCTGTCAAAGCTATGCGTTGTGGCGCGGCTGCTGTCGCATTTGTAGTCCGAAGAAGAAGAGGATGAAATAAAGGTTGTTCTTTACCGGTACTGGAACAGGGCGGTCGTCCTGCAAGTTTGTTCGATTTTTCGCAGCAGAAGATCGCCGTAGCAGGCTGCGTTGTTGCTGCTGTAAGGTTACAAACCGCGCGAGGCTTCTGTACGCTTCTACGTTGTCCCAAATAGTACGGACATACTCGGCATCGACACCATCGCTTGTTTGTCCCTTGAGATCAGCGGTAGCGCGTTGAAATGTTTTAACACCACGTGCGTACATTCTGGACTCCCTCTGCCAAGCTGCCAAGACTTCCTCTTTCTGTCAGGGACGAACTCTCTGAAGAGCTCCAACGACTTCTACAGGCAGGCGTCATCGAGAGAATTGATGCGGCGATGCGGCCGGGTGGGTCTCGCCGATCGTGGCGGTGAAAAACAAGAACGGGAAAGTTCGACTATGTGTCCATTTAAGAGAAGTAAACAAGGCCGTCATAATTTACAGCTTTCCGTTGCCTCTCACTGAGGAACTGCTACAAGCACTGGTAGGAGCGAAGTACTTCTCACGCCTGGATCAATCGAGCGCGTACCATCAGGTCCTCTTGTGCCCGGAAAGCCGAGACCTGACGGCGTTCATAACCCACGATGGACTTTTCAAGTTCACCAGGGTTTCTTTTGGGTTGTACTCGGCTCCTGCTGCGTTCCAGGAAATGATGACTACAATCCCGAAGGGATGTCAACAAGTACAATGCTACCTGGATGACATCATTGTTTTTGGAACTACTCAAGAGAAGCACCTCAAGAATCTGCATGAAGTTCTCCGTCGCATCAGCGAAGCGGGCTTGAAGCTGCACGACAAGTGCACCTTTAATGTTCGAGAACTGTCATTCTTGGGGCACGCTTTTAGAGAGCTGGAAGCGTCACCCATGCAAAGCCATGTTGACGCGATTGTCGAGGCTCCAGCACCTACAGACCTCACCATGCTACGTTCGTTTCTGGGCATGGTCGGCTAGTACGCCAAGTTCATCCCTTGGCATGCAGAGCTGGCAGAACCACTACGTGAGCTACTACGCAAGGGTGAAGCTTTCCTCTGGACGGCCGCTCGGCAAGACAGTTTTCAAAGACTGAAGTCCTTACTTTTCTGTGAGCCTCTCAAAATGTTTGACCTAGTGCCACTAAATAAGCTACGCTTCAGAGTACCGACACTTGGCCATATTGTGGCTTAAAATCATGGTTGCCATTTATCTGAAGCTTTATCTGAAATCACAAGAAACGCTTTTCAGTCCTCCACAAATGTTTAAACAGTTCGCGATGTAGCAAAGCAATATTACATGAGCTTCCTAACACCGAATCTAATGCTGAGGAAGTCGCACTTTTGAATCATGACGATCAGCAGTTGCGTCTGCCCTGCAAAAGCCCCAAAATGGCGGCGCCCACAACAATGTCGGGGAACGGAGTGCCGATACTCTAAGCGCAGCTCATTAGAGAGTTTTAGTAGATCGTATTTTCGGGCCCCGCTCATTGTAGCGGGAGCTCGCGCTGCCACTTCTATGCGTGCTCTGAAGCGCGCGCCTGTAGCGGTAGCGGGCCTTTGAAAACGATCTACTAAAACTCCCTATTTAGTGGCTCTAGTTTGACCCTAAGCTGCCCGTGGTCATGACAACTGACGCCTCAGCATACGGCCTTGAAGCTGTTCTACAGAAGAAGAAAAATGGAGACCTTGTCATCGTCTCCTTTGCTTCTTGAGCTCTAACCCCACAGGAACGGAAGTACTCTGCTGGAGAGCGTGAGGCGTTGGCCTGTATGTGCGCGTGCGAGAACGGGCGCGTTTTTTGTGGGGTTGGGATTTTACGCTGCAGACCGACCACTGGTCACTGTTGACACTGTTGGGCTCGCACGGCACTGGCCAACGACTATTCAGGATTGCAAGATGGTATGCTCGTTTGCTCGAATGCAACTTCATCGTGGTTTTCAAGAAGGGAGAAGACACCTTTGTAGGCAGATGCTCTTTCACGTATGCCTCTTGATGCGCCCGGGGATACCCAGGACGACGAGTTTGTCTGTGACATTTCTTTGTGTGTATTGCAACAAAAGTTAGTCGAAGAGACTCGGCAGGACAAGTGTCTGCAACTAGTGATTGCTTTGACAACCGGCACCTGGCCACCAAAAAGGGAGCTGCATCCTGACTTGGCACCCAGTAAAAGAAGTTTCCGTGAGTGGAGACCCGCTTTTTCGGGGGATCGGGTTGTCGTTCCTACCGCGCTTACTGTTAAGATTGTAGAACTAGCACACGAAGCTCACCCTGGAATAACAAGAACAAAGCAGCGGGCTTGTATCTACAAAGCTTACAAAGCTTCTAAATTTTACATTCGATTGAGTCACAAATAAAAATAAGCGAGAAGGTGGAACGGGATAGAAGCGCACCAAAAATGAAAAGGCGCGTGCGCAAGTAAAAATGCTTTTTCGCGCTCTGTTTTTTTTTTTTTTTTTGCGAGTTTATGACTACAATTTGCATCGTCTTTGACTACAAAAAACGAAATACGACATTTGGGCTGTCAGCGCTCCTTTACCCGCGGTCCCACTGCCAATATATCATAAAAAAGTGTGCAGATACTGCCTGCGGCCTTCCATGTATGACGCCCGCATTAGTCATGCAAACATTAAGCATTGATATAAAGTAAACAAGCTTCGAGCATGCTTGAGCCGCGTCCGCAATTAATTGTCCTCAAGTCTGCAGCGAGCGACGTGTCTTAAGTATAACGGATGAGTGTTATTTCATCTCAAATCGGGGGGAAAAAACGATGTGTCCTCAATTTGTTTTATTTTTTTTTTCAAAAATATATGTATGTGCAGTGTGTGTGACTAGACCAAAACTGCAAATTGCAACAACGGAATTTTTTTTTGTTGTTGTTGAGGTTTGGGCTTGAAAAAGGAAGAAGGCAGGTTTTGCGATTTTTGCAGTTTCACACAATTTGACACAATGACACAATTTGGAGTCTCGCAACGTTTAGATTTTCTTTTTCTCAACAATGATAACTTGTCTTACTCCTTTATTACTTTTTTATTGACGGGTTAAAGGTCACTAGAAGTGTTTATTTTTTTTTATTTTATAAAATAAAATAAAATAAAATAAAAATTCTTGCTTCTTGCACCTTTGGCAATAATGGGCCATGCTGGAATCAAGCTAGCTTTCGATCTACAAATATTTGAGGCTAAAAAAACATATGAAATGAAATGATATGATTTATTGTAGGATTATATATTGTTAATTTAAGTGTAGTTTATGTAAAAGAAACAACACTGTAAATATAAAAAGAAAAGCTAAAAGAACATAATTAAACGTTATTTTAAGAAAAAACTTTTTTTTCCAATTTTTTATATGAAAAGCTTTTATGTGTTCCTATAAGTGCAATAGAATGTATTTGACATATTTGGGTTAGTTATATTAAGAAGTGTGTTTAAGAAGAAGAGATACGTTTACCTCAATTCAACGACGCATATTTCTGTCATTTCGTTTTTCACTTAAATATCAGTTATTTTTGTAACATGATTATTGTTTTTATACGTTCTCGAGTTTACACACAGTTCGGCAAAACTTATACATCGAATGTATTTAAAGTATTATATGGTAAAGGGGGCCTTCCGCACGTTCAGTTTGCTTACTTAGTAAACTACGGAAATCGAAACTGGCTTAAATAATGTTTATGCGTTGTCGTGTGAGATTAACAAACATATATAGGACGTTTTAAAAGTTTTCCCTGGGTCAATAGAGCATCGCGGGGAAAACAACAGAGCGACGGCCCGCCGAGCACGCCAATAACGTGCATGTTTTTTTGTTTTTTTTTTTCTTTCTACAAACATCTTCCTTTACACGATAGCTAAGCTAAACTTGTGAAAACGTTCCAATTTCCGTCTTTACTATCGGCACTTCTATGTTTGCGAAACCAAACGTAGTACATTCGTAATCTCGTAGAATATGTACTGAAAATATAAGTTCTGGTAGCATCGTGCCGCTTCGGCGCTTGCTTTCGCTTTTATGCAATCTGCGCGTCTTCCCTAATTTCACTTCTTTCTTTCTTTTTTCTGTTGAGATTTAACTAGGGTGAAGAATTGGGTGAGTCGGTTTTGCATATTGAAGAATTAAAAACAGCGCGAACAAAACGAAGGACAAGAATAGACGTAGACAGACACAGCGCTGACTCTCAACTGAACTTTATTGGAAAGCTACATATAGAACTCGCCGTGAATAAATAGGAATAAGAAAATGAAATAAGAATTGCGTCCTATTTATTCACGGCGATATTTATGTGTTGCTTTCCAATAAAGTTCAGTTACGAGTCGGCGTTCTGTCTGTCCACGTCTCCTTTTGTACTTCGTCTTTTTCGCGCTCTTTTTGGTTCTTCAAGATATAAGTATACCTTCAAGGTTCTCGGAAGCTGCAGTGGTTTTTTTTTTTCTTCGACGGAAATTGGGAACGAAAGGGCAATCCACGGGCCGAGCGCGACATATACATGCCGACACCCTTTATAACACTATGAGTGTCGCATTCCCTTTTAAACTAGTTGCCATGATTGTTTATTTACCGCATTTTCCGGACTATAATAGTCCGCAGTCGGTGTATAGTCCGCAAAGGCCAATTTAGGCCGAAAAAAAGTTTTTGCTTAGATAGTACGCATTTGGTGCATAGTCCGCAATGGTTAAACCAGCTGAAGTACGAAAATAGGGAGAAAGGAGTGAAGACAGGCTATCGCTGGTTTAACCGTTGTAATATGTACCACCAACTAGCTCAGCTTTTACCCCCTGATAGTCCGCACGCCGTGCATTGTCCGAATTTGGTGCTTAATCGACACAAACATCTTCTCGTACACGGCACACCTTAACAAATGTCTGGTTTCTTAGCTCACAAAGAAGCTTGTATTATACATAAATCATCGATACAATACTCTTTAATTCACAAACTCCGTCACGTCTCGCCATAATGAACGACCCTGAAAGAACAAATTCCTGTACCGTCCGCACGCGTGGATAGTCCGCACTGCCTAAAATTTCAACTTTTAAACGTGCATAGTCCGCAGACTATAGCCCGGTAAATACGGTAGTACAGGCAGGCTCACTATGGAAATTAGTAACGACTACCGTATCGCGATCCATGCATGTGATAGGAAGGAAGAAGCTATAGAAAACCTGAGAAGTTACCAGGGGCGCTTGGCTCACCTCGTGGCCGCGGCAGCGGTTGCAGCCAAGAGGAATTTTTATGTCACGTGAACAGCTCCATGGGGACATGGAAGTACCTAGCGTCCCTGCCTAATGGCAGAAAAATCCGTGTCACTTTAAGTACAAAAGTTTAATTTCGCTCGCGGAAACTGACTGCAGAGGCTTTCAACTGGAGTCTGATTAACAACCCCCAAGGACTTACGTAAAATATTTGGTTTGGCAGCAGCCCATATCTTTTTTTACTTTGAATGGAGGTAAAAATATGTCTTTTTTTCAAACGTACTGCTAATATTACAAAATCATATATGTCAGAAAAAAAGTTTTATTGCATACATAAGAACACATAGAAAGCTTTACACATAAAAAAACTAGAAAAGAAACTAAAAATACGTATTTTTTAAAAAATGACGTTGATTTTTTTGCATTTCTTGCTAGGTTTACAGTGTTGTTTCTTTTATGTAAGGTATACATAAATTAACAATAATATAACTTTTAAAAGGGTCGTGAAACGATTTTCCTACTTCTTCCTCCTTAGCTTTAATCCTCAACTCAAATGCGAATTGTGAAATCACGTCGTCGTGACATTCTTCGGCACCGGTGCAATGACTCCTAGCTTCCAGCGTGCTTTTTATGCACACCATAGAACTTGTCATTCTCCAGTGACAATAAGTTCTGTCAGTGCACTTATTGGCCACGAACGCGAATCCAAATATTCGTCCGCGGATTGATTGTTGACGAGCGCATGCGTCCGAGTGACGCAGTTCTCGTGTCCAATGCGTGAGCTGGGCTCGGCGGACGTCAGTTTGGAACCGCTGACGCGCTTTGGGAACCGCGGATGTATCATAGTGAAAAGGCGGAGAGCTTTCGAAGGAAAGAAGGTACAAAATAGTCCGCTATATTTCCAAATGTTCTACCCAAAAACCGGCTTTGGACTTTCTACCCTCTTTCTCTTGGCCAACTAAACGATATGCGATTAGTAAACTCCCCATTTAAAATCATTCATCCCAGCCCGAAATTCGTTTTATGGCCCCTTTAAATTGGCTCAGATACAAGCTTTCATTTCATATATTTCGTATGCCTTAAATAATTGTACATCGAAAGCTAGCTCGATTCAAACTTCGACTATTATTGTCAAAGGAGCAAAATTCAAGAATTTTAACTTTACAAAGTAAAATAAAGTAAACACTTCTAAAAACGTTTAACCATTCTATACAAAGTTTTAAAGCAGTAAAAAAGTTATAATTGTTGTGAAATAGAGAATCTAAAAGTATCGAGACTCCAAATGATGTCACTCGTGAAAAGTGCAAAAATGGCAAGATGTACCTTCTGCCCTTCCGAAGCCGAAAACTCGAGAACAAAAACTCTTCCGTACGGTTCTAATTTGCAGTTTTGTTCTAGTCACACGTTTTCCACCAACATTTATTCTTTTTCATATTTTTTCGAGGACCCATCTTTTTTTTTTTCGCACGATTTGAGATGAAATCACTCATGACCATTGTTACTGCAACTTTAAACAGTCGCGCGTTCGTAACAAAGTGTAATTGAAGACATTGCATTTCTCGCAAGTAGAGCAACCACGGATTGCGTGGTCATTCAATGTTTTTACAAACAAATAAGATATCCATTAGTGGTGCACTCTAGCTCTGCCGCCTGGTCCTCGCGACCGTATTTGCGACACCAACATCTTCCGAGCCAGGCCGTACATAAAATACACTAAATAAATACGGTTGTCTAATTTGGCGAAAGATATATCCCTAGTCTGATACAAGTTTCTATTGTCGTTCCCCGGAGGACAAAGATTCAAGCGTGGTGGCACTGTCTTTGGTATCGCGGCAAAAGTGACGAAAGTAGTCGATGTCCGTTGCGAAAGCAAGGAAATGCGATCGATGCTGAAATTTCTAGCGTGCAAAAGAGACGGGGGCAGAACGAAAACGGCGTTCCATCAGCGCCGACGCGACGAGGTAGTTTAGCTTTCATTCAGACTTGGTTTCATCGTAACCTGGCAAAGAGCGAAGGCTACGGCCCCTTGGAGCCAATCGGAGCAGCAAGGGAAACCTCGCGACAGCCCTTAACAAAGGGGCGAGAGCGTCACTTATGCATTTGGCAAAGAGATGAACGAAGAACTCCCCTCCTGCCCGAACCCTATTTTGGGGTGTCCCAGACGTCTGCTTTGACCCCAGTAAAGATTAGTCGCACGGCTCAACATTCGTACAAAAGCGGATTTCCTCTCCGCCCGTGGCTTTGACATCACTGCAGGCAACTATAGTCGGCGACAGGTTAAGAAGTCGGAGGAAGCTCCTTCCCACCTCTTCCCTCTTTAGCGGAGCGAACGCTGAAGGGGCAACTTCCTCTCCATTCACTCCGCAAAAGTGAAAAGATATGGAAAGAGTTTCTCCCGAACTTTTACCCTGCACCGACTGTAGCGAGATAGGGTATAGTCACGTGTTTTCTTCCGCCCCGTTGATTGGCTCACTGGGATTGCAGCCCTCGCCGTTTGCCATGTTAGGGTGGAACGGAGCGTAACTTCGAAACAATTGCCCGAGGATTCGCAATCGGGGGCTTCTGATCTCGTTACGAGAGTTGATCTACCACCTCCAGTTCATCGCTGATTGTGCAACCGAACCGCGAGATTGAAGGGAGCAATAGCGGGGACAACCACAAAAACAAACTATGTGCGGGGGTTCAGAAACTCCGTATTGTGAAACATAGTGCCGAATTCAGGCACGCCGTGCCAATCTCTACCACTCAAGCGGCTCCTACTGGCCAAAACAACCCGGAAACGTAATTGCGTTGCTGCATCCGGTGATTCTATGATGCTCACCAAATCTTCGACAGTATTATCCACACACAAAAAAATACGAATAACACACTGCGAAAGTTCGAGTAATCTAGTTTATAGAGATCAAGGTTTGGTCCCACCGCAAAAAAATAACGACGCACGTGGATGCCCAGCATAAAAAGCAGGGCATTCGGCAAATCAAGCAATTGGCGTACTATACCCTGATCGCATGTAAATTTGTGCACAGTTTGCGATAACTTATCGAAGCAACTTTTTTTTAAACCAAGGTGCTGACACTGGGTGTAATATGTACTTTCGCATCGACATACCTCTCATCAAAACCATGCTGATAGCGATTCTCGCCTTTTTTTAATCAATTTCCAGAGCATTTTACGGTGAGGTTTCGTTAAATTAGCCTTTAACTCAGCAAATCTGAATTCTTTGTTTTGTAAAGATTATTCAAGTACACTCGATACATTCTCTTCCTGATGCTTGTATTGATGTTTTCCACAGAAATTATTTATCTGTTATCAAACTCCTAGGGTAGGTTTTTGAAATAAATTGAAAAATAAAACGATGCAATCTATCCAAGTCGTCTGTCGATACTACAGAATTCATCGCCCTGAACTAATTGGATCTGATCGCTCTTCATCAAAACATTTTCTGTGAATATTCTTTTCTACGACTATTGTTTGTTTTTTGTTGTTTGTTTTTATTTAGCTCGCTTACTCTCGAATTGGCGTATGGAGGCGCATCAAAATATTGACGTAAAACACCAAACAGCTTTTGGCAGTGCGGGAAACAAAAACAGGCCGTGCATTCAAATCACGGATTAGATCCAGAACGCGAACAAGCTCCGTTACATTTCAAGAGGGTCATACCTAGCAACAAAATTACCGCACCCTGTCCATACTTCAAAGCTGACAGTGGAGTGGGGGCCGAAGCTGGCTCGACCAATCATACCACGGTTACGAGTCACGTAAGCTCACCTTCGAGCGTACGCATTTGAGTAAAACCTTCGTCTCGAGGCGCAAAACGAACAGACTGGCCCATACCTTTGCAGTTCTTTGTCAGTTCGAGGACGACAGGAATGCCTCCCCTTGATCAGACGACGTTTTCGGATCACGGCTTCAAACATAGCACGGGTATGCTCCGTTGCACCTGTGATGCACCGAGTAGGACGCGATGAGCCATTGGAGCCAATACAAGTTCGTATCAGTTTCACGTGACTTTTGGGGCGGCAGCACCGATGCGGAGGACACATAGCAACGTAGTAGGCTCGCAGCGCTGCATTGGCTGGGACGACTCGTAGCATCCGCTGCCGTCCATCGTAAGGTAAATCAGAGTATACAGAATAAAAGGGACTTGGTTGCTAAGGCTCGCGTCCACCGAAGTTTTCGAGTCACTGTGAAATCGACGGCACCCAGTGACTGGAACAGAAGTCTGTCGCGGCAGATCCGCTTGCCAGTCTTTCTCGAGCTAATCGGATTTTCACAGCACCCGGTGGCCTAAAATGGAAGCCGCGAAAGTAGGTTCGGAAACACGCGACGCAAATCGCCAATAAAACACAAAACGGGTGCACATAGCTTGTGCGCCACGAGGCTTGTTCCAGATCGCTGGAATTACGTTGCGTCGTGAGAACCGGAATACACGTCGCTCGCCTCATCGCGCAGTGACCGTCACCAAACATGGGCTTAAACAAAAATCAGAGTGCGGCTGCAGGGACAGCCTCCACGCAGGTATTGTTCCAAACTAGAGCACTGCACGGGCCGGAATTTCTAGGCCCGGCCCGACCCGGCTCGGTAGAGGCACGGCCCGGGCCCGGCCCGAACCCGATAGAATATTTTATTTCTAGGCCCGGCCCGACCCGGCCCGGAAAAGACAAGGCCCGGGCCCGGCCCGGGCTCGGCAGAATTTTAGACAGAAGCTTAAGCCCAACTCAAGCCCGACAAAAAAAAAATTTAAGTATAAGGCTGAGCCCGGCCCGAGCCCGGCAGATTACATACATGAGCCCGAAAACAAATTGCAGGCTTTATCCTAAAAAACTGTCTAAGCAGAAAGCGAGCATATTTGATTTAAATTTCTTTTAAATTTAGACCGGGTTTTTTTGTTTTTGACACAATAAATATTCCAACTTGGACAATGAATTTTCGAGAATATGGGCGAAATATGCACTTTATAAATAATATTGAGAAAAAAATAACAAAAAACTGCGCAATATTTTATTCATGCATTTCATGAAGAGATGTTGGACTTATCGTTGTTCCATTCAATTCGTTTCACAGAGAACTTTCCTCTCTACATGTTTTTGTGAAGAAACAATCAGAATCACGCTAGTGCATCTTCGAAAGGCTGTATAAGCATAAAACTATCTATTGTAGTTAGCTTATCTTTGGTGGCAGAGTAAGGCTCTCTGCACAAAGTTTGAAGTCAAGCTCACGTTTTCTTTTTCCTTCTTTTTTTTTTTTAGTTTGAAAGGCAGAGGAAAAATACACTCAGGTTGTACCTTGCGACTGGAGTGCCCTTGTTTTCTTGACTGCACTTTCCCACTATGCTGGGGGAATCTATACGTTTTCTTTTATCCACGTGAAAGCTTTCCAAAAGCAAAACGTTTTTTCGTTTGTTTTTTTAACGGCGTTGTATTGATTTTGCATTTCGCTTGTTCGTTTTCAATGAACCTAAAAGATCAATTAGCACTCTTTTGTTATCAACAATTTAGAATTTGCGGCACAGGACTACCCAGCAACTGCCCGGGCTAACCCGGGCCGGCACGGCCCGAAAAATATTTTGTTCAAGCCCGAGCCCGGCCCGAGCCCGGCCCGAGCCCGAGAAAATGCCTGCTACCCGGCCCGAGCCCGGCCCCCGAGCCGGGCTGGGCTCGAGCTTTCGGGCTGGCCCGGGCCCGTGCAGTGCTCTATCCCAAACACTGCGAGGAGGTTGTTTCATTAGATGGACAAACGACAAAGGCGGCTTGGAGGTACGTTAGATATACCTCATCAGCCGTTCATATTTACGCACGAACGTCACCAACAAGCCAGCATCACGAGGTGTTCGTCAACAAGCGATGTAAAAGATAGTTCTATTCCCCAGAGGTTGGTTTTCGCCTGTTGACATGGCAAAAACGACTGTGTGTGGCTCGGGTGGGACAAGTTCATAACAGCGACACCAAGAACAACAAACTTTAATTAAGGTGATTTAACGTCTCCTTTTTGTTAGCGGGAAAGATGAAGAAATAGTTCCATATTATAGGCTGTGACAACTTCAGAAACGCAGGGCGTGTCGTGTGCCGGGCATCTCATTATCGCTCCTCGGCCAATGAGATGGAGGCATTAGCTAATGAGAACGCCCAAGAAGAAACCACGAAGCAGGAAGAGTAAACAAGATAAGCCACGATCTGCGTTTTTTTAGGTTGTCAGTGGTTATGGGGTGGATAGGGGCGTTTGGACCAGCTCCATTCTCCGGGCTTCCTTAGCTTCTTAGATCAAAAAACGAAAAATGCCTTCTCATGAGAAGACTCCACCTTTGGATAGGAAAGCCGTGGACTAGTTCCTGGCTCAGAGCTTCTGCTAGCTTACCATCCTGAACCAACACCACAACCAATGGCAAATGGAAGACCCACAACAAGATCAGGGGGAGTGAGCCAGTTGTCTTCCCTGGGCTTCCTTTAATCACCAACGGCAAACAGCCACCAATAGAGAAGACCCCAAACAACACGTTAGAAATACCTAAAACCAGTTCCAGGTTCTGGACTTCTCACTAAAAATAATGAGAGTATCAACAACAAAACGAGAACGAAAGATCATGTGCTCTCAAATCAACAGTGTTCAGGAATGGACAAGAAAGACAGACAGTGAAATAAAAAGAAAAATAGGTGGATCTCCTTTTACAGCACCTCAAGACCAATCCCCAACAACTAACAACGAACGAAAAGAAAAGTAATGTTGATTAAAACAACTAAATATTTAGTGTCGGTTTACAGAAACATCTTCATACCTTCCAATCTAAAAAAAAAAAGGATTTATAGAAACACATCATACGAATACGGGACGAAAACAGGACGCTTTATAAGTGTGATCCTTGTCCTAGGGCGGAAAATGTAAATATCTAAATACCAGGGTATGTATAGCTATAAGTCGATAATCTATTGTTGTAAAAATAATAATTATTATTATTGAAAAAATAAAAAAACAACAAAGAAATAAAATTATCTCTGCTTCCCCCCCCCAAAAAAAAAGCTAGTATAAAAATAAGGAAAAAGACAAATAATAAATAAAATGAAAACATACATGTGAATACAAAGAAACGCAGATTTACTTAATTAATTAAATAAATCATTAAAAGAGAATAAGATTTTTTATTTGTTTCCAATTAATTGTCTTATATATTTCAGTACGCAAATCTTAAACAAGAACAGAACAAGTTCCTCGTCGTCAAGAACACCGAAGACAAGAGGCAAGACCAAGCGGAACAACAATTGATAACTTAATACTAAAGGAAAAAAATGAAATACAAATAATTAAAAATGCCAGCATAATTTTTCCAAGTTCGTTCCAACGCCAAGGTTGAGCTGCCTCCCTGTTTTTCGTTTTAATTAGCTTTAACAACTAAAGAAAGTTTTGGCCAATTACGGCCCTCATTTTTATTTTAAATTCGATTAAACCTGTTTATTGTCAGGTGGTTCAGGCCGAGAAAAACAGTTTATTCTTTTATTTTTAACTCTCACTTAGAAATTGAGTAATTGAGTGGTTATGTATCGCTACTATCATAACCTCCTTTATTCTAGAAAGCTTGTCAAATCGCGATAGAACGTGGCCGCTGAAAAAGAGGAAAAGAGATCAAAGAAGAGGGCTCGCGCAGGGGCTCTTTCTGGCAGCGCCAAACGATGCCCCAGCGGTAAAATCTAAAAGCCCGACCACACTCCATTTTTTTTTTTTTTTTTTCAAGGAAGAAGGACGTTTTGCGTCGACCCTTCTCCTCTATTCTGCCCCTCTCCCGTTTCTCCACGCGCCGAAGCCTCCTTTTTTTCTTTTTTTTTTTTTCGTTGCGGTTTGTTCTTGTTTCGCAGAGAGGCCACCGCGTGTATTGTTGGCACTGGCTGAAGGGTTACCCCAGAGCCGTTTATACTGAGAGAGTTTGGACTTCTTACGGAGATTTCGAAAGCCCGGCAACCACAGCAGCGTAGTCGATAACCGGGGGATGAACACTTCCGTCCGCCATTTTGTGGCTTTGACTTACAGGGACTCTATGCGATTTCTCAAGAATAAGCAAGAGAGGTAACGCCATTTTGTGTTATCGCGAAATCCGCTGGTTCTAGCGGGCAACGACCATTGGCCAAACTCTGTCAGTATAAACTGCTCTGGGTTACCCCAGAGCCGTATATCGGCCCACTCCCGAGTGAGATAATAGAGAGTTTTAGTAGATCGTTCCGATACCTCCGATACCCCCGATAACGATGCTATATAGGTAAGCGCAAAGGTGGAGGCAGAGTATCGGGTTTCGTTATCGGAGTCATCGGAACGATCTACTAAAACTCTCTAATCAGCCCGCGGCGCAGAGTGAGAGGCGTGACCGCATGACCGAGAACTCCCGGCTGCTCCCAGCTGAGCGGGGAGGCCGCCATTCTCGTTCATACGCCCGGTGGAATGCGTGGGGTAGACATCTAAATTTTGGTTCTTTCCTTTTATTTCGCAGGCTCTGGCAAGAAAATGATATCGTGCTGCTCCTCGCTGGGTTAAAAAGCTAAAGAACGAAGGTTTCTCGACGTTTGACCGCAAACTCTTATTGGGGCGAAACAGAAGTTGGCCCGTAGCAGACGACGCGTAGCCTCAACAGTGCTCTGCGCCGGAAGCGTGTTGCGTCAAAATGGCGGTAGTTCCCTCTTTGCCCCCTCCTTCCTCTCTCGCTCCTTTGGCGCTCTCCTCCCTTTCCTTCATTTATCTCCTCTCTAGCACCTTCGTTGCCACACCGACAGGCCAAACTCACCCAATATAGGGCCCTGGGTTACCCTAGGGTACCTTCTAGGTTGTCCCAGAAGTGGCTCTGTGCTACCATAGGTGTAACCGTTCGGCACTGCTCTTCGCGTTTTTCCGGCGGCCGCGCGCTCAATGGCTCCGTCGTGGAATCGACAGGCTTTCTAGAATAAAGGAGGCTATGCTACCACATAAACTGCCATTGCAGTGAGTTTTTGTTTTTTTTATGCGAATGCATTAACTGTTTTATGGAGCGCACCGACTTTATCAGCTTTTAAACCACGCCAAACATTGACCAAACAGCACCTAAAATCCTCTTTCTCAATGGAGCGAAATGAAGCCGATTTCTGATAGATTATGCTCCCATTGGCTGGCACGTGTCATCAAGAAATGAGGCTCCCATTAACTCTCGTGCGACGTAACTCCACAAAACAAAAGCCACCAAAGAAGTTTTATGGCGGCGCAGCGCACAAAGCAGCCCGGCCGCCGGTAAGAGCGGTGGAGCGTTGCGGGCCTGGTGGCAGAGCACGCTCGGGCAAGCTCCGTGGAGGGTGCACGGCTGAGCTCAGCGCGGTGCGGCTACTTCACGAGAGCGCGCGCTGGGCCGTCGGCCGGGAAAACGTGGTCGTCCATGCCACTACGTCGCAGTCGAACTAAGGGAGAACGACAGTCATGCTTTCGCATTCACAACTCATAAGAAGTGCTTAAAGGGGTACGGAAACAAAAATTTAAATATTCAAATTTCGTTCGGAAATGAGTCAAGCACGACAGATAATAGCCGTAAATGATAATCGCCCGTTTGTATTTTGAACGACTGGCTATATTTTTTGTTCCAAACGGTGCACTCGAGCAAGCGCTCGAAAAGAAGCGAACGGAGAGCGAGATGCGTCATGGGATATCCAGCGCAAACAAAAAAAAAAGAAAGAGGTTCCCCGCATTCGTGACGTAGCAAGGCTGGCGTGGTTATGAGCTTTGCCCTTGGTGGCGTTGTCAGCTTTGTGGTGGTGTCAATAGCGTCAACGCGTTACAACCGAGCCGTTCGAAGTACCCGTGGGGTGACGAGCGTAAGGCTGGCCCATGGAGCACGTAGCTTCCACAGCACTGTCATCTTAGAGGTGAAAGGGGTGAGGAAAGCAACTTTCGTCCAAATTTTGAGCGACCGGCTAATCTTCTTGGGGGAGAATGGCTGTTTCCGGGTGCACAAACGAGGGTTTGGTACAACTCCAAAAAGCGGCGCTGCTGCGATGGAACTTGCTACGTCATGACTACGTAGCAAGTTCCCCGACGTTGCTGGATTACCTCTTAAATAAGCTCCATATGCATCCACCAAGTGCACATTAAACATTTTTTTAATTATTAGCTTTAAAATTAGTTTTTTTGTGCCTTTCAACGAAAGACTGGTATCTTTGAGGTTATGCTGCAACAAGCAACACATTAAAGCTAAAAAATGAGCGCTGGATTTTCGTTTCCGTACGCCTCTGAGTGTCCTCAAACTTTTTTTTTTTTTTTATGGCTTGGAGTTTTATCTTATGCCCTCCTGGTGCGTTAAGGTAACATTCGTTGACTTCGGGTGTTTATGAAAACGCATCGATAAATTTACGCCGTAAAAACTATTTCGGTAGAGCTGTTGTGGAAAAGTCAAATATTCCTGTCGTGTAGCTTGCGATTATATTGATTTGATTACTGGCATAATGTACATTATACGCCAAAGCTTCTTTACCTCAAAATTGCATCAAACAGCTTTTTTTGGCTTCATGGCGCAGCAGTAGCTATGACAATGACACCGCCCGTCGCGTTCGGTCCTTCTCATTTGTTTTGGCGATCATCGCTCCAGCTTACGCATCACAACACTTCCGAACGTGGCAAGGAAAACAATGTGATTTATTCGTACGCAACATTGCCTCGACAGCCTTACATCCGAGTTCATGTCTTCGTTTTTCTTTCTCCCTACGCACACAGCCCGGGGCCGCTCGGCTGAAACCCGGAGAGAGTTATATTGTGCTCCGCCGCTCGCTTTTTCTTCTCCAAGGATCGGGTGTGTATGCAAATGTCGGTAATTTGTTCGCAAAGAAAATGAGCGCAAACGTTGCACGCTCGTTCTCGAAACATCGTTGAATAAGCGAGCGACATTTCACCGTAATCTGTTACAGGAACCCGGTTATTCTGTTCAGATGTCATTGTTGGCGCAGTGAGTCTGCTCATACATATCGTACACTAAGACGCATTGTTCACGGCAGACGTGATAAGAAAAATACCTACGCTTCAAGCATATGTTCGAAGCGTTACGAAGGTGTCTTCAGACTGAATGGCCAACGTGACCGTCATAAGAGGAAGAAACACGCCTCAATTAGTGTTTTCAGACTTTCCTTTATATAATGCATCAGCGATGTAACGGCGACTTATAATAAAGACGTACGGAGTCAAAGGGGACATTAACGAAGGTAAACGGCAGAAATCTTCACAGAGGGTGCGGCTCGTACCAACACCACCTTGACTGACAGGCCTTTCCAATACTTACTCTCCAGATCATCGTGACGTCAACCGATGTGTCCGTCGTCTCCAATCATCTCGACTCGCCTCAACCAAGCCAAGCCGACCCGCCGGGCAAGATTCTAGCCTGTTCGCCCGCGCTGTTCGCCCGTCGTGAAATACGTCGTCAAATTCGGCGAATGCGCAGTCGTCAAAAGTAGAAAGTATTTATTATGTACATAGGGTTCAGAACGTCCAGATTGTTGCGTGTTTCGCGGGGGTTTGTCATCGTTTTTCTTTCAGTGAGCTCTCGTGCGCAGCAGAATTCCAACACTAGACCTAAACCAGTTAAAGCATCCGTGAACAAGTGTGTGCCTTTAAGTAAAACTCTGCGAGTTAGGATTACATAGACGTAAACCGTAGCGTAGTTGTCGAGAAAATTAGCTTCTGCAAGTCCAACAAAACGGTGCCTAATCGAAACCGTTTCCTACTTATACTTACCTCAAATTCCTTGCCGTGCGGGTATCCAGGGGCCCACGTTTCTTGCAAGTTTCTTCCACATCACAGCACACACTAATGTACAGATTATCCCTGGTTTGCTCAGAAATCACCCCACACTAAAAAATTAATCCGACGAAATGCATTACGCCATAATCTCCCCCGCCATTGCCCGGTAACCTAGACGAGATGTCAGGCGGACTGGCTCACAGAGTGACGTCATGGGAAGAGCGGAGAGACCTGTCAGTCTAGGTGGTGTTAGGGTGCCTACATGTTTCCGCTGCGCTTTAGGGTGGCTCCAACTTCTTGTTACCCTTTCCCAGATCCTCTCCCACCGCCATTTTTTCCCACTTCTTATTTCGCTAAACGTAAGCAACGTTGAGTTTCCGTAGTCTCGAGATCCCGGCAACACTGTGAGGCCACTTCCGTTTCCGTTCATAAGAGGAGTCGAAGGCTCAGCGGGATGGCGGTCGTGGTGGCTGTCGCTCTCTTTATTCGGGTGTTTCATATTTTAAAGTTGCGAGCAGGAAGTGTGCGTTGCTTTTAACGAAACGCGAGTTCCCGCGACAAAATGGAACGCAACAGACTGGCATTGCACGCCGAAACCTCGCCGTCGGAACGAGAGCGGTGGGCGCTCCTTAGCCCTAACGAGGATTAGCGGCATGGTGCGAGCGCACGACCGGCGAGTGAGACAAAATGGTCGACGAAAACAACCGAGGTTGCCATGGTAACGAGGTAGGCAACACTGGTTTGTCGGCAACAGGTATCACAAACGTTGTCGCCACCCTAAACAGCGGAGCGGCGGAAACATGTAGGCAACCTAGGTGGTGTTGCTCGTACGCTTTGCAGGTTACACTTCTTATTGGCTGAATAGACGGCAAAAGCGAGAAAAGCGGTTGACAAAAAATTACTGGGCAATTGTGTTGCATACGTGAAACATTCTAGCATCACGTGACATCAGGTCACGTGACCTCAATTTTCCCGCTAAATTTAGCGGGGAAACTTAATTCCTGTGTAGCTGATGTGGCGTTAATTTTCCCTCTGAATTCAGAGGAGAAACTAAATTAACGTATATCTCACGTGACATATTTCCCCATTAAATTTAGATTGGAAATTGAATTGGTGTGTAGGTCATGGTACGTTATTTTTCACGCTAAATTCAAAGGGAAAATTGACGTCACGTGACTTATACACCAATTCAGCTACACCACTAAATTTAGCGGAGAAACTGAGTTGGTGTGTAGGTTTGTGAGGTCCCATAATGCAACACTGTGCGCGTTGCATTATGGGACGTCACAGGCACGGCTTCACAAAATGCGGCTTGACGAAATGCTGCTTCACAAAAAATTCGAAGTAACCGAAAAACGTTTCACGTTAGAAAAACAAAACAAAAACTGCCAATCCTTAGTCGTGTACTCCGCTTAGAGTTGCACTGGGACACAATTCTGTCCCCTCTTGGAGCGTAGCAGGTTGACATTGTCACGCGAACTTACACTTCGCTTACTGTGCCAGATATCGAGCTTCAGCCACCATTATCGCAATAAGTGAAGAACGCTCTATACGAACTTTGTCTGCTCCTCGCGCACTTCAAGAGTTTGTTTACCTTCCAAAACGCGCCCACGTGCTTTTTCTCATACGTTAGCATTAGAACGTTCGTTTTGACCAAAACCCGGCGGTGTCTGGCAGTTTGTCAGCGCCGGAGAAGGAGGGAGAAGGAGAGGGTGACGGGGGCGACGCTCCCATTAGCCCAAAGCGGTGACGTCACCACGTGTTACCTTCCCCCTCTCTCTTTTTCAGGCCTTGACAAACTGACAGACACCACCGGGTCTTCGTCAAAACGAGCGTTTCCGTTTTCGTCAAAGGAGCGCCGCACTTCTGGCGCGGAGCCCGAGAGGAGGAGGCGCCGTAGTGCGTTGGAGTGCGGGCGTGCTCAGTTGCCGCTCGGCCGTCGCCGGTTGTTCTTCACTCTGGTTTTCCGTAGTAGCAGTGCGTGAGCTGTGAAGTGTGTGTGTAGTTCAAACGTTGGATGCTGATACCTCGACGAGTGATATGAATGAGGTCCCTTCCAGGAGTGGTATGAATGGGGCTCTTTCCACGATTGATGGGAATGACCGTATTCAAGGGTGTCGACGTACTCTGACAGGCAGAGTACAGAAAAGGGGTGAAAAACGAATTACACGAGTGGACTTAAGTCCGCTTGCGTGTAGAAAGGCGAAATCATTACAGTCCCGCGGGAGAAATGTTTTCAAGTATTGTTTCTGTGCGTACTGAAGTTTAGTACGACGTATAGGACGACGTCGAAGACGACTTTCTAGAGATCGACGCCAAGTACGGCGTCTAGGACGACCTCTACGACACATCGAAGATAACCTCTCAGACGACGTCTAGGACGACGTCGAGGACAGCGTCGAGAACGACGCCTAGAGGAAGATGTCTAAAACGACGTCGGGAATGACGCCCAAGGGACGACGTCTGGGACGACGTCGAGAACGGCGCCTAGAGGACGACGTATAGGATGACCTCTAGGACGACGCCAAGAAGGACGTATAGAACGACCTCTAGTATGACGTCAAGAACGACTTCTAGGACGACCTTAAGCACAACTTCGAGAACGACGCCTAGAGGAGGACATTTAAGGAGGCTGTGGCGTATTTGCGTGGGCGGCCACGTTTGCCTGTGGAAGCCGCCGTAAATGTAGACGCTGCTGCCGATGTCGAGGTCATAGATGTAGTCGCGGTAGCCTCACAGTCTATCGCATGAAGCACACAACAAGCACAGATGAAGTCCGAGGCGCACCTTTTGCACACGGCGCTCCAGCAGTGACATCACACTGATAAAGAATGATGACGCTTGATGACATCACGCTGATGACGCTTGATGACGTATTTTATGGCCATCTTTCGGGCACAGCGAGGCCACTTGTTTTTCACGTAATGTAACAAGTGAGTTCATCCTAGAAGTCTAGGACGACTTCTAGGACGACCTCAAAGACGACACCAAGGACAGCGTCGTCCTTGAGAATACGATTGAGAGACGCGTGTCGCTCAATCGCATTTTAAATGTCATTTACTCCGATTTTTCGCTCAATGGGACAAGTAAAGCTTTCGCCTTAAAAATTACAGGAAGATCTATTGGTGTATTCTTAAAAATACGTTAGCATGACCTTTGGTAAACTCCACACGCGTTTCTCTTTGGGAAACGCTAACACTGACCCCGTAACGAAGCCAAAAAGAGACAACCAAAAATATAGGAATCAAAAGAGAAAGCCAAAACAGAAAGGTGAAGGGGACAGCGTTAGCGATTCCCAAAAGGGGACGTGTATGTCGTTTCCCAAGGTCGTGCTGACGCATTCCCTAAGAATCTACCAATGGATCTCCCTGTAACTTTTTTTCCCCCGACCTCAAGCAACGACGGAGCGCTCTATTTTGCCTCGCCATGGCGCGTTTCCCGCGCGTTCTCTATTTCGCCCTTTGATTGGAGTGCTCATCCTTGAGTACCGATGCACCGAAGACGCATTTTGAAACACTTGCTCGCTGCATATATGTTCCTTTTTATATAAAAAGAAAAAAAAAGAACAAATAAAGCTGCTTGGCGGAAACTTAAACTATAAAGTACGGCTCCATTGTCAACAACTTTCACGCTGTGGTGCCATTTCATTTCGTAGAAGGTGTTCAGCTCTTTTCTTCACATTGATAGAGCGTGAAAATTTTTTGTTATTTTGATCGCAGCTGTTGCGCAAGGTTCTTATTTTTTTAATATTATTGTTATTGATGCGTTGTTTTGTTCGTTTGTTTTATTTCTTGCGTTTACGTCTGCGTGCGTTAACCAATCCTTATTTCGACGCAGTCGTCTTGGTCCCCGCGCGGATCGAATCCAGCGGACGAAATATTTCGCTCACGTCCCAAGGCTCTTTTGTAGTCTAAACGTCAAGGCAGGATAAAGAGCACAAAAGAGAAAAGAAGGTTCTTAGAGCAGGGCCGTTTCGAGAGGAGTTGATTGCTTCATTGATTTCGCGGGATGAACGACCTCTGTTAAGGGAGCAAACGTTTCGAACTCAGGATGAAAAAAAAAAAAAAAAAAAGGTCGGGGAGAGAAATTGTGCCGCTACTCTGAAGTGTTTCTCTTCGCCTCATGGAGCACTCCAAAAATTAACTGCAATCGCGATTTTGAGGAATCATCAGCTGCCAGCTTGCAGAGTTGATCGGTTGAAAGGCGGACCAGGTGGTTAAATATACCCTTCGCCGCATAAATAAAAATATATATTAAAAGACTCACAGCAGCAGTTACACTTAGTTTTCTGCTTAAAGGGCAATCGTGAATTTGTCGGCTTTAGATTGAATACGCCTGACACGAGATATTTGCTTATGAATGAGCAAGAATCAAAAATCGATCGAACATGAGCCATATTAGCAGGACTGTCACTTTACATATCTCTCAATGCTGGGCAGTAACGCGAAACAAATTTACTGAGATAGGTCGACTCTATCGAGGATAAATTATTATATATTGGGGATATTTCTTTGTGTCTTTCTTTGTACAACGGTAAGTGTTATTAAACAGACTCTAAAACAATAATGTTTCGTTATATGAGAACGTTGGCAAGTCAAATTGTTTTTTCCTCATTATCTAGTTTGCTTTTGCAAGTAAGACCGCCACAATGAAGCGACATGTAACGTGACCTTGTAAAAGCCCACATTAAGAAAACTCACAAAAACAATATTTTCATCGACTGATACATCGATTAGTAATAGTAACCAGCAATAAAAAAGGAGACGCGCATAAAACTAAACACGTTTCAAATAAGTAAAAAAAGCGCGGAACCAGTATTTAGTTGGGGAACTACACGCGTCGATGAAGCGTTCAAATGAGACGTCAGTACTACATCACACGGACGTCTCATTGACATAACGTTATGAGAAAAAGAATGTTCAGCCGGTTTTAACCACAAACTACTGCCTCATAACACATAGAGCAAGAACTTGTCAAAATATTTATAGTTACTTACACTGGTAATACTTCAACACAGTGTTAAATGCATTACGGTAATGCTTGAATTGCAGGAGATGTAATAATAATCACACGACACGAGTAAAAATGACATTTCACAAATGGCTTCTTAGCGATTGGTGAAGCACAGCATATTTAGCTTAACACTGCAATTTGCTATTCTGTGGCATCCCTCTGATTCTTTTGTTTGGTTGTGTTTGCTCCACTCCCTTGGCGTCGAAACTCCGACGCTAATGTTAAAGGATCCTCAAGCAAAAAAAAAAAAAACAGTTCTTTATTATTAAGAATTGTAAAGTCGAAGTCAACAATAAAACCTAGACTGAGTTACTATGCGGCGCGTTGCATCCGCTAACAAAAGGCAGCTCACAGACTGATGGCGTGCTTATGGTTTCCGCTCAAGAGACAGAGTCGCGAGAAAGCTCGAAGCGTACTCAATGAGGGGCTGATTCATTTCACTCGAGTCAGGTTTTTTTGTTTTTGTTTTTTCTGTACTTGCACCCCATAATTCTAGAAACTTGACGTTTTAAATGTGTCTGTGAGTCAGTGAGTGCCGTTGTGCTCGGTTTATGCGATTTAAAAAAAAGAAATCTGCCATTCGTCGAAAGCCTTCGTGATCCTAAATCAAGCTGACAGTCGGAAATTTCAGCTCTGGCCTCCGTGAAGATTCGCGTTGGTTTCTATTTTCGTTACTTTCTTTCGGTCTTCAAAGATTCGCCGACGCCGTGTCAGTAAGCGATCGTGTGTTCTTTCAGACGTGCCATTTTCCTAAAATCGCCTGGCAGGGCAAACAGAAAAAAAAAACGGTCTTCTTTATTTGTTTTACGAATCCATCGTATTTAGCCGTTCTCTTTTCTTACATTTTATACTTTCACATTTATCAGACACTCATCGTTTTAAAACAAAAGAAAAAAATAGCTACATATCTTGCGGCTTCACTTGGTCTTACGCTATCTCATGCTATTACCACAAAGCTACGCTTTTTAACACGCATTATCTTGTATCTGGGTTCAAGCAGCCTCTATAAGTGTGTGATGCAGTAAAGCGCAACTACTCACTGCTTTGTGAGTGGTATTTTTCTGATAAAATAACTGGTTTTAATACATGTTAAATTGCTTTTAGCGCGGCTAACTAGTCTAATTAGTGCGTATCCAATTATACGACAGTTAAACGAGCATGCTTAACCGCGGTTAAACCTGACCTCACTTATATTTATTCGCGTTTAACGGTGTCCGCGTAACTAAAAGATAAAACGCTCCGTGGTCCACTAAAAGTTCACTCACGCAATTTACACGTTTGCACGCCCATCGTTGCAACTTAAACTCGTACAGTTTCGCAATTCTTCTTTCTTTTTAATAACTGAGATGCTAGTATGAGGGATGTTTCGTGTAATATATACATATTGGTGTACACGCCGAGTGCATGCGGACTTCCTTGAAAGCAAAATTAATTAGAGACTTTCTAGAAAGCTACAACGAGCTTCGATAGTTAGTCAAGATTGTTTCTTTTTCATTTTTTTCTTTTTTTTTTGGGGGGGGGGGGGGGGAGGGGATGTTTTATAAAAACGGGTAAGTCGATTCCTTTGCACCAAAAGAAGCCTCGTTGCAGGAATGCTGCGGGAACCCCGCGTGAGTAATGATCCATATCGTGATTTTGTTACGAAGGGCAGATCGATGTGATCGTAGGGTCACAAGTTCGCAGATATAACCAGGGCTAAGCCTGAAGTCACCATGCTCGTGTATCATACAGAAGACAGGACGTTCGCTGCGGACATGACGACATCTGTGGACATGCCTGAATCATGTTGGAAGCGCGTTTGCGTCAGAAATTTGTTTACGTCGATCATGTCTGCAAACGGACCGTTTCTGCATGACTCAATGTCACACAAGGAAGAAACACGCCGCAGACTTTGTCTGCGAACACTGTCTTTTGTATGATGTATGTATTACGTCCCACAAAAGTTTCTACGAGTGAATCAGTTTATCTTCGCTGACGTTCGAACTTCTTCAAATAAACTATTCCACACAAAGAACACAATAATTCCGCGCTCACTTCGGGCGTATTCTCTAAGGGATTAGTCGCAGTCTCGCTAACCCTTGCGACACCAGCAGTGCTCATTACGAAAAGGCCTTTTTCTTTTTCGGTGGATTTAACGTGCTCGATACCACACAGTCTTGACACAGCCCCGTCATGACCTCAAGAGGCTGCGTCGCATTCCCTCTAGCGGAGGAGCTAAGGCAAGAAAAAGCTTATCAGACTCGATTTTCTTTTTTTCCGCCACAATTGGTAACGAAGCTAGGACTTATCCCCAATTAAGGCCGTCCAGACCATCCGAGCCTCGAAGCTGACGAGGCGGCGGCAAAAAAAAAAATTAATAAAATGCCTGGATCTTAGAGTGCTTCCAACCGCTTGATTGGGGTCACGTGGTTCATGAACCACGTCTACAATACGAGCCTCGAGGAGATGGCAAAAGTGCTCGCCTCCCGCAAGCGCGTCCAACGTTTCCTCAGCTTCTTCGCCCGCTCTCCTCCTTCCAACGCGGAAACACGCGCATTCGCACGCGCACGCGTATTTAGTCTACGGTGTCCGCCATTTAAATTGCAAAGGCTCTCCGGGGTGTGAGGTGCTCCGTCTCTTACATCTAGGCTCTAAAAAAACTATCAGTAACCGGTGTCGCTATCTGTCGGAGGAAACTGCAACCATTGCGCTAAGTAAACGCCGAGCCATGAAGCCGATAAAGAAAGGGAGAGAAAAGGAAGAAAAGTGGGAGCGCAGAAGAATAAATGAAAAAAAAAGAGAAAGAGAGATATAGAGAGAGGAAGAGGAGTGTGGATAGATGAATGTTAATAGCGAAAGGAAGAAGAGAGTAGAGAACAGAAGATAAGAAAAAGAAAGCGGAGGTCAGCTCGTAGAGACAAAGAACGTGTCCATGGAAAGACAAAAAAAAGACACGAAAAAAGAAAAACACAGGATCGTAAATACACAAAAAAAATGTGAATATACAAAAAAAAAGAAGGAACGATGAGAGCGCAGAGACAACAGAGGCGTCTTTGGATCGTGTACAAAGTCAACACGGGCAATCAGCCGACTGGCTGCCATAAACGAAAAAAAAAGCACGAAAAAATGTGACATCGCAGAGGCAAAAGTGGCAGCAGAGATGACGCCGCTTTTGCTATTGTATCTTTTTTTTTTTTTCTGGGCGAGCTGAGTTCGGCGACGGGGTGACAAAAGATAATGCAATTAAAATACCCGATAAGAGGCACAGACACACGGAAACCGGCACAAATAGAAAGAAGAACACGATTGGCAAACGCACTCGATTCTAATGAGATTATCTGGGCGTGGATAACGAACGGCGGTGGAGAAATGTCCAGCGTGAGCCAAGAGCAGCAACTTAACAAAAACGCCCCTGCCTCTTGCGTCGTTAAAAAAAAAAAAAGAAAAAAAAAGAGCAATTTGTTTTGTTTCTTTCATTTCACGCGTGGCTTCCTTCGTTCGATCGACCTATACACCAACACAGTACTTAGAATCAAGCCCTCGTTTGCCCACACCGGGCGTAGGCATTGCGCTAGCGCAGAAACCAGATCCGGGAGAAGAGAAGCGTCTACTCATGGCACAGTGCCGACAGCAGCGCCACCCCAGTGACGTCACGTCGAAACTCAGGTCAAGGCGAGTGCCAGGCGCGTATTCGGAAGAGCTTGTGGAGTAAGCCAACGGGTCAATGGACCTTTTCCGAGAAGCGTTCTGCGCACGCGCGAGCGCCCGATGCCAAGCGGCGGAAGTCGGTACCAGAAATCGAGGAAATTCGGAAGGACGCTGTGTGAATCAACGAGTAGAACGCGTAATTTCAGCATACATATAATTGCGTTACACAAAAAAAGAAAGTGGACGGAAAGCAAAACACGACGTCTGGATGGACGCCACAGATGCCCCTCTTTAAAGTCGCGTTGGGCACGCGCCGCTGCTCAGAGAGCGAAGAAACTGGTAGCGTAGCTCCCATTATCGATTGGTAGCGCAGGTAGGTCACTTCCTCGATTTTTAGGTCGTGCAGCCACCGCCTGGTGCCGTCGGTATGTGGAAAAGGTCCATTGCGGCATCCTGATTGGCGCGTCTTCACGGACGTTACTTGGCCTAGTTTACGGGGAGAGAGAAAGATGGACGAGGCTTAGCTAAACACGCTTAAGTTCATGATCCCCGCGCTAGCCTTTAGTCGGCTCCTAGATCTGCGTACAGTTCGTGCGTGACGAGCTCATTATACAACATGTAAACTAACGATTTAAAGGCACTTCGTGTGACAGGTAGCCAGGTAATAAAGAAGGACGAGATGCGCGACACACGCGCACTTCGTCCCTCTCGGACGCCGACAGCACACAACTTCGAGGAGGTGTCGGACTTTATTCACAGTCGCTTCATTGCAAAGAAAAACATCATCTACGAGCGGGCTAAATTTGAAAACATTGTGGGTACGGCGTTCTGCAGGACAAACTGGTTCGAGATCGTTTCGGGGTCAGACTGTCAGATGACACCCTTTCTGAAAGCCTGCGGAGAGACCCCAACCTTCACGCTAGAAGCTGCCTTCCCACGGGCTCGACTGAAAGAAGCACAAGCAACAAGTAGTGGTCCGAGGGCAAAAGCAAACGGAAGAAGAAGAAATGGTAGTAGACGTCCTTGTTAAAAGACACGAGAAATGGAAGGCTACGGGCAATTCAGAGTCAAGAAATGACGCCGGAAACTCCTACCTGCGGAAGATGTGGCAAGTTGACCCGCACAAAATCCGAATGTCCTGCAATCAATTTTAAGTGCCTAAACTGTGAATGGAATGGACACTGGGAAAATGTATGCAGGGGAAACTTCATGCAGGAAAGGAAACTGGAGACAAACCAAGAAGAGTGGATGCTTGGAAGTGTTGAATCTTTTGTTTGCTGGCTCGGCTTGGAGAGTGCCGCTCAATGTCAATAAAAACGTCGTCAAGTTTAAAATTCACTCGGGCCACCGATGTCAATGTCATACCACAAGGTGACGTAGCATCAAGCTTCGAAAACCTCAAGCCTACTGCGGCCAAACTTTTCGGGCCCAAGAAACAGATGCCGCGAGTGATCGGCGAATTCCGGGCAACAATTCAGCATGGTCGAAAGTCAGTACATGATGACGTCTACGTTATAAACAATCATGACGAACAGCTTCTTAGACGCGAGGCCAGTGCAAAGCTTCGACGTATCGCATTTGTGCAGTTTTTCACATACTAAATTGGTGCAGAAAGCACCGAGAACAAGCCCGCCCTCACCGAGCGGATGTCGGGCACTGTCAAGTGGTTCAACGTCAAGAAAGGATACGGCTTCGTCAATTGCAACAACACGCGGAAAGACATCTTTATTCACCTGACTGTCTTCATTCAGTACGTTTCGCAGGAGATTATCCGCTGCGAGGGGGAGACCGTCGAGTTCCACATAGTCGTTGGTGAGAAGAAACTCAAGGCTGCTAAGTTGACCGGCTTGGACGGCGTATCAGTACAGCGCTCCCCTTACGCTGCAGATAAGAGAAACCTCCGCAGGCATGGCGGAAGGTGCAGTAACGATCCTGGTGGGCTCTTGTTCGAACCGGAACGACGTGTCCGTGGGATAGGCCTATACCTGTGCAGAGGGGGCGTCGGCTTCGAAGGGGACAGTCAGACAAGTAGACCTACACATAGACAACGATGGGCTTTGCCTTGGAAAGTGACAGTCAGTTATGCCCAGAGAGCTTGGAAAATGGGGAAAAACTGTGTATAAATATGTGTGCTGTGGTGTGTTAGCAAATTTTGGGGTGGTCGTGTTTGTCACGTGTCTACAACTGTAATTTTCTCCTCTATTTTGTCCCTTAACGAAAAAGGGGAGATGTGGAAGTAGCCAGATAATAAAGAAGGACGAAGTGCACGACACGCGCTTGATGTTTGGGAGCCCAGCCGGACACGGCCTCGTCTCGTCCTTCATAGACATTAGTACACTTAAGACAGCCCTAAGAAATCGGCTTCTCAACTTATCGGGCTGCGATTTACTATATATGAACAACAATAATAAACAACAATAGGAACAACAACAATATAAACAACCAACCTAGCCCAATCCTCCATCTTAACAACTTATGGCGCTGCGATGTACTACAGAGGTGCAAGAGGTGGTGGAAGTTAACAATGAAAAATTTAAGTAACTTACCTCGTTCAAAAAGAAAAAAAAACTATTCTGAGCAGTCTACGCCACACCCTCTTGAATCGGGCGGCGGCTTGCGCCACCTAGCCAGTATTTTTTTTAAGCTATTTAATTTACGAGTTACAAATCTAGGTATTTAGTTTTAAAAGCTACGGTCCGTACGACGGAGGCGCCTCTATGCAACCGGGTGCACACACCTTCCGCAGAAAGGGTCGCCCAGTAGGGAATAGGAAAATATTCATCCTTCCCTTGACCTATGCCACCAGTCAGATACTCTCTTCTTGGTTATCTCCACCTTCCCCATGTCTATTTTCCCCTCACTATCCCTAAATCCCAGTGCGGTTGTTATATTAATAGGCTCTTCAGCCACTACAGGGTGAAGCCCCTTACAGTAAAGTACCAAATGTTCAGCCGTCTCCTCCTTCTCTCCGCAAGCTCCACACACGATGTCTACCTCCTGATATCTAGCTCTATATGGCTTAGTCCGCAACACTCCCGTTCTAGCTTCAAATAGCAGGGAACTCCCCCTTGAATTATCATAGAGACTCTCTTTATCGATATCTGTTTTACACAACCTGTACATCTCCAATGCTGATTTTGTTTGCATACCGGCTTCCCATATACTTCCCTCTGTTTCCTTAACCTTCTTTTTAACTGTCATTTCCTGACCCACCTCCCCACTGTTGCCCACATATTTAGATCTCAGTTTTCTTGTTCGCTTTCTCCATTTTGTGTCAATACCCTTCATGTACAGATAGCTAAACAATCTTCGTGCCCACCGTCCCTCATCCATTTGTCTCAGTCTATCCTCAAATTCTATTTTGCTGCTTGCTTCCCTTCCTTCGAAAGACGACCACCCCATGTCGCCCTGTACCCCCTGATTTGGCGTCTTCCCATGCGCTCCGAGAGCCAGCCTACCCACCCCTCGTTGTTTTATTTCTAGCCTTGCCTGAATGTCAGGTTTCATACATAGAACTGCATTCGCAAAAGTTAGGCTTGGCACCATAACTCCCTTCAAAATCTCCCTGACCACTTCATACCTGTTATAGTTCCACAATGCCCTGTTTTTCATTACCGCTGCATTTCTATTGCCCTTGCCAGTTGTGTCTCTTTCATGTTCACTGAGGTAATCCGTATCTTCCTTGATCCACACGCCTAGATACCTATACTTGTCGACCCTCCCAACATTGCATTCTTGTATTTTAAGGACTTCACCCTCGTCATCGTTAAATATCATAATCGCCGACTTGTCACTACTGAACTCCAATGCCAATTCATTTCCCTCTGCACCACAGATACTCATTAGTTTTTGTAAATTCATCCTGTTGTCCGCCATTAGTACTATGTCGACTGCATACATTAATCCCGGTATTGACTGTTCAATCTTCTCGCCATGTCTGTAGTATGAGAGGTCAAAGCCAGCTCCACTCTTTTCTAGTCTCTCCTCTTATCCTTGGAGGTACATCATAAACCGTAATGGTGACAATGGGCACCCTTGCCTAAGGCCTCGTTTTATTTCTACTGGTGCTGTCACTCTTCCTTCCCATGTTATAAAAACCTTGTTTTCCCTATAAATGTCCTTTAAGATTTTAATTATTCCATTTTCCACCTTCAAGCGCTTCATTATTTCCCACAGCTTTCCTTGGACCACATTGTCATAAGCTCCCTTAATATCCAAAAAAGCTTTCCATAGAGGTCTGTTATCTTTAACTGCAATTTCGATACACTGTGTTAATGTAAACAAATTGTCCTCCAACCTTCTTTGTTTCCGAAAGCCATTTTGTAACTCGCCAAGCAACCCCTCGTCCTCTACCCATGTCTGCAATCTGTTCTTTATAACTTGCATTACAACCCTGTAGACTACCGATGTCACTGTTATGGGACGATAGTTGGCTATGTCACTCTTATCCCCTTTATCCTTATATATTAAACTTACCCTACTTAACCTCCATTCTTCCGGGACACTTCCGCCTTCAATGACATTGCTGACCACTTCTCTTAATTTCGTCCTGGATTTAGGGCCTAACTTTTTTAATAATCCAATAGGAATGCCATCTGGGCCTGATGACGTGCCACTAGGAACGTTCTGTACTGCCCTTTCCCATTCCCTTTCTCCGATAGCCTCATTTTCACCAACTAAATTACTTTCTTCTAGTTCCTCATTTTCTGTGTACCTTTGCTCCTTAAATTTCTCTGCCATCATTGCTCCTACAAGTTTCGCTGCCTCATCCCCTTCTAGTTGCTCACCCTGGGACGTGGTGATGCAATGCTGTTCTAACCTTGTTTTACGGCTCAAAGAGTTCAGGTGCTTCCAACATTTTTTGGCTGCCTTCCTGTCTTTTTTATTTACTTTAGACAACCATTGTGCCCCCTTTCTCTTAATTTTTTCATTAATCAAACAGGATGCCTCCTTTCTACATGTTATAAATGTATCCCACTTCCTATTTACTTCGCTTTCTGGTTCCCCATTACTCTTAGCATACCTGTGTTCTCTAGATGCTTCCTGGCGTTTCTCTACTGCCTCCTTTACATCACCATCCCAGCAGCTCTTTGGGTTGCGTCTTTGCTTCCCCCTTCCTTTTTTCGCACCTTTGCCAGCGCTAGGTCAAATTGCATAGTTAGGCTTGTATAAGTCCATTGTGCTTGGTCGTCTCCAGAAATAACTTCTATTTGCTTAGCAGCTGTCTCCAACTGCTTTTCGGTCTAAAAGTTTTGGTCCCGTTCGTCGTTCTGCCCCGTTTTTGTGCTTAATTCTCTAGTAAAGCTCAGTTTTATACGTTTGTGGTCACTACCTAGGCTTTTGACACCCTCCTCATCTATTTTCATTTTTTCCAGCTTATTATACATTCTATGGGACATCAGTGCATAATCTATTGTGGACTGTGACCTGCCCGCTTCCCATGTTATTAGTCCTTCACATTTCTCACTAGTGTTACATAGAACCAAGTCGTGCCTCTCGCACATGTCTAACAACATGTTTCCTGTTGAATCTGCATATCCATCTAAGTCCTCTACATGCGCGTTCATGTCTCCCACTACTATTATCTCGTGGCCTTCTCCTAGCTCGGTAATGTCTCTTGATATACATTCTGTCATTTTTCTATTTTCTTCCTTGGCATTTGATCCCGTTCACAGGTACACAAAACCCAGAAGTGTTTGCTCCCCTGCTACCGTCCCCTTTAGTTATAAGTGTTCTGCACATTCATTTCTTGTTCTCCGCCAATTTGTGCTTTTTCTGATGAACGCTCCAATTCCACCTCCCTTTTTACTACCTTCCCTTCTGTTGCATTCTTCCCAAACATATTCACTATTGCAAGGTGGATGCTCCGTATCTCTAAGATGCGGTTCCACTAGCCCATATACCATTAAGTCTTCCTGTGTTAGTTGCTCCTCTATCTCTTCCCACTTTAGCCTATTCCTACCCCCCTGCATGTTAATGTATCCTATGTCTGACTTAAATGGGCGCCTACCTCTATTCCTTCTACGGTTTCTACGTTGTCTACCACTATACCCTCCCCCCCCCCCCCCTCGACGCGGCGTAAACCATCTGTCGGCAGCACTTCTCACTACGCGTGCATCGTCTGCGAAGTGGCGGCGTAGATTGCCCAAAACAGGTTCTGTTTTCCTCATTGAGATATATATATATATATATATTCTTTTTTTTTTTTGAACGAGGTAAGTTTTTTTTTTATTTTATTTTTTCATTGTAACCTTCCACCACCTGCTTGGAACTCTGTAGGAAATCGTAGCGTGATACGTTGAGAAACATATTTTAGGGTAGGGAAACGAAATCACGTGAGCGCGATCTTTCCACCCCCCGCTTCAAAGTCAGCCAGCGAGAAGCGCAATGCGTATCGCGCTCGTGACGTCAATATAGTTCCTGTACGGCCAAGGGCACTAAAGTTGCGAGCGTTGCCGCTTGGCGGCGTCAATGAGTGACAATCTCGCCTAATAGTCATATCCGAGGATTGTACTCCCTATGGCCTATTAGCGGCGAGATGTTTCGGTAGCACCGTCGTTTGGTTACCTTTCGTGACGTCATTACCTTGTGAACAACAAGTTCGATGGTGTTTGTAATGGGCATGGTGGAAGCCTGAAATCATGGCGCTTTCAAAGCAACACTGCCAACACCGTCAAAAGTGGAGTTCTTACATTCCTCTTATTTCCGGCGATGAGACATCCTTTGCTGACGTCATAGTCAGCATTCGGCCTATTGTGGTGGGCCGACCACAGCGAAGCTTTCGATCGCTCACGTCGCCAATACCATAGGTTGCATGTAACGTCATTCGCGGCCATGCCGGTAGTTTATGTGCCGCGAGCGTTCTGATCCCCGTGTTAGTTTCACACCGCAGTAGAGCTCGAGGGAACCAGCAAGTAGAAATAACCGTCAGTACTCAGCAATGTCGACACCTGTAAGTTATGTATATATGATATTCACTGGGTGCCATATCTGAGCGCGCTATTCACAGCGCATCCGGGCCCAGAGGGGGGGGGGGGTGGGGGGGGGGGGGGGGGGTGGAGAGAGAGAGTGGTATGGTCGGCCTGGCAGAGGTCCCAACATTTTCAGATCAAGCTTCTAAAGACCTTTTCTGTTTCCTGTCGTTCTCAGTCACGTGGGTTCCATATCTGGTATGCGGGGCGAAAAAATAATAAAAGGTTTGAACCTGGAATATGCGAGAAAATATAGCTGAGGCAAATCAGGAATGTGTGACAATCACGCATTTTTTGTAAACACCTTCTAGCTTCGGGGAGAGATCAAAAAGATGTTTTACCGCATACCAGAAGTGACGATATTCAAGATGGCTGCGCGCTTGTGGAAAAGGTGTATACCCAATTTCTGCAAAGAACGGCGATCTTGATGGTGTGAGCGTCCTCCGCCAAGTCACATTCAGGACTAAGTAATTCCTCGACCGAGCCATACTGTCGTGAACTGGCATTGCTTCTTAGGAACTTATGATTTCCAACGGAGCTTCACAGACAGCCACCAGACGCAATATTAAAATCTGTTTTTCGTTTTAAAATTAGTTTTCTTGACTTCTCTGCTGGCAGCCCAGAAATACCAGTCTAAGTTATACCCCTGTTATACCCCTGTTACACGGGCACACTTAACTGCGGTTACGCTAAGCCACAGTTAGCGCACAATACTTGCTGACAACATTCTGCGGCTATGCAGTTAAAGCTATGGGCGAACGTGCGCTTGAGCATCTTGAGCACCCATCGAAGCAGTGCACGCGCGCTCTTCACTTCTTATAGAATAGCTGTCCGAAAGTATAGTGCAATATCAATGGTGCTGCGTAACAGCAGTTAAGCTGAGTTAACCGCGGTTAAGTGTGCCCGTGTAACAGGGGTATTACGCGGCACACTTAACCGCAGTTAACTCAGCTTTAACTGCTGTTACGCGGCACCACAGATACCGAACTATACTTTCGGACAGCTATTACATAAGAAGGAAAGAGAGCGCGTGCACTGCTTTGAGAGGTGCTCAAGATGCTCGAGCGCACGTTCGCCCATAGCTTTGACTGCATAGCCACAGAATGTTGTCGGCAAGTATTGTGCGCTAACTGTGGCTTAGCGTAACTGCAGTTAAGTGTGCCCGTGTAACAAGGGTATTAGTGTTTGTGGACTGCCTGCACAACATAGACCACATCTAAACAAAGAAATGAGGACAAACATTTCGTTTTCGTACCCCTTTAAAATCGTTATTTTGCATGCTGTAGAACAATATACACATATATACGAGGGTGATTAAAACATTATCCGCACAACGGTTACCTTGTGACTTCTCTTGGCAAAACTGTTTTATAGGGCCCCTGAAAAGAAAAGTTTTTCTAAAAAAAACAGTCTGGTTGGGACACGCGTGTCAAAAATAAATTTTACGCGAAAAAACAAAATTTTTTTGAGCAATATTGACGGCGCCAGACGCAATTTAGTCGGTGGTCACCTCCTTTCCACTTGTTTTTTCTCTCGGCATTTCGGGTGCGTGGAGGAGAGGTACTCCCCGCCTCTTCGTAGTGTATCGGCTTGGCTGGCTTGGCTGCGCCCCGTACGAGAGCCATTGCTACTTCCTGTGTCTGCCGGTCGCACGTCGTACCGCGTCGTGCCGTGCACGTACCGTGGTCACCGTGGTGCCGTGGTCGTACACATAGTCGTCGCGATGGACCCCGACCTGAAGCGTCGGTTGCTTCAACGCTGCCAGCAGCTGGGCCTTCGCCCGTACGAGGACACGTCTCGCCAGCCGGAAGGCGTGCGAGACGTGTCCTTTGCCGCCTTCCGCTTTGCCGCGGAAGGCGGCAAAGCGGGTGCCTCGACGAGTTCGTCCGAGCCGCACGACCCTTCAAGCCGCCGCGAGGACACACAGTGGTAACTGATTTTTTTATTGAACGTTGAGTGCGGTGCCGCGTGTGATTGGCATTGGCGCGCGCCAGCAAACAAACAAAAGATGGGGTAAACGGGAAACACGAATCACGCAAAGAAGAGCTGAAAAACAAAAACCTGTCACCTCGCGCCACTTTCTAAGTACTTACGATGACTAACTGACACAAGCAACAAGCCCTCTTCATGAGGTCTTCACATATAAACGCGATAAAACTATAAAACCACCCGAGGTACACGAGGTACGCGAGACGCGTTACAAGACGGCGACCATGACAGAAAAAAAAAATGACGAAAGCTTTTGTTTGTTGTGGTATCCAAACGGAAGTTACGATTTTGTAAAACGTTTGTAAACAATTACGACGTCCATTCGACGGATTGTTTATTAAACATAAAAATATGCAATTCAAAAGGCGACTTCAAGAGATCACGAAGATTTTATAACCAACATCTAAGCTGTCACTCATTCTATTGGCCAAGGAGAAGCTGATTTGAATGACCATCGTTACCAATGAGAAGCCGAGCTGAATGACATAAAATTTGCGCCCAAAATTTCAAATAAATCTCTCGCCGTGAATATTGCTCTAAAAATTATTCTTTTCGGCGTAAAATTCATTTTTCGACACGCGTGTCCCAACCAGACTGTTTTACAAAAACTTTTTTTCCTTTCAGGGGCCCTTTAACAGCTGTTTTGTACGAAGTCACTGTTTTTACAGTCACTGCTGTGCAGTTTTTAGCGTGATACATCAGTTCAGTTGCGACTGCGGTTCAAGAAACAATGACTGTCCTACTTGTGATTTGCGCAAAAGAAGAGCAGAGTGCCGTGATTAACTTCTTGTAGTCTGAGGCATTGCCTGGTGCCGATATTTTGCGCACACTATGTAGAAAGTGTTTTGTCGCGAAGAAGTGTAATTGAGTGGATACAGAAGTTCAAGGAAGGACGCACAATGGTCAACCATGAAGAAGGGGATCGACACCCACTCACGATTATAGCCCCAGGCCAATGAAGAGGAGGCGCCTCGGCCGGCTGCTAATCAGCGCAGTTGGCGGCCAAAATGTCAACTTTGGGAAGGTCACGGCACTCGGAGGTTCGAGCTCAAGATCGGGTCCAAAGATCACGGCCGCGGGCTATTTCAAAGTTGAAAACATTCCCCACAAGATGGCGCCAGTTGTCAAACCATACTTCACTGCCCGTACACGTGATCAGACTCTGTGAGATACTCGAGTGACAGTGGATGGGGTGGCGAATCATTATCAAATCAGTCAAGGATCTGCCATTAATTTATGACGAACTTGGGTTTCGAAAGGTTTGTTCGAGATGGGTGTTAAAACGCTTGTGCGGATTATTTTTTAATCACCCTCGTATATTCATGGGACATGGAAAGCGAGCTAAAAAGAACAGCCATAGTGACCTCAGGGAGGGGGGGGGGGGGGGGGGGGGGGGTCGTGTGACTCAGGGGGGTCACGTGACCTCAGGGTGGGGTCACATGACCTCAGGGGGGTCGTGTTTCCTGAGGGGGGTCACGTGACTTCAGGGGGGTCACGTGACCTCACGGTTACGCCGACGGCGACGCGGACGCCGCTCAAGCCGGAAACGGGTGCCTAAGAGCTGCGCTCTAAAACAACAGCCATAATAACCCTGAGACTTATGAACAATAAAAAACGGACAGAACAACTAAGTCTCCAACACAGCTGTGTAAGAGACTTCATTGTTCTGTCCGTTTTAGAGCGCAGCTCTTAGGCGCCCGTTTCCGGCTTGAGCGGCATCGCCGTCGCCGTCGCCGTCGGCGTAACCGCGCGTTGCATGCAACTCAGGCTGCATGCAGCCTGATTTGCATGCAACTCAGCGCTGCATGTCGCCGCGACCACGCGTTGCAGGCAACTCAGGTTGCATGCAACGTGAGATTGCTTGCAACTTACCATTGCATGTTGCCGTAACCACGCGTAGCAAGCAAATCAGGTTGCATGCAACCTGAGTTGCATGCAACCTGAGTTGCTTCCAACTCCTCGAAGTCACGTGACCCCCCAGGTCACGTGACCCCCTTCCCGAGGTCACGTGACCTCCCCCCCTGAGGTCACGTGCCCCCCCCCCCGGAGGAGATTAAAGGATGAGGAGAGGAGGAGAAGGAGGAGGATGAGGAGGGGTATACCCTCCCCTGAGTACCCTTCCCTCCTCCTCCTCCTCAAGAGCTGCGCTCCAATTCGGCGTTACAGGGAGTTGTAAACGGCTTTCATTTTTATATTGTTCTTACGGCTTATGGTTACTATGGGTGTAATTGGCCAGCTCACCTGCGTTTTCACAGCGGAGCTGTTAAAGGGATACTGAACCAAAGAATTTAGTGTCCATACTAAGTGGCGCACGTTCTTTCCACGAGCCAGCAGCCGCCAGTGTGCGCGAGCACACGCAACGAAAATGACGTCAAAGGCCTCCATTCGCGCTTTAAGAGGACAGTGAAATGCATGGGCTTCGGGCCAAAGGAAAATAACGACAGGCTTTTCATCTCTACAAGTGAAAGCTACGTGTTTGTTAGACCAATTAATCACTTACTTTTTATACCAGACACCACTGTGTAGATGAAAAACTTGTCTTTATTCTCCTTCGGCTCGAAGCCTATACATTTCACTGTCATCTTAACCGCGAATGGAGGTCTGTGACGTCATTTTTGTTGCGTGTGCTCGCGCACACCGGCGGCTGCTGGCTCGTGGAAAGAACGTGCGCCACTTATTATGAACACTAAATTCCTTGGTTCAGTATCCCTTTAAGGACTAGTTTCCCCAGGATCGTGTCCCCCGCAAAGAAATTAAAACACCGAACTCTGGACACCTACTGCCATCTATGAACGACGGCAGCAAGCCACGTATCTGGTTGCTGCCGTCGCTCATAGATGGCGGCAGCCTTTCCACTCCGGCTTGCCGACTTGCGGCCGGCCATTACTTTCCATTGTACAGCTCCGCTGGCCTTCCTTCTTCATCAGAGTGGAAAGGCTGAAAGCTTTTAACTTTCTTCACTAAACAAAACTTATTTGGGAACAATCGAGTCACGTCTCGACAGGCACGCCTGTTCCTTTCTTTGTTCGTCGCTTCCCCTCTACATCATACATTTTCCATCTCCTCTAATCTATCTTCCCCGTGAAGATAACTCAAAGGCAAAAACAACAAAAAAACATTGAAGATCGTCAAGGGTTTCAAAACAAAAAACGCCCCCAAGAGAATGTCTGTTTCGATCCTCAAGAGAATGTATGTAACACCTGTCCTGTTTGAAAAACAGCGCGAATAACACACGGACAAGAAGGGAAGAGAACACACAGGACGAAGCGCTGACTATCAACTATCTACTCAGAAGACATACAGAGAAATACACGCGAGGATTGCTGCTTCTTCCTCTTCTACCAGTCATTCGCCATTACGCGCGCCACATTCTAAATGAAATCAAATTAAAACACACCAGCACACTAAAACACACCAGCACAGGTATAAGGCATCGCGTCTTCTTCCTTCTTTCCTGTCCTGCCTACTCTCATGTTCGTGTCTTCTTTCGCGCTATTTATCTTGAACGTAAATGTATGTTTCGTTTTGATTTACTCCGTCTATCCATCCACTCATGCACGAAATAGACAAAAAAAGAAAAGGCAAAGCAATGTTTCCAGAAACAGAAAAAGCCAACAATTTGCGGTGAATCCCACAAATACTTCTCTGTATTGTATCACCGTACATTATATTCCATCGTAAGACTGGCTATTAATCAAGTTCATCGTCTCCAGAAACGCTGACAAGAGCATCTGCGCCTGTTGCTCGTCACTTCCTTCAAACATTCCGCCTGCAGTTGTTCGCAGTCTTTCTTTTTTTTTCTCTCTTTATCTTTGTCTCTTTAATTATACGACGTATTAAATATTATACCATTTAGAACATTATCGCGCACCCAAAGGTGCAGTCATCGTGCGGCCGAAACATGCAAACAAGTATTAAACGCCATTGCATTCTTCTATCTCCCCCCCCCCCCCCCCTTCGACTTCGTGGACCTTTCCCAGTTCCTTCTTTTCAGTTTCCCCGCTAAATGTGGCGGGAAAATTGATTTCACGTGACCTGACGTCACGTGACCTATGCATCAATTCAAGTTCCCCGCTAAATTTAGCGAAAAAATTGACGTTACAACCTATGCACCAATTCAGTTTCCCCGCTAAATTTGGCGGAAAATTTTATTTATAAAACAAAGTGTTTACTAAAACTTTTTGCCGCAGTATTCACAGTGAGCTGCGTCGTGAGTCTCATGACGAATGCTATCGCAATTTATAGATAACCAACATTGGTGGTTTCTGCAGCCCCTTTCTTCATCTAGGTCATTCACTGCCCCCACCCCTTGCCACGCTTGCGAAGCATATACTGTTCACTGAAGTCTCGAAATTCGCATTCTTCGTAAACACTGACATCTACTTGCTTCCTTGTCTTCTGCGAGCTGATTTGAAACGTCCGTTTACGAGAAGAATACCCGAGTAGGGTTCGCAGAAGAGCGGGCGAGGCACAAAACTTACGCGCTAAGTACAAGGCCCGGGTGAAAAGTAAAAGTTCACAACGTCGCCACGGGATGGCGCCACAGCCGCACTGGCTGTGGAAACTGGCTTGCAAACACCTTCTGCAAGCGCCGACAGATGGCGGGTGCACGCTTTGGACGTTTTCGGAAGCTCCTGCCGCCAAAGCCGCAAGGCCGATGCTTCCCAACGCATGCGTGTCAGTCCATCTGATGTAGGACACCATATACGCAATGCCGCTCATCGTGATGGGGGAATTGAAAGTTCACGTTAGAGACGGACACGACCAGTGGCTGCTAGAGCACACGCGGTCTCAGTACGGACTCATGCTGTGCACGGACACCAACGAAGGCACGCCGCGCAACAGGCCACTAGAGAGTTTATTGTCTGTCGCCATGGGGATAATATTTTAACGGGGCTATATGTGGCGTACTTCACGTTGCACAGGCCGCCCATGTGCGTGATCTATCCGCCGCAGGACTAAACGCACGTTCGCGGCGAATAAATGTACACAACGAAATGGCTCTGTCGTTTTAAGCGCACTGCGCGCAAGTCTTTCATGCACACGCTGAGTGAACTCATAGGCTTGCACAAGGGAATGTTCACCCCGCGAAAAAGCGCTCAGAGGCTGCATTTTTTAGAGCGCAGCTCTTAGGCGCCCGTTTCCGGCTTGAGCGGCGTCGGCGTCGGCGTCGCCGTCGGCGTAACCCCGCGGTGCATTATGGGAAATGTCCCATAATGCACCGCGCGAGCCCCACCCCGGGGTCACGTGACCTCGGGGGGGGGGGGGGGGGGGGTCACGTGACCCCCGAGATCACGTGACTGTGACACCTCCCCCCTCGAGGTCACGTGACCTCGACCGCTGCAAAAGAAGCAGACGAACTTGCGCTCCCCATAGACCTTTTCTACGCGGGCGCCGCCATCTTGAATCGCGGAACTTCCGGTATACGGGAACAAATCGTTTTTCTCTCGCCACACCACTTGGAGAAGCTCGGGTTTCAATCGCAACTGCCTATCGTTTTTATTTTGCCTTTTCTATATCCTTTTACTTGTCCCAGGTTGTAAGGCCTTGCTTTTCTTTTCTTTTTCATACCGGCTTTTTCAACGAAGTGGCTGGTACGATGACAAACGAACAAGGTCGATAGACCTTTCCAATAATCTCCTTCTGGGCGATTATTGGTAATACCTTTTCGATCTAAGAGCGTAATGTATTCGAACATATCTGTGCTCTCCCTCGGAGGATGCAAAACTGATATTGTCCAGAGTATTAAGGTGCTTGGCGTAATATTCAAGGAATATATGTGCTGGGACGCGACAGTGGAATGTATAGCTAGAAAACTTTCGCAGACTGTAGGACTCATTTATAAATTTTATGTATTACCCCGTTCAGGGACAACTATTGCGTACTACTCTCTGTTCTACTCATGCTAAAATTACTTCTTTCTTGTTTGGGGAAGCACAACAGCCACAAATATACGCTCCGTACATACGCTTCATAAGCGGGTTATCCGTATTATATGTAGTGTTGAACGTTATACTCACACGCAATCTTTGTTCAAAACGCTTAGAATAGTTACAAATCACAAAACACTACACTTATAAACTTCTTAGATAACATATGTCTGTCAAACAAGATCAACTTGTTTTTCTTTTATCCATTGCTGTATGAAACCGAAGGTGTCTCCTACTCAAGCCGTTGTGTTGACATTCGGTTCACGTCACGTTTAAGGACAAATTATGGCCTCCAAATGATGCATTTTTTTTCTTCTGAATGTTTTGAACAGCGTGCGAAACTGTGACTTAGATGCTATGAGTACGTCCAGAAAAAAAATTCGGTTTCTGCTTCTCTAGTTCGTGGTATTTTTTGTGGTACTCTCTCTCTAAAATAATCGCCGCCCGATCGGTATGTGCTCCGCTCGTCCCCTAAGGAGTGACACAACAAAACGATAAGACAGCGAATCGGTTTACTGTACTTCCCGGTTGCCCGTCGTTCAGAGCCGGCAGCCCGGTGCCGGCGACTCTGGTTGTCGCCCGTCGTTCAGAACTCGCAATCGCAGTCCGTGTCCAGCCTGAGGCCTGCGGATCGTCCTTACCACGCCAGCGCTGCGTAGGCTAGCTGTCCCGGGCTATCATAGCCCGAGTCTCGCTGCGGAACCACTCCGGGATCATCATGACCCAGGCCTGTATGGCCGGGGCTCACCGTTCCCTCCGGTCCTGGTCAGAACCTCGTTGGTGGACCGCTCCAGGGATCGCCATGGGCCAGACCAGCCAGAACTGCTCCATTGTTCCTGCACGGCCCCAGCCTCGCGCAGCACGCACTGTCTCGCGTCAGCTCGTGACTCTTTGGCCGACCGCATGTCACATGCACTCCGCCCCGTCTTCTTCCATCCTCGTCTTCCTCAAGTTCTATACTCTGTTTCACTTTATGATGTACCGCAGGAAAGGCTACAAGCGCGAGTTTCTTGCTCAGGGCACAGTCTCGGCGGCACAAGCTCTCGTGCATTAAGGGCAGCTACCAACGCTATGAGATCGCGCTTCTACCCTTCGCTGCGGTACAACATAAGGTGAAACGGAGTAAAGCCTAGGTTAATATTACTCAAGATGGTCTTCGGTGCAAGTGATATTCTGTGTGCCCTGTGTCGGTTTTTTTATGACTGCTGCCGTGGCGAGTGCTCTGTGTTGGGGTTCTCTCGTCACGTTAGTCAGTGCGCTTCCAATCTCTGTGTAAGGGTTCTTTCAATTTCCACTACTCGTATTTGTTTTTTCTCCGTTGCGGGTGGGGAGGAGGATCTTAGTCAAGCGACAGACGTCTGCTTCTTCCTCCCCCTCTCCGCTAGAGGGAAACAATAAAGCTGAAAGTTTTCAACTGCACTGTGGAACGTGTTCTGAGCATGCGCAATAACCTCTTCTCCAAAGTACGAGACGCCATGCATACGTCCCCATCGCCTAAATGATACGTGCCGGAAAAGCTCATAAATTGAATGCATTCTTCCTTTAACCCCAAGTCAGAGCGCGGACAAAATCTGGGAAATACACCGACATATACACGCAGATTAAAAGCGCAGGGTCACCGCGCGCTCTCTTTGTTTATTTGGTGAGCCGGCAATAACATGCCCAAAGAAGGGCGAGAAGCGCAGCTACGTTGCACTTCCGGCGCTGTCTGATTGGTCCTGTTGTCTCGTTTGGTCAGCTGCGCTCTAACTTAAAGGGGCGGGGCAACCTTTTGTTTACAGCGGCAGCTGTTATGGTGCGTTTGTAGTCGCAAAGTCGGGTGCGGATCCGCGTCGGCGGCGAGCGGAATTCGGAGCAGCGCCAGCGACTCGTCGCTGGCAGGAAATTTGGATATAGGTCCCGGACCGATCCAAACGTTCCGGCAGCGACGAGGGCCTTTCGTCACCCAAAAATCCGCTATACGCCGGCGCGGATCCGCTCGCGATTTCGCGAGTGTAAACGCACAATTCAAGGTTCGTTCACAGTTGCGGATCCGCAGACGAATCCGCGGGGATATTGTCACGAATGACACTTGATGAGGCGATGATAACTGAAGAAACTGAAACGTTTAATGGGGCGAACTTGTGCCCAAAAATAAAAGAAAGAAAGAAACAGAACAAAGCAGAGCGTCGCGAGCGTCGAAGTCGGCGTAACAGCAGAGTCGAACGCTGGGGCGAGACTGACTGTGGTTCGCTACACGAAGCCCCTTATGTACTATCGGGGAAAAATGAAATACGAACAGAGGAGCCCGTGGCTCTCGGTACAGGCTGCGCCGCCTGGAAGTGAGCCTAGGGGCGAGGGTGTGTGGCCTACTCCGATGTGTATACGCCCCTCGCCCGGCGCTTCCTAAGCTTCGGCGTTGCGCCTCTCGGTGCGCTGAAAGCTATCACCGCTATCGTTGCTCGCTCACGCATGCGGCACAAGGAAGCTCGCCCTTTGTAGCAGCTTGCGTGCGCGCAGTCTGAGCGCGCCCGCGCCGTTTCCTCCTTTTCGCTTACGCAGTTTCCTCGCGACGCACGCGTCGAGCGAGCAACGATGGCGGGGATAGCTTTCAGCGCACCAAGAGGCGCAATGCCGAAGCTTGGGAAGCGCCGGGCGAGGGGCGTATACACATCGGAGTAGGCCACAGAGACTCGCCCCTAGGCTCACTTCCAGGCGGCGCAACCTGTACCGAGAGCCACACGTTCCTCTGTTCGTATTTCATTTTGCCCCGATAGTACACGCGTGAGCTTCTAAAATAATCGGCGCAGGAAAGTTCGACGCGTAGAACATTCGCACCTCGAACAAGCCCCAGGATTCTCGAATTTTCCAGAACACTAAAATGGAGGGATAAACAAAAGACACGTCACTCCCAGGAATTGAACCCTGGCTTTTCGCGTGGGAGGCAGGTACGATAACCGTTAGGCCACGCGCGCGCTGCCTGCTTGGCCAGCTGCGCGCGCGGCAATATTGACGCCTGGTTGGGGAATCCCCTCGCCGCCGTCGGAATATTCAACCGCGGGAGCAATCGAACCAAAAAACATTTTTTCAGAGCGAAAAAAAAAAATGTGTTCACGCCGCCGCAGTTAGTCGGAACGCACGGAGGAAATGGCGTTTGCCGGTGTCACATCCTGGCCGAGTCGCCCGAGTAGTATGGGTCGCCGCCGGAGTTGTCGGAATTCCCAAACTGCTAAAATGGCGCCGTCTCGCTGCTATTGTTGTGTCGGCAGAAATGCTCCTCGAGACTAAATAATTCCACCCTGTTCGAAAAGAAGCATCTGAAAGACGAAGGAGATCCGTGCAACAAAACAAAAATATTGGCCCGAGTGCTACGTGTACAGGCGTTACGGAGTTTTCGTAGATTGTTTCCGCTGTCCCGCAACGCCCTCCGCAACCCGCTACTATACCCGGAACTCTACAGTCAAGGTCATCGGCGCGCAGGCGCAGTAGCGGCTTCTTCGTTGCGGAGGGCTTAGTGGAGGGCGAAACCCGGTCTACGAACACTCCCTGTTGTCTCCGTTTGCTCGTTATTTTATCGTTGCCTTTTTTCTTATCGCCGTAAATATGTTTGACCTTTTCTCTGCACTGCGGGTGAGCGCTGACTGCGCGAGGAAGTCTGGGAGGGAAGTTTTCCCGACACCGTTCGAACCAGGGGCAGCCTGCTCCGATGTCCGCGAAAGAGCCGAGCCGCGCGCAAGCGGCGGGGGGCCACAAACATGAACGCGCGGTCTTTTTCCGCCCAGTACACATTCGGTCGGCGGCAAGAACGTTTCGGGCAAGTGTGAACGAGCCCTTCGTCTCGCTTTAGAAGTCCACTACGATCCGACAGAGCCAAACGAGCAAAACCAAAAGGGCAACGTCGTCGTCTTTGTGCCTTTCCTAAGCCAGTAGCGCGGGAAAAAAATTCCACTGTGCACGATTGCTATAGCCGCGGTGGGAAACGCACAAAGTCGATGAGAGCGGCGACAATTCCAACTTACGCTGAAACCTGGCGGCGTCCGTACGCCATAACCCACCCCTGACAATGGGGCACGTCCTGCCCCATCGCCGCAGCGCAACAACTGCCGCTGTCAATCGCAAACACCCATTGTGTGGTTGTTTGCAGTTGTAACGCACAACGTGTTTTACCGACCGAACTCGCGAGAAATCCGTCATGGGGAACCGTCACGTCAACAACCCCCCCCCCCCCCCCCCCTCCGCGATATTTAGAGGGCGGTATTTAGCGTCGCGCGAGCTCGAGTCACGTGACGTCGATTTCTGCGAGGTGGTTCCGCGAGGTGGTTCCGCGAGGTGGTAGTTGGCGATCGAGTAATTATTTTTCTTGCTAAGTAATCCGAAGAATAACTCAGTGAACCAGAAGGCCCGCTTATTAATTAGAAATGCCGGTCGCCCGGCCGACCAGAAAGTCGATTCAGGATCACTCGCACTCTCGACAGCCAAAGTCCACAGCACGCTTCCCGAGAGGAAGTGCCGACTTGATTACACGAGCACGGTCTGTGCCTTGTTTGCAGTTCATTATCGTCGCCGGTCGCGCGTCGACGGCTTATTCGTCGCCCCTGGAGCACTTAGGCTGTGGTGAGTGTACGCGCCCCGGAAAACGTCCGGCTTGCGTTGAGTGCTAGAATCAATATCTACGAGGGTGGAAAGTTGGGCTAGTTGGTGACTCATAATGTTTAAAAAGCGCAACGAGAAACGAACACAAAATATAAACACAGACACAGCGCTACGCGCTGTGTCTTTGTTTATTTTTCTTGTCAGTTACTCGTTGCGATTTTTAAATACTATCAATAGATATGTCGTTCCACGGATACAAACATCGTAAATGACTTCCCGAAAGAAAAAAAATCTTCGTACGGTAGATTAAACATACGTGCGAGTCAGTAAGCTTTCAGCCTTGCCTAAAGCAGCAAGCGGAAGAAGACAGACTTCTGTAATAATTTTGTTTTCGATTTTTAAAGCCTCTGCCGCACACCTTGCTTCAAAAATAAAATAAAAACATTCTAATAAATCTGAAACGCTTAATTTTCCGAAAATCACTGGGAAATGTCAATTCCTGCGATGAACGGACGGAGTTCGGTGAATGATGAAACTGATGAACTCTAAAATGATGAAGGGCATGACGTCTCACGCGCTTTGTTAATGTAACAACACAAACTGTTTTCTCTTGTTTTTTTGTTGTTTTTTTGCTGTTAAATACAAGTTGAAGAGAGAGGGAAACCTTTTTGGATCAAATTTTGGCTGACAGACAAATCATTTGGGGGGACAAAGGCAACGTCTGGGACTTACAAAGGAGAGGCCGGGTCAGAGAGAAGTTCTTCCCTTCTTCTCCGACTGCTTGGGCGACGCTCTCCCCCCGCCACTTTTGGTACGGGGTGTCGCGTGCTTCGCCTCCGTCGTTCTGACCGGCTCCAAGGGGCCCTAGCGATCGCCCTTTGCCTAATTTCGGTCCAATGAAGTATAAAGTCAACAGAAACGTTGAACGCCAACTAAAAATGATGTTGCCTGTGTTGTTAGCCGTTAATGACACAGAGCATTTCTGTGATCTTCCTGTTTTAACGCCATGTTTATTCTGTCTGTCTCCCTCGTCGTCTTCTATCAAAGCTCAACGGAATATCTCCCGCCCCCCTCCCCTCCCCGCCCCCCCCCCCCTTCTTTAAAATTGAAGTCAATTTGCAGGTTTTACAACTCGTCCACTTCGTGTTGTGTAAGGATTCGAGCCAATGTCCGGCACCGAACTTTCTGCGGTGAGCTCAGCATCGGTTTTAGGTGGAAGGTATTCCGGCAGGGGGTTTCTGTAGTAGTGTCCACAAATTATGACCTCGGGGACTCCGCTACAGGCGGCACTACGCCTCGTTTTTTTCTAGTCGGTGATCCAGACAACGTCACCTCTTCTCAGCGGTTCGCGATGTCGTGCACCACGTCGCCTGTCATAGTTAGCTTTTTGCTGGGTCATCAGTTTTGTTGTTTTTTTTCAACCGTTCAAGTTCATGGGCGTTCACAACTTTCGGTTTCAAAGTAAAAAAGAACAGACGGCAGGGACGTTCTCAGCTTGCGACCCATAAGTAACTCGGCGGAACTATACCCATTGCCCAATGGTGCTACACGGTAAGCTTGTAAAGCGATGAAGCTGTTGGGTGTCTTCCTGAGGCTTCTTTTAATCGTTCCGACAGCAACTTCAACAAATCCATCGATCCGATGGCATTTTCGACTAGACGTCCTGTGTTCAAAGCCCCATTCTTGGGTAAACCGATGAAACTCACTTCCAGCCACTCGCTTAAATTGTGGTTCGTTGTCTCTGAACACAACTTCAAGTGTTCCATGTCGTGCGGGAATGGACTTTATGTGTGTGGGTTTGCACACCTTGAAGTCATGGTGTTCAAAAGTGTCATTTATGGATATCTCGAGTAGTAGTCTGTCACCAGAAGGTAGTTCTTTCATGACAGACCAAATCAATTCAACGCGACTTTCTACCAGGGTCACTCTGGAAACTTCGATGGCATCAAAGGCTCGTGTCGGTTGGACGATTCCTTAATTCATGCTGAGCAACTGCGTACCATGCTCTTAATCGCCGTTGAAATTTCTGGCCACCATACAGAGTGTTTTGCTCGAGCTCCGCACCTGGTGATTCCTTCATGTCCCTGGTGGATCTTCTGCAGGTTATCTGGACGCAGTGACATCGGGATAATGAGTCTGCATCCTCTCATGAGCACTCCATCTTGAAGTGCAATCTCTGACCGATGTTGCCAGTACTCTTTACAGTTGGCAGGAACTTCTTTTCAATTGGGCCAACCTTTCTCACTGTACCATGCCAGCTGCTTGCATTTTAGTGTCTTTGGCCTGTATTTATTTTTATGTCTCTTCTCCGTCGTCTGAAGGTCTGCGGTCACCCCCTAGACATGGGTATGCAGCCGCCTCTTGCTCGAGGCTAGGGTCTCTTGTTTCATTTAGAGGCTGGCGGCATAATGTGTCCGCTGCAATACGCGCAACTCCTGCAATGAGTTTCATCACTTTAAGATGATGTTATCATTCTCATCTTCATTTTATAAAACCTGATTATGGTGTTCTCTAGGTTCTTCCACATAAAGATTGGTAGAAGCGGCTGGTGGTCGGTTTCAATCTCAATATGAAGACCAGTGACAAATTCCTGAAACCTTTCGCACGCCCATAATAAGTGCGAATAGTTAATTAATAATTAAGATAATTAAAATAATAAACCCTGAACCCTGGTCAAGCTCCTCGGCGCCGCCGACCTAGACGCCATGCCACCAGGTACCAGTTTGCTCCAGTGCTGCTCCAGTATCAGTTTGACGTCAAGTACGTGCCTGGTAAACAGTTGGCTACAGCGGACGCACTCTCCCGTGAGCTGGTCGACTTGCTGCTCACTGTCCCAGCCGTCGACAAGGTGGAGCTTTATGTTCAAGAGGTGCTCAGTGCCATTCCTTCCAAGTTTGCAGTCCTCCTTGGTGATTTCCGCTCCCATAAAGCGGCTGACTGGGAATGTGCCAAACTCAAGTCCTACTGCGAATGAGCGTAGCATCGGAAGGAACATCTCACCAACTTGGCTCGTTATTGGATTTGGAATCATCGGGGCGAACTTACTGTCGGCCACGGCCTCATCCGTGGGGGATGCCTGGTGGTGCCCGCTTCTTTGCGGAAGCAAGTTTTGAACCTCATCCCCGATGGGCACCTCGGCGTGAACAGGTGCCGCGTCATTGTCAGCGAAGCTGTCTAGTAGCCGACCATGGGAAGCCAGATTCCAGACAATGGTGAAGAAGTGCTCCAACTATGCAACCACAAGGGTCCAACGTGCGGAGTCACTTCTGCCGACCTAAACTCCTGGTCTTTGGGAGAGTGTCAGAACAGACATCTTCTATATAGAAGGGATAGACTACCTTCTACTCGTCGACTACTACTCCAAATACCTCCGCTCGAACACCCCCACGGCACTAATCACGATCATCAAAAGTGCATTTGCGAGGCACGGGATCCCAGAGACCCTCGTCAGCGAAAAAAAACCACAGTTTTCGTCCGCTGAGTTCCATAAAGTTTTCCAGAACTACGGCTTCACTCACGTCACCAGCAGCCCCAGGTACACTTAGTCTAATGGTTAAGTTTAACGGATGTTGCGGACGGTCAAAGAACTGTTCAAGAAGTCCAAGGACTGGCCCCTGACCTTCCTGTCTTAACGCAACGCTCCGCGTGTGACTGGACTCAGCCCTGCACAGCTCCTAATGGGACGCTTCCTGAGAACGCGCCTGCCCGTCTCTACTGCCAAGCTGGTTCCAGACTGGCCTCACGTTGCAGACTTCCAGAGATGTGATGTGACGTGGCTCAACGGCAACGCCAGCGTGGGGACTTCAATCGTCGTCATGCCGCGCATGATCTACGTTCCCTTGAGGAGGGGAGAAGGTCTGGGACCACGAAGCAGGCTGCACAGGTACGGGCTTCAGCTCAGCACAACGGGCACGCTGGTTCACAATCAAAAACACCTAGTGCCTCAACAAGTTCCGTCACCGGATCGTCGTGACTGGGGCGGCGAACAGTCTCAAAGCCCAGTTGCTTACCTGGCTCGCCCGGAAGCAGGGTTCGACACCCCAACGTCAAGAGCGCCGGCTCCTTCTCCTGCGACACCAGAGGCACCTTAAGCTGCCCCGGATTCTCTTTCTAGACAGCCAGCAGCTGTTGTTCGCACAAGGCCCGGGCGTGCCGTCAAGCCACCAGAGCGCCTGAACTTGTGACCTGGTGCCTTGAAAAGACTTTTGTTTACTCTACATCAGGGCGCTGAAAAGTCTTTTGCGTCCTGCTTTCGTCCTAAAAAGGGGTATGTAGAGGGCGTGCTAGCTGAATACTAGCGCCCTCTGGTTTGGCTTGCATATGCCTATAAAAGGCGAGAACTAGAAAGAAAAAGGCTTTTTTGCGTCGCCTCCCACCAGGCGTGTTGTCTCTGCTTGAGCTTTTTGTCTCGGCCTCCTCCCTTCCCGCGGTTCTACTCTCGGGCGGCCAGGTCCTGAACACCACAGGAGGGTTTGCTCATGTGTTGGCAAACCAGACCAAGATGGAGTCGCTTCTTCATTTCTTGCCTTCCCTTTCCTTTGACTTGCCTCCTTTTTGAAGACTCTGCCAACGTTTTCTTTCGGGGAATTGTGGAGAGCAACTTGCTGTTTTTGGACAGCTTCAAACTATTGAGCAAGGTTAGTGGCCTTCTCGAGTGTCAGTCCTGAATACAGTTGCACTTTTTCCGACAACTGATGGTTGAAGTCTTCGACGACAATTCGGTATCGAATCATCTCCTCGTGCTGAACCTCGAGGTCGCAAGTGTTGGCGAGGCTGTGAAGTAATGTTATAAATTCTTCCACGCCTTCGCCTTATCGCTGACTTCTTTTGTGGAACTTCACTCTCCCAAAATTCACTCTCCCAAAATTACGTTTTGACGGACGGCGAAGTGACTCTCGAAAGCCGAATGTACTTCTCCGTACTTCGCCACCTTGGCTGACGAAAGGTTCAGCAAGAAGGGAGTGTCCACCTCTTTGTCGCAGATAAAGTAGATTGGAGCATTCACCTGCTCTGGATCAGGTTTTGTGGCAAGGCCACTGATAAATCGAAAGCGTTCGCACCGTCATTTTCAATAAAGCCATTCATCGGGGCTTGAGAAATCCAATTCCGCAGGCGGTTGGCACTGGAATGAGTTGGCGGTTGCCATCTCTTATCGTTCCTGGTCGATCCTGGGTCCTTGTACTTCTGACACCATGTGGTGTCAGCCGTTAAAGGGAAACTGAAAAGGTTCTTGAAAAAGACGAGTTATAATAATAGTAATAATAATAGTTTATTCACCATGCGTACACAGGCTAATGGTGGGAGCAGGGGAAAAAGGCTGAGCCTCTTTGAAACATAAAGCGGTGGCAAAAACAGTATATGCATATATATATACACGGTGTTCATTTTTAATTCGAACAGATTTATTACAAAAAATCCGTAAAAGATGCACTAGTACAGTTTGTCCAAGTGAGTTATACGGCTAGGGGGACATTATGTGGGTGCCTAATCCTTGCGAGAAGTTGGCTAATTAATTAAAATTGGTTAATTAACTTTTTAATTAATGAAAATGGACCTATGGTTCCAATTAGAAACTTGCTTAGCGTCATCGAAAACCCCTAATTCAGTCATTTTCAGAAAGACTTTGAGCGCGTGAGAAGCGTAGTAGTGCACTAAAGTTACCACTCGTGGAGCAGGTACAAGGCTGGGGATAGATAAGAGACGGAAAAATCGCACGGGCGCCTTATCGCAACCTCTAGCTTTGTACCTGCTTCACGAGCGGTAACTTCAGTTCACTACTACGCTTCTCACGCGCTTAAAGTCTTTCAGAAAATGACTGATTTAGGGGTTTTCGACGACGCTGAGCAAATTTCTAATTGGAACCATATGTATATTTTCATTAATTAAAAAGTTAATTAACGAATTTTAATTAATTAGCCAACTTCTCGCAAGGATTAGCCACCCACATATTGTCCCCCTAGCCGTATAACACACTTGAACAAACCGTACTAGTGCATCTTTTACGGATTTTTTGTAATAAATCTGTTCGAATTAAAAATGAACACCCGGTATATATATATATATAATGTGTTTTTAACAACAAGGGTTGTGTTAGTTTACAAATCTGGAGATAAACATCATTCAGATGAAAATTATCGGCCCATTTTTCTCACGTGTGCAATGTTGCAAACTACTAGAGCATACTGTGCCCTTCTTTCAGACCAGCATGGGTTTCGAAAGTCCCTGTCCACTGTGACCCAGCTCACTGAAACATTGCATGACTTCACCACGTTTGTGAATAAATAATAGAGGGCAGATCGATGCAATATGCCTAGATTTGTCGAAAGCTTTTGACCAAGTACCCCATCATGTGCTTATAAATAAATTACTGAAACTAGGAATAAATCAAAAAGTTGTCTTGTGGATCGAGGCGCCTACCTTACAAATAGAAAACAATTTGTAGGAATAAGCAAAATCAAACTCAGGTTACGCCAGCTTTCCCTCGAGCGTTCCGCAGGGGTCTGTTTTGGGACCCGTTTTATTCTCGTGCTATATAAACGATATAGCAGAAAAGGTAGGCCCCTCTCTTGCGGTACACCTGTTTGCAGTTTACTGCTTGCCGTATTCGGTTATTTCTTGCCACAATGATTAGGTCCGGCTAAATTCGGCACTGCAGACGGTAGAAAACTGCTCTAAGAAGTCAAAAATGAAAATTAACTTAACTAAAACTGTGTATTTTGTTATAACTAATAAAAAGCAAAACATTCTTCCATTCCTATACAAACAAACTGGAAAACCACCCTTTAGTTCAGGCTCACGAGCTTAAATATCTTAGCCTTACCATATCATTGGACTTAAACTGGAAAGCGCAGGTTGACAATGTGTGCTCAACTGCTAGAAGGAAACCCTGTTATCTCAAGCGCAATCTCAAGCTCGATCCCCCCGAAAGAAGACTAACTGCTTATAAGGCACTAATACGGCCAACTCTAGAATACGCTTTTATGTTTTGGGATCCTTTTACAGCCTATCAGATAACTAAACTTGAAAAGACGCAAAAAATGGCAGCCAGATTTATATTGACGAAATATCAAAAAAGAGAATCTGTGCAGGAAATGCTTAACGACCTAAACCTTCCACAGCTCTGTGACCGTAGGAAAATAGCTCGCCTAAAATCCTTTTATATGCTAAAAAATGGTACTTTTAATTTTAATACTGACCCTTACATAGTTGCTCGGCAAAGCAGGCCCCTCAAAGGCAACCACTTAAACCAATACCAACTAGATACGGCAAACGATGATACAAATAAATACTCATTTTTTTTTTCAAGAACTGTATCAGACTGAAACAACCTACCTCAAAAATTAACAGCAGCAAATACACTATTTTTAAAGGACTATTGAACCCTTTTGATAAAAATTAAACCGTCACTAGTATTTCATATTCATGTGAAATCATTAGATTTCTTTTTTTCCTGCGTGATGATATTGTGTGCATCCTTGTTTTGTGACTTTTTGGAGATTTATGAATTCAGTGTCGAGCGCTGTGTATTTCCATAAATTTATCAAACACCTGTCCCACTTCTTTTTTTTTTTTTTCGTGCGTCTGTAGGGACATTTTTCGTGTATTCACGCAAGTTTTTACGTTCATGTTTGTAATTGTAGTTGCCACAGTGTGCGTGTTTTTTTTAATTTTATTAAATATATTCTTGCGCTTTGTACACTCATATAACAGCCTAACAGGCTAACAACATGCATAAATAAAAAAAAATTAAAAATGCTTTGAATTGGTTGTGGGTTTTTTTAGTTTGCGTACAATAGTGACGAAAACTATGCTTCACTCCTTATACAAGGGCTAAAGAAAAATTCCGTCAGGAGGAAAACAAGATAGAGGTGACTTTTGTAATATTTTTATCCGTGAATCTGAATATCACGTTTTATTTTCCCCCGATGATGTAACGAAACGCAAGAAAACACGAAAAACCTCAGAACAGTACGTTACGTCATGCCCAGATCTCTCGGCCTCCAAGCGCGAATCGCTCGTGTAGGCACTGACACCCGCACCGACACCGGTCGTGCACGTATTTTTCTGACCTGTTTGAAAATAGCAAAAGTGCGCGTACATAGTTTTGATGGGCGCTGAAGTTGCGCGACAGCGGAGATTCCAAAAACTCCTAATATGATGTCACGCTGCGGGAAGGAGGGGCTTCAGCTGTACATTGAAAAAACAAAATTTTGCAGCCTCCGTACACCAAATTGAAAAATAATCTTGATATGTGTGATCCTGGGGGGCTATGTTTGACAAATGTTTCGTTTCTCCCTAACGTTACTAGATTACCTCAGTTGGGTAACTCCCGCGGAGGGGGTACCCCCCCTCACTCACTTCAATCCGCCTGGAGTCATTCGAAGCTCCATCTATATTTTCATTTCAGAAGTGTGAGTTCCAAAAAGCACAGCTGAAGTGCCAAATGGCGATCACAACGCCGCCATTTCCCCCGCAGCTGGTCACTCGAGGAACTGCAGGTTACATCTATTTTTGGCTTCAATTCGGCCATTTCCGAGCCGAAGCAGATGAAAGGGTTACAGGGGTGCCTCTCTAGTCTCCCCAGCGGACGCGCCGCGGCATATCAATGAAATTAAGATGCACCAAGGTCGGGACGCGCTACCTGAAATCCCCGCTGAGGCATGGTTGTATAAAAACAATATTAATTGTGCTGCAAAACCTTGAAAACTAAAACTTTTAGAAAACATCACGCGCCCCTCATTTTGTACTAACTCCAATAAAAGTTACTACAAAAAGAGTTTTCTTCCGTTGGTTTTTACGTTTCTAGTAACGTTGAAACGAATGTATCCCGATTCAGTTACCAAAGCAGCCGTCCGGCGGCGCGTCGAGCGACTCCGGGCGAGTCGTGATGAGTGAGGGGGGGTACTGTTCGTGCATGCAGCGTCTATGAGCAGTTCCGTAACTGAGTTAATCTAATAACGTTGGTTTCTCCTAAAAAAGAGACGGGAGTGACGGAACTGACGATATCGCGTCTGATTGGCCAATCAGACGCGATATCGTCAGTTCCGTCACTTCCGTCTCTTTTGTCATTTGAGCCTCTATAGAGGCTCAAATGACAAAAAAGAAAACTTTCGTCATTTGAACCTCTAACCAATCAGACGCGATATCGTCAGTTCCATCACTTCCATTTCTTTTTAGGAGAAATGAAACATTTGTCGAACATAGCCCCCCTGGAGTCCAAATTAAGGTGATGTGTTTTCCCTCAAATACAGAACCACTTCAGTTTCCCTTTAATGACACAGTGCATCTCTGGTGGCTTCCTGTCTTAACGCCATGTTTATTCTGTCTGTCCCCTTCGTCGTCTTCTATCAAAGCTCAGCAGCACATTGCCAAACTCAGCTAAAAAAAAGGGGAAGAAAAGGAAGGGGGGGGGGGTACTTTTTTGGCTGGCGTTGCCTCCGTTTGAACGAAAACCATATTCTTCAAAGGAAAGGTTGAGAACCGTGTGCACACAGCATTTCTTCGGCGAACACTCAAATATTGCGAAAGAAAGAAAAAAAGAAGACTGGCGTGCTTTATTATACTGAGGCTCCGCAAAAAACAAGACTTAGGAATACACTCAGACATCTCATATCACACCTGCGCTGCAAGAGCCTTGCAACGCGCTGCTCTAACTTCAACCCCTTCTGTCACGTTTGCATGGTAAAAAAGTAGAAAACGAAGCATGGCTTAAGTAAAGTAAAATATAAGAACTTAAATGTCGGCGGCGGTGCTCCAAAAGAAGGTCGCCGGGGCACTCGACAAAGTGATCTCAAACACGGAGACGGCACACCAACGAACGCAGTGACGACATTCGCACGAGTTGCGCGAACACTTCTCGGACAAAGCACGAGCAATATTCGCGACGTTACGTGTTAGGTAAATATTTTTTTTTCTCGCGGTGGCGCGCCTTTATCTTGTGTTTACGATGGCCCAACAACATAAAATAACTTTGGGCGTACCGTGGCGTCATCTTAGCGTTTCGTAAGTCCTGTCGCGCCTATTATAAATCCTACTTTAAAACGTCTACCATAAAAAAAATCATTTTAATCACAGACTACGATTGTTTTTTTTTTGTTTTTTTCACTCTAAAACATATCTATGTACTTTTACAGCGAAGCCGTTTATGTCTACGGTACCGTTAATTTGTCATGTTCGTCAACAAAAACTTTACGCTCGCTGCGCCGCACGCGCCGCACGCACACGCCTTTCCCGTATAAAAGATTCGAAGTAAATAACCAAAATAAAGCGTTGACGAACGAGCGTGCAAGATGTCATTTGTTTTAGGCTTTTGCTTTAGAACAGTTAAGCCTGGTTCAGACAGTTGCGTTTGACTGCGTTTGAGTGCGTTGTGGCGGCGAGAAACCAGGACATCCCTGCTGCTTGAATCGCGTGCCAAGACGATTCCTTGAATTGGATTCCACGCTTCATACGAAGCACAGATGTGCCGGTGATTCGCTCTCCGTTCTCGACGCAACGCAGTCAAACGCACTCAAACGCAAGTGTCTGAACCGGCCTTAATTACTCGTGCCAAAACCTCCTATAGACCCTTTCTTCAACGGCGCCGCCATCTTCAATTGTCGTCACTTCCAATATGGGCGAAAACATTGTTTTGCCGTCGCCACGCCAGTAGAAGACATTTAGGATATAAGCGTAGCCGTCACACATTATTGTTTTGTCTCCCCCTAATTTTTGTACTCGTTACTGGCTGAAACGTTTTAGTTTTTTTTCGTCGCCCATACCGGATATGCCTATTAGGTGGCTGTGGACGAGAGTACACAGAAAAGGTCTATATACTGACAAAGTCTGGCAGATCGCCACGAGAAGCGGCCGCCAAAACGGAAAAGGTGGAGCGGCAGACAACGGATGAGAAGAGAGCCACATGACTGGCGCCCCGCTGCGGTGAGATGCAAAAACACAGCGTCTCGCCGCTGCCGCGAGACGCTGCGGCGAGACGCGAGGACCCGAAAGTGTGTTTCGGGTCCTCGGCGCTGCAAAAGATGTGCGCTGACGTCTAGGTTCCCCGAGAAATGGTTATTTGATGTTCTGTGCTACCAGATCCACGCGCTCTAAATCAGCGACCGGGCACTCTATTGTTCCGTCGTCAAACTGCCAGGCTTTGTGAGTATAGAGGAGGCTATGCTGCTGCAGACGCCGGCACGTGCGGTGCGTGGAATACCATTCCCTGCATTCTCCTTGATGCTTGGGTAATTGAGCAATAGGCCTATTCAGTAGATTAATTATCAATAGGCACCATTTTCAAGTTTTGTAGACTCTTAGGTAGATAATAAAGGTTTCTCAAAGATTTGCCTTTGTGCGACCCGCGTCGGCCATGTCTACGCTCGCACCGCCCTCTCTTTGTCGTCGTTCCAAGCGCTTGCGTACCTAGTTTTTCTTCCTTCCGCTTTTCCGGGGTGGCGGTCCCGTTGCGCGTGACTACTTTCCGTCGGGTGGCGGACCAGTCGCACGTGTCTAGTTTTTTCCGGCTCCTCGGGGCGGCGAAAGCCGTCCACGCAAAATAATGCCCACCGATCAAGACAATAAATGTGTATCCGTACCTTTCGTCACGATGACAACCGATCAAGACAATAAATGTGTTCCTACTTTTGTTCAAAATGTTTTCACGCCTGTGTCGTGCGCTAAACAGCTTCGCTGGCCATCCACCTTCAAAGAGTGGAATGGCTCACGATTTTTTTTTCTCAGCCTTCGATTCACCATGAGAGTAGTTTTGGTATGGTGCCTGGAACGCGTCTCCGACCCGTGTGTTTAGCGCGTCCAAGAAGTGCTCCCTCGATCATGGAAGTGTCATGTTGTCGCCGGTCGCGATCCTGGCGGCGTCCCAGCAGCTGTGGTGAGTGTGGAAGACGCCTGTTCTCCTGCAGGTCGCGCTCCAGTGTGGCAGTTTACGGAAGTCTCGGCAGTCAGAAGTTGGGACGCCGTGACGACAGCGACACCCGCGTTCTCTCGTGCTTTCTGCCAGCATTTCTCCGACCAACCACCAGGATCGCGACATCCGGCAGCATGACACTCCGCCTTCTGTGACGCCATTTGTTTCCACTTGGGGACCGCTTTTGATGTAAGGGCTGCATTCGACGCTAAACACACCAGTCGGAGACGCGCTACAGGCACCATAGTTTTTGGTGTTTGCGTCTGGGGTGTTTGACGCGTCCTAATACCGATAAAAATGGTTCAGCCATAATCATCCATTCATCCGTTATGAGTAAGGTTTCGTCTTTTCAGATAGATACGAACAAAATCCGAAAAACCACAAGCCGCTAAATTTTTTGTTAATGCGGGTTTATCCGAGAAACTCAAAACTTCGAGGTTACAACGACAAAGTAAAGAAGACGGTATTTAACAAATACCAACCTCATATGAGCACAGTCAGTGGTCCTGAGGAAACGTCACTTCAGTGTCCTTTGAAATCTCGAGCTACTGACAAAGAGGGTTTATTTGTATCTTATCTCGCAAACATTCTTTCGGGACAACGAGTCATGGCACATTATTTTGTTGTCGAAATTTTTAAAATTAGTAACACAGTAAAAAAAAAAAACTCTGATTTTTAGAAACTTGGCGATCTAACAAGAATAAACTTCCGATAACCCCGTTTTCTAAGCTCAAAATAAACTCCGAAAAGCAACGTCCTAATTTCACGAGAAATAAATTCCCAAAGCACGGAAGCCTTACGAAACCGCAAAACGCGCTCGGCTGCAACCAAACGCGAGTGCGTGCACCAGCCTATTGGAGACGTGAACAATCGAAAACGCAGCAGTGGTCAGCCTGCCACGACTGGCCCAATTTTGACTATGACGTCAGCAAAAGATCGACGGAAATAAGAGGAATGTAAGAACTTCCATTTTGACGCTGTTGGCAACGTTGCTTTCAGAGCGCAATAATTTCAAGCTTCCACCACGCTCATTACAAACGTCATTGACCTTGTTGTTCGCAACGTGATGACGTCAGGAGAAGGGCGCCACCAATACATCTCACAGCCAATAGGAATCCGAGTACACCCTATACCTCAGCACGGTATTCCTAGCGTCGCGAAAAAAGCTACGCCAGACTGCCACCTCGACTTAGGCTGCGCCCCATAAAGGACCAAGCGGGGACTGAACGGGCTACAGAGAAAATCCGAATGACCGCCTTCGCGTCGCGCCGCCGGGCTTTGGGTAATCAAATTTACGTCCTCCATTTGCAACAGGCAGTTCGTGCCATCGGGGTTCTTTTTTTCCGTGTCCATTGGTCACGCGCTCGAGAAAAAGAATACCGCCTTCTTCCGTCTCGTTTTATTTGTTCAACCTCTCGCGCCGCGCAAACGACGACCGCAACCCTTTTGAGCCCTTCACTCCCCGGAGCCCCGATCGGCGGCAAACAGAATCTAATCATCATCAGACTGCTCGTGTTTTTGCTTTTGTGTCACTTTATTTTCATCCGAGCCGATAGCGGTGCAAAAGGCGATTCCTTCTAGATATCTATATAAAAAAAAACGCCGGTTTTTAAGATTCGCGCCATACTCTGTTTGACTCCGAGTCTGACCAGTGCAGCTCCAAATTGAATTCTCAAGGCGATCGTCGTCTTCGTGCGTTTGCGGTCCCTGACTAAACCAGTGACGCGCAATAAAAAAACAGGATCACGGCTCAATTCACTATGCCTTTTGTCGATGTACAAAAACGTCGAGCAGCGTGACGATGCACTTTTTTCCACTGCTTCATTGCCTTACGAAGATCGTAGCGTAGCCTTGGTCGGACCTAAAACCCCAAACCGAGTATAACACTACTTTCCCGAGCTTTTCTATTAGGTGTTCGGGACCAAGTATAAACCTAAAAGGAAAAATTGTGTCCGGCTTTTATTGCTTTTTCGTTCTTACCGCTATCGAAATGAATAACAAAAACGACACCAATAACTTTATGTATATAAAAAAATGACGCGCTTAATATAATTTAGACAACAGCTGTAAAATAGAGCCTATATTTGCCTCCACCGCCTCCTACGCCAATTCGTTTCTCCCTTTGACAATATTAGAAGGGAATGCTTTACCTAATAACATAGTTACAACTAACAATGTGGACGTATTTAAAAAGCTACTAGGTGAACGTTTAGATCCCTGTGCAAATGGTGCTGAGTCTTAGCATGTTAATAACGTGCCCTTAATTCTTTTTTATTTATTTGTATCTTTGTTATTGCTGCTCACGGGTTTGTATTACTATGTTTTATACTGAAATGTTTAGTTTCCCATCCTTTGTGTCGCTGCTCACGAGTTTGTATTACTGTTTCTATATTGAAACTTTTAGTTTCCCATTCCTTGTGTAATTCCCTGTAATGGGGCCTTCGAGGTATTATGAAATGAAAATAAAATAAAATAAAGGCAAAAAATGCAATACCGGAACCACATCGAAGCACTTCCCCAAAATCAACGAACAAAAATTGCAAAGTTATTCCGAGGTTCTAGAAAAAACGAGGCAAAATTAAGACGCAGTATGCATCCTGTCAATTTCCGGAGGAAAACTAAGCACACGTAGCCAAATTCACGACGCCGTGAAGCCAACGTACGCATAGTCAGAAGTATATATATACCAAAATGCAATACTACTGCATTGCACGCTGAGTGTATAAAATGAACGGGGACCCAAACACAGCGAAAGCGACAACGCGAGCGAGAAAACTTTGAATACCCGAGACTCCTGCAGCCTCCAGTGAGGCGCCTGTGCTTTCGAGGGGAGCCAGACATCCTCCAGTAGCGGCGGCGTCTTCCCAGAGATTGAACGCTTCAAGCTCGACCGAAAGAACCCCTCCAGAAACTCTCTTTCTACCGGCCGAATAAAAAGATCGATCTCGAAGGAAAACGAGAAAACAAGCACACAAAAAAGAAACTTCGAGGGCCGTACCGCTACAGCAAATAGATCAACATCAAACAACTAACAACCTCGAACTGACAAACGAAATAAAACACGAATAGAATAAACGTTGCGAAGCGAGCCCATAAAGAAAGCGGAGAAACGGGCAAATAAACTAAACTATAAGAGCGTTGGAACTACTTGGAAGAAAAAAGGGTGCATTCCTCGCTTTACATACATATTGGAAGTTCCACGCTGCCTGGTTCCTTCAAAAGGACGACGTTTTCAAGTAGCGGGAGGGTTGCGATGGCCTTGAGTTTCTTGAGGGAAAGAACCCAGCGCCATCCCGGAGCAGTTCTTGGCAAACTTGGGGCGTTTCGCGGCGTTAAACGTTGTAAAAGCACTCGTTTTTATTATTATTATTATTTATTTATTTATTTTTGGAACGAGTGGTTGTAATCGCGTTGTTGCTGTTGTGTTTTTTCTGTGCACATATATTTAGATTGCAATAAGCACCATTCCGTTCATTTTTTTTCTGTTTTTTTTTTCTTCCTGGTGCCCATAGTTCCGTCAGTGAAAGCGCAAGGGCGCTCGCCGACTAGCATTGTGCGGATGATGGGGTTTCAGAATGCAGTTGCAGCCGGCTTTTTACGAGTAAAGCGGCCCGCTGGAAGAAGCGCTGTATTTAGAGAGCGCCGCCAGTTTTTCGAGATGGAGCAGTTCCGACTCGTGACACGTGGCGTCAATGTTCTCGCGCTTGAAATCTCTCCTGTAGTTTTGTTTTTGTTTCTGTTTGCTTTTTTCCTTTTTTTTTTTTTTGAAAAGGGGGGGGGGGGGGTGCTTTAGATGAAAGTGTAAACAGTATTTTTTTTTTCAAAGACGAGCGCTTTTCATCGGCTTAGAAAACGCCCCTGCGGTCATTTTGGAGACGACTTTAAGCGTGACAAATTCTTTTTTTTTTTATCCAGGAATAACTAGGTTTTTTATGTGACACTTTCATTGTCGTACGTGGTATCCAAAAGTAAATAATCAAAAAGATGCGGATGAAAGAACCGTTTTTGATCGAATAAAATAAATTCTACGAAGCCGTCGAAAGACAACATCTTTGGCGGATGCCGGGATTTGGATATATCCGGTCGGGTATGCTAGCTACTACATCACTCATTGGGCAGCGTTACGTGAGCTGTCAGTAAAACGCCATTTTTTTCTGCGATGAAACAATTTAAAGAATTAGATCGTTCAAACTTCCGAATACTCTCGAGTTGTTGATGTATTTTTTTATGTAAACACGCATTATGGATTAAAGTTGTCGTACAAAAGATTAAAACAAATTATCAATTTAAATTGTGTCTTAGTTGGGTGCAATTCCAGGTACTCTGCACATTACAAAGAACAAAAAAACTCAAAAATAGTGCATAAAGCGCAAGGACATTTAAAAGGGAGCTGAAGAGGTACTTGGAAAAAAACGTTATAGTTGGATTCCGGCGTATTTTTGTCCCGTGAATTCGAATATCACGAGCATTTGAGCCGAACTTATCGAGAGAAGCGAGAAACCCCTAAATACCAAACGCTGGGTGTGACAACCACCCAGATGTTTCAACTGCCTTGAGCATGCCTCTTCTGGGTTAAAGCGTGCAGTGTTCCACTGCTCGGGTAAGGCTTGGGGAAGGCGCGTAAATGCTCAAATTTCTATATATTACGTCACGACTACCTCCTCCCACTGAACCCGCCGGGAAGGAGGGGCTTCGACTGTATTATGAAGGTGCTCTTGTGGCTACTTGGCACATCAATCTGGAATATAACTTTGATGTTGGTGACTCCGAAGGCCAAATAAAAACAATTTAAGTTTTGTTTCCTTGTTTTTCCCAAATAAAATACAAAATTGTTTCAAAATTTCGAAGGCAGAGTGAAACGCAAACTGCTATTTCGGAACGAAATCAGCGTACAAACTCAATTACACCAGCAGCACGACGTCGTATTGATTTATGCTGGCAGCTCGGCTCAATCACGCCACTATAAAACGTTCATACGGTAGATCGTTTGTGGGCCTTTACGGAACCGAGCGCTGCGTCACGACCATAGGCTCGTTCACCGGTTGTTTTGGAAGAATTGTAACCGCCATCCGTCGCCGTCACCACTATCAGCAAAGTGCGCGACTGAGCACGCCTACCGGCACAAAGCACTCTTCGCGACAATGGCCACGGAGGATGTCAATAAAGAGTAGATCGTTCCGATGACTCCGATAGCCATACTCGGATACTCCGCCACCGCCTTTGCGCATGCACCACATCGTTATCGGGTATCGTTATCGGAGATACGGTAGATATCGGAACGCGATCGCGAGGAGCGGTGTCAGGGTGAAACGGTCGACGGGACAAGATGCAATCACGGTGAGACACCGACGCCACCAAGGGGCAAGCCGGACCGAGAAGCCTGGTCAGTTTTGAGACTTTTCTTTAACCTTGTTCTTGCGTTTGCCAGTCAACTAATAAACCTAATTTTGCTTTCCGTCTTTCGTCGGAGTGCCACGCCTTGAGGGGTCGCCGTAAGAAGGCCGAAGCGAACACAGGTTTTAGTATAGGGGGCTGCAACTCTCTGGGTCCGCCAAACAGCTTGGGGCTTCGCACTGCACCAGCTAGGGGCGGATCCAGAACTCTTTTTTTTTCTTTTTTTTTCTTTTTTTTTGGGGGGGGGATTGTATTTGTAAGGGTACTATTCTCCCATTCTTTCTGTGCACCGGGGGGTCCACCCATGTCGAATTACAATCCGAGAAGGGGGAGGGGGGGGGGGGGGTCGACTTTGTTTGGGGGAAGGCGGCCGCCCCCGTCGCCCCCCCCCCCCCCCCCTTGGACCCGCCCCTGCACTGCAAGTGCGACACCCCAAACTCATCGTGCAACCCAAAGCGTTGGGACCTCTATTCTAAAATTCTCTATCCTCTCGAGCCGACCGGGAAAGGTGAGTTTAGCCCCGCGAAATGAGAGAGCTAATTTCGGTTCAACCGCACGACCCGAACTGTGCAGCGCCGCGGTGAATCGCCATCGAGTCCACTGGTCTCTGTCATGGATTGCGAAGACCGTATACGGAACGTTTGATAAATAAATACTGTACCCTAGAATAGTTGCATGTTAATGTTAACAGGTGGCGACGGAAGCTACACGCATTCTCAAGTGGCCAACGTGAACACATTCAGCCATCTCGATAGAAACACCCCTGCACGGTTCGTGTTCTCTCATTTCTTTATCACTTCATTCCCATTACACAGAACCCGTATTTCCCGAAAGTGACACACCTATCTTTTCCAGTCATCGTGCGTCCTCTACTGAAGCGAGCGAATCGTGACATGTTGACAAAACTACCAAACAGAGAAAACCATGTCACAAAAAATGTGTTCGCAAAAAGCCGAACATCGCGTGATATCCAAAGTTCCCCTGACTTTTTTCACCATCCTCCTGCCCGCCGCCTTCTTTCTTTCTTAAACCCCAAAAGTAAAAGAAAGAACACGCCAAGGCTCTTTTTTCTATGGTGATCTTCCTTAGTGAGCCTAGATTTCAGAGTGTTCCCAACTGCTCGATTGGCGTCACGTGTTTTATCGTCCGCGTTTGCAATGCGAGCTGCCAGGAAGTGACGAAAGCCTTGATTGTCTGTAAGCGTTTCCGCCTCTCCACCCACTTTCCTCCTCGTCACGCCAGAACGCAGCGCACGCGCACTTGCGAGCAAACTCCGCTGGAGCCATCCGCCATTAAATTGCAAACGCCCTCCATGGTTGGAGTTGGTCCCCCTCTGGAATCTAGGCTATCTTAATTTTCCGACCCGACAACGCGGCCGCCGAGCGTTGCTCGATAATAGCGCACGCGTACCACGATCCAGTTGCCAAAGGCGCCTGTCCGGAGTCATCAAATTCGGGAACCGTCGCCGACGTGCATGTTTGTAACTCCGTCGTTGAAAAGAAGCCACGATAACGCTCCCTCCTTCTTTGCGGATTCCTTATTGTCCTCTCTCATCTTTTTCTTTTTTTTTTCCCCTAAAACTACTTACATTTTCATCTTTTAACAATCACCCAACACGCGTCCAAAAAGTTCAAAAGAAGACTTTCTCGTACCCACTTCACATTTATTACATCGTCTTTCTTCTTCTTTTTTTTTTTGTTGTTTTTGTGTGGTTTTATGAGCAGTCTGAAGCGATGTAAGGAAAAGGCCAGAAAACGTCTCCTTGACCCGGTTCTCTTCCCAATTTTCCCTAAAATTCCCTTTTGATATTGCGACTTTGTTTGGTTTGTCCACGGGAATGAAAAGGCGTACCACAAAAAAAGCTAGTTTTCTCACTTTCATTCGCCCGTTCAGAAAATAAAAAAACTTCTACTTCCCGCATTTTCCCAATACTTCCTCCTCTACTGCTTCGCCCTAGTCGTGCCCACGGTGGAAGAAAGAAAAGATAGGTGTCTGAACGGTGCCGCTTCTTTGTGCAGCAAGAGTGTCGAAGATTCGCTCGCATGACTGGCAAACGCCGTGAGATGGCGCAGCGTGACAAGGGCCCTGAGGAACCGTCCTTATTCGCGCACTCGTTTTCAAGGCCCCGCCTGCGCGGGAGCCCTATACCGAAAGTGCCCTTGCCGGTAAATGCACGAAGTCCGAATTTTCTACCCCCCTTCCTGGCCATGTTCAGACACCTCTTATTTACCACCTATCTACATATATCAAAAAGGCAGTACAAAAATTATATTGTTTTTTTCTGCCGTCTATCTTCTTAAATGGAAGCGGGTTTCTTCAGGTTACACTTCTCCTCTTCACTTCAGCTTTTCTTTCTGTCCCAAACAGCAAACTGTGAAGAAACCAAACCAAAAAAAAACATCCACGCTTCTTTTTTTTTTTTTTCTCAACCACATGAAAGGTAATATCTTCGTCTTTCCTGCATAATTTTCCTCCCATACGTAAGTGATTAGATTATTTCGAGTGTCCTTTACCACCCCCCCCCCCGTTTTTTTTTCTTATTTTGTCCTTTCTTTTTATAAAAAGCTCAAGAACCTCGTGAATGGGGAAAGTTTGTATTTCTCCCAAGTTAAAGCGTTCTCAAGTTCGCAGAACCATATTTTCAATTTACGTTCACTCAGTACACTTTCTTTTAGAAAGTAGAGCGGAAAAGTGTTTTGCACGTTTGGGTTCCCGTTTGAACTTTTTTTGTTTTTTGCAAAAGTGTTTCAACGCAAATTCTTTCCATTTCTTTAAGTAAGTCGGCAAACCTGATCACGAAGAAAGTAAACGCAAAACGAAAAAAACAATTCATTCATTGAAAAAGAAAAAAAAGTCCGTAGAACTACGGCCGCAGCTGAACAAACGTCCACGGGCTCCTGCCGCATGACTACGTCGGGTGCGCAAAAAGCGAATGTCCGTGGCTCGGAATCCGGTAGAGGCAAATGTGCTGACTCCAGCGCCACACCCTCCGAGGCGCATATGCGGAATAGCGTGCGATTGTTTTTAACACTTCGCGAGTCGCGTGAGAGAGACGCGTGAACTGGCCGTGCCGCAAAGCACGCGAGCTCGGCCGCTCAGCCGCTCTCCAGAGCGACGAGCGAAGATTGTGGAATCACGGTTGCCGGAGCGGCATCTATCACCGCTTTTATTAAAGCGCTGGAGCTTCAAGCAGACAGGAGCGCGTCGCGTGGAGGCGAACAAACGAGCAAGCCAGCAGCTAAGATAGGACGCGCCTGCGCACTGGGCGGTTCTCGGCAGCAGGCGGCATCCACGTGACGTCACTTCCGTGACAAGTTTTTTTTACGTCGGGCTCCCAACTTTGCACCCCCTTCCAAGCGCGGAGAAAGGCGAAGTTCTACCTCAAGAAAACGCCTTCAACAAAATCTACGAATGCGTAAAAAAGACAACCATCCTTTTTCCCATCTTCAGCTCCCGCCCCCGACTCCTCCCGATCCCAAAGCGCGATAAGGTTCTATCCCCAACACCCCGTACCAGAGAGAGAACCCAAGCCTTCGGAGTCATCCATTTACTGAGCTACCGTTCACACTGGCGTGCCGGAAAGCGTCGCGGAGGGCCCCCTCTTCCGATAGCGCTGAATTGATGGATGCATGCATGCATGCATGGCGGCTGTTCCCTGTGAATCGCATGGTGACTGGCGCCACCCAGCCAAATGTTCTTTTTCATTATCTTTTATTATCTTCTCTCTTTCTATGCGTGATGAAATGTATTGCTTATGTGTTCCTGACTAGTTGTAATGTTTTTATGTTTTACTCGTCTTAATGCGTGTATGCGCAACATGTGTATGTTTCATTTTAGTTAGTGTTTGAATTTGTCGGTGTGCCAGCACCAAGACCTTATGGTGGTTCCTGGGCACCAAATGAAATATTATTTATTTATTTATTTATTTATTCGTTCATTATTATTATTATTATTATTATTATTATTATTATTATTACTATTATTATTATTAGTATTATTATTCTCACTAGTTGCAAAAGTTTTCAGTATGCGGATGATACTTTACTTGCTCTAGTCACATTAATTACTACCAAGCTGTGCAGTTATTGCAACATGATTCTGCGCGAATAATTGACTGGTTTTATGGCAGTTATATTACTATTAACGCGTCCAAGACCAGACTTGATTGCTTCAGGAGTCCGCTGAAGAATGTAGAATTGGACTCATCATTTCTGTTACACAGATCCAGCTGCCTTGATTGTACATGTAGTTCCCTGAGATATGTTGACACTGTTAAGTACTTAGGCATATTCTTTGATTCAGAGTTGTCGTGGTCAACGCATTTAACCCATGTTTCTGGCAAGCTTCGCAGCGTGTGCTGCTTACTTTACAATAATAGGGTATTTATGCCATTTGCCGTAAGAAAGTCAATTGCTAATGCTCTTGCTTATAGTATACTAAGGTATGGTATCACAATATTTGGTAACTGTGCAGAAATATGGCAAACTAAAATGTACCGCACTCTTAGGAATTTGTTAAGAAGTGTCAGTTATCATTATGGTCTTTCATCAGAAACTGACATCTTTGAGGCTCTACAACTGCCTAACGTCCATTCACTTTTTTTGCAATGTGTTGTGCTTTCTCATTCCTGGTATAGTGAATTTAAACCTCCCTTTGTGCCCCGCAGAGATTTACGTACCTCTTATCGCTTTATGATCCCCCGGCGTTTTACAAGATTTGGTGAGCGAAAGCGCTCTTACTATGTGCCATACATTTTTAACAGACTCCCCGACCACTTCTATAAAGCTACAAGTAGGAGAAAATTGAAAAATATATTAAACAGTTTTACGCTCTAATTCATTGTACAATTTCAAAAATGTACTGCTGTGTGATATTTTGTATCTAATATGTTTGATGTGATATTGTGAGGTGATTATTTTTTTGTTTCTCGTATAGTGCGATATATGTTTTAAAGGTGTGCTCTACGAACTACTTCTGTGCTATTTGTCACATTCCATTTGCTGGGTTCTGTCCTTCAAGCCTCTACTAGCTTCGACAGACCCGCTACCTTAAAGTGTTACGAAGGTATCTAAAGAAATTACATGGAATGAAAATAAAATTATTATTATTTATTTATTTATTTATTTATTTCATTACCCTCAGGGCCCATCGGGCATTACAGAGGGGGGTGGGTACAATGGGTTTACAAAGTACAAATGATCAATTCATAGTACAAAAAAATAGACAACAACAACGAAACAAAAGAAAAGAATAAATCAAAAGAATCAACAAATTGCAGAGTTATAGAAGTAATCGATTATGGCTGCCTTGAAAGCAGAAACATCTTCAATCGCGGCGATATGTGGGGGAAGGTGGTTCCACTCTGAACAAGTTTTTGGCAAGAAAGAATCAAAAAATATGTTAGTGCTGCAATGAGGTATGGCAACTTTGTACTTGTGATCAACCCGAGATGAAAGGTAAGAAGGCTGTAAAAAGAGTTCCTGTTTGAGCACTGGGTTATGAAAATATATTTTATGAAAAAGAGAAAGACGCGCAATTTTTCTTCGAAACATCAGTTCAGGAATACCAGCATTAGACTTCATTAGTGACACGCTAGCAAGGCGGTAATAATTAGAGTTAATAAAACGGGCTGATCGATTTTGAACAGATTCAATGGCATCAATAAGATAACGTTGTGCTGGATCCCATATCGCAGAAGCATATTCGAGCTTTGGGCGGACGAGTGTACGGTAAAGAAGAAGCTTAAGAGAAAAAGGGGCTTGAGCAAAATTTCGACGTAAGTAGCCGAGGATGCGATTAGAATTATTAATAACGTAGTTAACGTGGGTTTGCCATGAGAAGTCATTAGTTATGTGAACTCCAAGGTATTTGTACGAAATGACGTGCTCAAGGGAAATATTGTTAATCTTGTAATCACATGATAGAGAGGGGTTAGGGCGGCGTGAGAAAGTCATGCTTTTACATTTGTTAATGTTAAGGGTCATCAGCCATTTATTACACCAGGTAGAGATGTGGTCGAGATCAGATTGGAGAATAGTTTGATCGGATAGGTCAGTTATTTGGCGGTAAAGAACGCAGTCGTCAGCGAATAATTTCATAGAGGACTGAATACCGTTAGGAAGGTCATTAATATATATTAGGAAGAGCAAAGGGCCTAAAACGGAACCTTGAGGAACACCGGATTTTACCAAACAAGGAGATGATGTACAATCATTCGCTATTACGAATTGCGTGCGGTTAGTCAAAAAACATTCAATCCATTTTAAGATATTAGGATCAATATTTAAGGTTGAAATTTTGAGAAGGAGCAAGTGGTGTGGAACTTTGTCGAATGCCTTTGCAAAATCAAGAAAGATGCAGTCGAAAAACTGACCACGATCCAGGCCCGATGTTATGTCATTTGTAAAAGAGAGCAGTTGTGTTTCACAGGAATAGTTTCTACGAAAACCGTGCTGGGAGGGGTTAAAAAATGAATTTGACTCTAGAAATGACACGAGATTTGAATAGATTACATGTTCCAAAAGTTTACATGGAATACTTGTTATCGAAATTGGTCTGTAATTAAGAGCGGACTGTGCATTGCCGGACTTGAAAAGAGGGACCACCTTCGCCACCTTCCAGTCGCGAGGTAGAGTCGAACACTCAATAGATTGCGTGAAGATATAAGATAAAATTATAGACGAGTATACTTCTGTGTTTTTTAAAAACTTTGAGTTAATTTCGTCCACACCGCAAGAGGATGAAAGTTTCAATTTCCGAATAAGGTTCGCTATTCCCACAAAATCAAAAACAATAGGATCCATTGGAAAAAAATCACGATTACACAGATGCGCTATACTACTAGAATATGAGACTGAAAATGAAAATGACCCAGCAAAAACATTGTTTAACACGTTACAACATTCCTCGCTGCGCATAACTTGGCCATCAGAAACGAGCGATATCGTGCCTTTCTTAGTAGGTTTTATGATCTTCCAAAACTGAGAGGGGTTACAAGATAAGATTGATGGGAGCGTATTGTTAAGGAAGACGCGCTTGGCCTCTTTGATAAAGGTACGGTAAGCAGATAGCGTTTCCCGGTAGGCGGACCATCGAGCGGCATTGTTCGCGATTTTCGCTTGACGGAACAACCTTTTTTTCTTGTTTTGTAGTCTTTTGAGAACGGTAGTAAACCAGGGGGAACGCTGTTTCCCTGAAATTACACGAAGTGGTATATATCCACGAATCAAAGACGCGACTTTGTTTTTGAATAGATCCCAATTGTGTTCGACAGAGCGATCAAAGAAGCCAGGCAAATAGCTTTCAAGAAATAATTCAAGCTCTTTGTTAATTGAAATATAATCTCCCCTTTTGTAATCTCTAATTGTCTTCGCACCAGACACTTGTCGAGCAACGTGCCCGGTTATACTGAAATGAATAAAACAGTGGTCACTTAAGCCAGGAAAATATGACAGAGAGTGAACGAGATCTGGCGTTGTCGTAAGGACTAAGTCAAGTATATTAGCCGAAGTGGGACCAGTCCTAGTAGGCTGAGTAACAAGCTGCTCAAAATTGTAGTCCAAACAAACGTTTATAAAAGACAGAGACTCTGCTGACGTTGTAGTGACAGTTGGGCAGGAACCAGACCAATTGATTTTAGGGAAATTAAAGTCGCCCATTAAAAATAAAGGAGTTGATGGGTACCTTAAAACTAAGCAATTTAGAATGTCATGTAGCTGATTACAAAAAGTCGATGTTTCGCTCGGTGATCGGTAGCATGCGCAAAACAGTATTTTTTGCTGGCCTAATTGAACACAAACGCAAAGAAACTCCAAAGGGGTACTGAGCATGACAATACTAGAAATTAGATCAGTCGCTACAGCAATAAGCACACCGCCACCTGTTTTGACATCGCGGTCAGATCGGTAAATATTGTAATTTCTTTCACACTCAAAAGTTCGGAATCGTTTATTTTTGCAGAAAGCCAAGTTTCTGTCAGAACAACAACGTCAGCCGAGCAGTCATCAAGAACAGATGACAAAGCATCACGTTTATTAATCATGCTTCTGACATTAGAGAGTAAAATAGATAAATCACGACAGCCAGTATTACCGTGTGCTATTCTTGCTAAGATAACGACCTGTCAGCGTCAGCAAACGTAGAAACAGACTGGGCTACTGCTGGGGACGAGTTATTGCTTGTACGACCTAGTTCACACACGCAGTCCGTATCAGGCGAATAGACGTAGCACTTTTTGTTTATGTACAGTTTGTTGTAACGTATCGAAAACTGATGGCCACTTTCTTTTCCAAATTCATACAATTTCTTTCGCACGGTTCTTGTCGCCATACAAAAATCTTCATTGACGAACACCCCAGAGGCTTTAAGCGTCTGCCTCGATGCTAGAATTTCGTCTCGGAACTTAAACGACAAAAAACGAGCTATAACCGGCCTACACTTCCCGGGGACGAAACCGCCCAGCCTGTGGGCACGAGATATACGGTCATCAGTCTTACCGAGATCTAACTTGTAGGGTTTGGATATTAGCGGCGAGAAGTTTGTGGCGCCCTCTGTGGTTCCCCTTGTGACGTTCATTACCTGGCAAACAACAAGTTAGATGGTGTTGTATTAGCATGGTGGAAGCTTGAAAAATCATTGCGCTCTTAAAGGAACACTGCCAACACCGTCAAAATTAAAGTTCTTTCATTTCTCTTATTTCCGTCGATGAAAATCCCCTTTCCGACGTCATAGTCAGCGTTCGGCCAATCGTGGAAGGCCGACCACAGCGACGCTTTCGGTCGCGCACGGGGCTAATAGGGAGTATTCATTGGCGGCCATAGTTGTGTGCGCGACTGCTGAGCGCGTGCTGACGCCCAGCTTCCACAGTTCTTTCGCCGCGTGCATTCCGCACCATCAAGATTGCCGGTCTTAGCAGCCTATTAATGGGAGCTCGCTCTGAGCATGCGCTCTAAAGAGCACCCACAAATATGGCGTCCTGTGAATACTTCCTATTGTGGTCATTGCAGCGGTTGAACACGGGTCACTAACCGAATGCTTCTTGAACTATCGATTATCACGAGCCAAAATCGGATACCCACGCAGTGCTCAGGTCCAATCTATGAGCCGCATTCAAATATCGTCACTGGGCGGTACAGCGACCGCACAGCTACGTCATCACGTTTCGCGAAGGAGAGATTGAAGGAAAACGCTCGCTTCTGTCCATGCAATTACACCGCAACAACGAAGTTTCTTGGCCAGTGTCGCTGCGTGCGAGTATCCTTGAGTCCCACTAGTGCCAGTAAGCTCGTGTAATACCCCTGTCAGACGGCGTTCTAAAGATCCTTTTCGCTAAGCTCCTTTAAAAAAATCGGCCAATCAGCTCGCGATGTGGAGTGCTCACGTGCTCTGTGGCGCGCGCACGGGCTATACGGCGTGCGCTGGTTCGCCGATTTTATAAAGGAGCTTAGTGAAAAGGATCTTTAAAACGCCGTCTGACAGGGGTATAACAGTGAAGAACAATCCAATGGAATATCGTTGCACCACACCTTTAACTCTAGGCAATCTAACCCTGAATTTCCACGTGAGCGCCCCTCTGGGTCCAGTGTACTGTAAGTGGGTTGAAAAGGGAGGTGCTGCGACGATCGCTCGTTTTGCCAAGCTATGGTTCCTCCATTCAGCCTACAGAGTCGAGTATCATCTGTAATGTCGCGGTCATACTGCTCATACATGACAAAAAAAAAAACACACTCCGCAGACACTAAAGAGTTTTAGAGAGCCGTTCTTTCACATCCGATACTGTACGATGGAGGCACGAAGTGCGCATGTGCGAGTCTTCTGCGGTAGCATATTTGCAGTTCGTACCTCCATCTTACCGTGTCGGACGTGCAAGAACGGTTCTCTAAAACTCTCTACCGACGGAGGCAGTGTGTAACGGTCCTGTTGGTCATTCGAAAAGGGTATGTTTTCCAAGCACGTATGCAGCAATGCTTCGGTCGTGCTTGACGCCTGTCCGCAGCGAACATCGACTCTTTTGTATTATGTGCGAGCGGTGGGACTGCCACTCATGTCCACACCAGTACCACAATTGTCGCCACCTACTCTCGCCATTTCTTAAAGAAAACTTCCAGTATGCCCACCAAAACGAAACAAAAATAAATATTAATTAGTTTTGTCGATTGGCTAACTAGTTAACACATTTCGCCTTTTTACTAGTGGCCGCCATCTCCGCCAACATTGCCCCGAGAATAAAAAAAAAAGTCCCGAACTTCCTTTTTTTAATTTTAGACCAACTAAAAAAAACACCCTGCATACATGCCCGGTGTTTTTTGTTGTTGTTGTTGTTTTGCGTACATGTGTATCCTATATGTACACATATGTACGCAAATATTTTTTTTTTCAAAATCGTTATTAGTTTAGAAACTACAACACGTAGTAAAGCATTTCATCGTACCGGCTTGAAAGGACGCCTTTTCAGCGGATTTATCTCTAATCTCCCGAAAAAAAAAATTACACTAAAAAAAAAAAAATTTTAGCCTCGAAGCTTTAGAAGCAGCCCGTTGTGTGTGCGTCTGCGTAAATAGTGAGTTTTAGTACTGCGTACACGAACAAAGAAAAAACGCAAGCACACTGCGTTTGCGTTAGCGTTGCCTGTTCCACGCTGCGCGTGCGCCAAGCCCAAACTGCGTCTTGGATTGGCGCACGGCGACGACACGCATGCGCAGCGGGGAGCATCTCGTTTGCTCCTACACGCAATACTAAAACTCTCTAATGTTACGAAATTCAGCACATAGTACGGGACAAGTTAAGCAATAAAGGGAAAGTAGTTTCATTGCACAACCATATGACGCACGCGGACACCCGAGAAAGGCGGACAAACTACGCTGGTCAAAACTCTAGACCTTGAGGACAACACGGAGACGTAAAACAAACAAGCAAAACAAACTAAGTAAGCAAAAACACAACAAAGAGGCGAGATTAAATTTCAAAGATAACTGTCGCAGTTCCCGCCCTCCCACCAGCGGTGCGGCAAATAAATTAAACTTCTCATTTCACAACGAGACGCTCTCTTTTCATTCTTACGTCGGTACTCAGATGGCAAGCAGGGATGTATTGCGGGCGAGCTTAGAATAATATTAGGAAACTGAAAAGGGCGTTTCAGTTATCACGCTTCTGCTTTTGTTTTTGCTTTTTTTGTGTTTTTTTAGCGGCGACTTTTTTTTTACATTCCACGTGACAAATTTCGTCGTTCCGCTGTTTGAGAGAGCCTTAGGATGGCGAATAAATGTTAAATTCATGGAGAAACTTCTTGTTACATCTGCGTCCTAGCGGCAAACCCGTACTTTAAATCAACTCAGCAACGTGAACGAATTGGTTCGTCGTCCGAAATGCAAAGCGGGGCACAAACGAGGAAGACAACAAAAAATTAACTAAACGAAACAGGAAACTCTCAATTAGTGTACGGTCAGCACTCGTCCTGTTTAGTTTCCAGTTCTCTGTTTTCGTTGTTTGTATGTTCTTGCGCGCAGTGTTGCATCTTTTACCCTGCTTCGCACGTGCTGGCCGACTGGCAGGTTGATTGATGCCTTGTGTGTCAGCGGTGTAGGCACGCCTTCGCACTCGAAAAGAAGACACTGGAGCTGGTGATTCTAAAAAGTGGAACACTGAGCACGCCGAACACCATGCTCCGAGCCTGTGTCCTATTTCCGACTCAAACTGTTCTTACAGCCTCCCACGTTATTTTCTCTGTGAGTTGGAGTAACTCGACAAAAGATAATTTAGGTCACGTGGGCGGACACGCGACGAAATACTACAAAAAGAATGTTTTTGCGGGATCAATTTTAAGTTGTACGTCTCCTAAACAAATACATTCAATCAGGCCGGAAAGCTTGTACTCAAAAATGTATGGCGAATTGCTAGGCAATTGTGTCGCATACCTGAAATGTTCTGGCATCCCAAATGTTTAGCGTTACTCTGAGTTTCACGTATGCGGGGCTGATAAACCTGGCGATCTTCCCGAGCCTTCCACACTCTCGAGCTCCTCTCCCTCAGTGCACACAGGTGGTCGAGCTCCTCCACGCCTACCCCTCTGGTCACGTGACTTCGTCCGTTAACCAATCAGCATCGAGCTTCGCGACCACGCTTATCAGGTTTTATAAAAATTCCAAGCGCCGAGCCAAAAAACGTTTCACGTTAAAATACTCGTCAGGTCGGAGGTACCTTGATGTCTAATGAACTCACAATTCTTAAATTCAGAGAAAGCCACAGATGCGCGCGATCGCGTATATCCGGGCGTCTCGAAACCTTGGCAACTAAGCTCGGATAACGACAGGGCAGGCCATTGAACGGCACTCTCAACAATCACCCCGCGAACGACCCCTCCCTCTTTTCTTCCCTCCACCCTCTTCATCCAGCCCAAGGGAATCGATGCCCCGCCCGTCTCAACGCACAATCCCCTCCAACAAAGACGCCGGGACCCTCAAGTAGCTCGGACATTCGCCAGAGGTGCCGTTAAAGCCGACGCCAACTTTGTCCCAGAGCGGAGAAGCAACGTAAAAAGTACTAACAAAAACGCCCCGCCGAACTACAGCGAGGACACGGCAAGACAACGGCAAACATCGACACTGCGGTGCCTGCGGGGTTAAACGACCACAAATCGTAAGGAACAGCCGTATTGGAGATGCCTCCGCGTGGAACAACGTATCACCGGAATTGGTCTTCATTCAACTTTACTTTTGGCGTCTTTTGCTGCAATTTGTGTGCGTGTCTGGATGCTTGCTTTGCTACTGTCCTTTTGCAGTGTGAGCTCTGTAAATAGGAGAACACCAACGCCATTCTGTGGGTGGGGTGTCGAAATCAGGAAACTGTTCTTCGTGTGCTCCTATTGTTACGCCTTAGTCTCTCTCTCTTCCTCTCTCTCTCTCTCTCTCTCTCTCTCTCTCTCTCTCTCTCTCTCTCTCTCTCTCGCTTTCATTCCCTTTTTTTCCTTCTTTCTTTATTTTTTTTTCTTACTTGTTGAGTCCCATTCCGATAGCAGTAACTGAAGCCTCTGATGGTTTCTGGAGGGCAGGTGGAGGTATTTCCTTTAAATCGTGCCGTATTTACAGGGTGTTTTTTTTTTTCTTAAGCTTTACAGATTTGTTTTAAAAGATCCGTGAAACCTACACTTGTTCGGTTTAGGCAGGTGAGTTGTACGGCCAGAGAAACATAATATAGAGGGCTAGCCGTAACGACCTCTCGGCTAATAAAGTATAATTTCTTAATTAACTTCTTAAAAAGTGAAAATAAACATATGGTTCCAATAAGGAACTTGCTGAGGGTCATCAAAAGCCACTAAATCAATTTTTTTTAGAGAGATATAAGGTAGGGCAGCATTTTACGGCGTTATTAAAAAACTAGATTTGGACGCGTTTATAGGTTTCGGTTTCTTATCGGAGCGCATCTTTGCACCCGCGGTCCTGTTCTCCCCAGTGGCTGAGACACGCAACACACGCGCGCCCTACTTCCCTCCATCCTACGAGAGAGGCGAGGCGGTGGCTTCGCGCCGCGACCACCCGGGAGCAGGACAGCGGGCGCAAAGATGCGCTCCGATGAAAAACCGAAACCTAAAAACGCGTTCAAATTAAGCGTTTTTTCTTGTTTTTTTTTTTTTTTTTCAGAACGCCGTAAAATGCTGACCCTGCTTTATATCTTTCTAAAAAAAGTTGGTTTCGTGGCTTTCGATGACGCTCAGCACGTTTCTAATTAGAACCATGTGTCTACTTTCACTAATTAAAAAGTTAATTAACAAATTATATTTAATTAGCCGACTGATCGTTACGATTAGCCCCCTATACTATGTCCCCCTGTCCGTATAACTCACCTGCACAAACCGCATACGGGAAGCTCTTACGGCTCTTTTTAAACAAATATGTAAAGCTTTAAAAAACATCCTGCAGATTGTTACCTGTAGCGCCGCCTCATTGGCCTGTCTGTATGTCCCCCACTCCCTCTCAATACATTTGCCGGGGTAGATTTTGTTCTTTTCATCCATAAGGTTGTTGTTTTTGTTTTCTTGATGTCTGTACTTTGTTCTCCCGACAACAGTGACCTTTATGTGCTCTTGTTGATTTGCGCGCCGTTTTCTGGTGGCGTTTAGTACTTCTTCGCAGGTGAAGACCCTCATCGCTTACGAACTCCATTGCGAGGCACTTGTCTCCGGAAATCTAAAAGGTCACTTATCACAATGATCAGGTGACTGCAACGAACAAACTGCCCTTAGTTTCTACCCGCATTCAAGAGACTCTCGGTCTCTTCAACTTAAAAGGATACTGATTCGAAACTCAAAATGCACAAAGAACATCAAGAAATAAGTCGAATAAGCGCTTTTTACGATCAAATTCACGTGGCCGAACACATCGCTCGCTTACGTCGTCGGGACCACCAACGGGCATTTCTACGTGCCCTCCACGCGCGTCTCGACTTCAAGCAACAAGATAAAAGAATGAAGCACTTGAAACTCAGCGCCGCGGATAAATCCGCTGGAACCACGAATACCTAGAAAAGGCTACAACGACAGCGATCCCACCAATTAAGCGGCAGCCGACGAATGCTAGGCCTAGCGAGGCACTTTCGCGCAACGTTGCTCCGACGACCCTGGCCAAGACCATCTGCCCATGACCGGCTGGCTTGCTAAATGGGATGTGCCCACGAGACCTTTGTAGTCCCTTCCTGTACGAATCGTTGGAACCCTGACCTCTATTTTCGGGTGAGAAGGCCAGTCTGTACCCCTCGGGTCCCCTTGCTTTCAGGTGCAGCGGTGGCGAACGTTCTCGTCAAAGAGGGACACTCTCATCGATTCAATCTTCTTTGCGTATTATAAACCTCAAATAAGCGCCATATGAATTGCCTTTGCAACATGTGTAAGTATATGTTTTTTTTTTTGTTGTTGTTTTTTGTATTTAGTATATCTCATTTACTCTCACATGACGGTACGCCAACAGTTAGAGCAGCTTTTAAGAGCTACTCACTGACAGTCCAATCTTCCTCTGCCGAGTTGCGATTGTCCAGAGGCCCATCATATAATCGGTCGTAAAAGATCATTCCCGAAGCGGTTACCAAGACGCAGTCTAACAGCGCTGTGCCAGAGCGGTTCCGCTCCCAGTGTGAACAGGTATTCAGGTTGCTTTTGCTGACACTCTTGTAGTTCAAACGTATCTTCTTGGACGTCGGCTCCCTCCCGCATCCCCGAGGCCACAAAAACGCCGCGGCAATTTGTATACATGGGTGCCGCTTTGCGGAACCGAGCGGGCCGTCTCCTCTTAGCAACGATGGTGGGTCCGTTGACTTCCTAGCAATCGAGTATGCGTAGCAGTCAACCAAGGCCTGTCGTCGGCAGAAGTGGGAATTTGGACCCGTTTAAATCCAGATTTCGTAGCGTCGACATTACATCGCACGGGCGCAATCCCCAAACCACGGAAGTGCCCCACACCTCCCCCAAATAAGCGTTGCCGGAAAGGCCCCTTGAAAATGAAATCAATGGTGGCCAGCTCTGCTGTGACTTTCTTTACCAAAGCGCCTCGGTACAGCGGTCAGGCCTAAGTAATCTCTATGAGTGAGCGTACTTCCCGTTGTGTCGCTGTTCTTACTGACCTGATGCCGTCACGACATTCTATCGAAGCTTCACAGACTTCTACCAGCTGTTTTTTTGTTATGGTTTTATTCAGTTGTAAATGCGTTGTTTTGCGTTTTTTTATAAAATATTGGTATTGGTCAGGTTCTATTTTAACTCGCTTCATGTTCAAGCAAACATATGGGCTGGAAGTTTCTTTTCTGAACCCCTTCAACAAGTTAGCCATCGGTATTTTCAATAGCCCGCCTTAAAGGGCCCCTGAAAAGAAAAAAAAAAAGTTTTTTGAAAACAGTCTGGTTGGGACACGCGTGTCAAAATATAAATTTTACGCGAAAAAAAAAATTTTTTAGAGCAATATTGACTGCGCCAGACGCAATTTAGTTGGTAGTCACCTCCTTTCCACTTGTTCTCTCTCTCGGCATTTCGGGCGAGTGGAGGAGAGGTACTCCCCGCCTCCTCGTAGTGGATCGGCTTGGCTGCTTGGCTGCGCCCCGTACGAGAGCCATTGCCATTTCCTGTGTCTGCCGGTCGCACGTCGTACCGCGTTGTACAGCCGATCACACGACGGACCGAATCGCGATTTTCGTCCGCAGACCGTGTACCAAGTGACCGGCTCGTCACCGATTCCTGCTGATCCGCGCCTCGTCCGCGGACGCGCGGACTGATAAAGTCGAGCCCCTTTTTCACTCGCGGAGTTTTGGCGAGAGATTGACTTGAAAAGCGTTTAGTCTGGCAACGGTTTATTGTTTTCTTTTGTTTTGTTTCTGGGCGATGAAAACAAAAGTGGCGCATCGTTGTGTTTTGCGCGTTCGCTGGTTGCTTTTGTCAGGCGGTTCTTCGTTCCACGTGTGAAAGGAACTGCAGAAACTGTCTGGCTGATGCGACGCAGGTTCCGGTACTCCTCCGGGTCCGCGTCAAGAAGCTTCCGTCAAAACTCGTCTAGCACGCCGCGATAATTCTTGCACGTCCAATCAGGATTTCACCGAGCAAGACCTCTCTTGTGGCTGTGGTGAACTTGAGTGTTGTGCACGAGCGCGGAGTGCGTGAAGGCATCTCCAAACGCCCCTTCGCGAGCCCAGAACTTCGTCGCTTCCACGCGAAACCCTTCTCGCGCAGGACCATGCCTATGTCACTCTCATGCTTTGGGTTAGTAAAGCTAGTGGCGCTTCGCGCGAAGCCTATCACCGTGTTTTGTCTCGATCTGTACGTAACAGCGGCGTACGATTGATTATCGCGGTAGCGAGCGTCGATTTCTCTCTTGGACAACGGTCCAACGGTGCGATGTTGGAGTTTCGCGGCACTGTGGGGTGGCGACCAGGTTCGATCCGTCCTCGCTGGCGTCTGCTCGTCGTCTCCCTTGTGTGGATGCGCTTGGGAGACAGACGAACCGCGGACATGTCGTCACGTGATCAATCAATCCGTCCTGTGAATCGGCCATGACTAACTAACACAAGCAACAAGCCCTCTTCAGGAGGTCTTCACATATAAACGCGATAAAACTATAAAACCACCCGAGGACGCGAGACACGGAGCAAGACGGCGACCATGACAGAAAAAAAAAAATGGCGAAGCTTTTGTTTGTTGTTTTATCTGGACGGAAGTTACGATTTTGTAAAACGTTTGTAAACAATTAAGACGTTCATTCGATGGATTGTTTTTTAAACCTAAAAAGATGTAATTCAAAAGGCGATTTCCAGAGATCACGAAGATTTTATAACCAACATCTAAGCTGTCACTCATTCTATTGGCCAATGAGAAGCTGATTTGAATGACCATCGTTACCAATCAGAAGCCGAGCTGAATGACCATGGAATTTGCGCGCAAAACTTCAAATAAATCTCTCGCCGTCAATATTGCTCTAAATTTTTTTTTTTTCGCGTAAAATTCATTTTTTGACACGCGTGTTCCAACCAGACTGTTTAAAAAAAACTTTTTTTTTTCTTTTCAGGGGCCTTTAACGTTCGAACGCAAGTGGCCTGTAAAACGTGCTTCTCCACAAATAGTGTTACAAAGAGGAGAAGCCGAACTCTGAAGTGCCAGCGCGCATGAGATCTGGTGAAATGCTGACTTAAACTGAAACAGGTAGGCTGGTTCACACTAAAGTCACTGGATCCTGGGAAATTAACGCCACTGCCTTCCCTGCCTGCTATCCGAGCACAAATAAATTCCAAGATACAGACGACAAACCTCGCAAGGCGACTGGCTAATCTGTCTCCGTTGCTATGGCGATCGCCATTTCGGCCCCTTCAAATCTTTGAAGTTTCGAGCGCCAAGATCACCATGAAGCATCATCGCACTGGAAGCGTTCCTCGACAATATAAGCGTCTTTGGCACTGTGTATGCAATCATCTCATCAATCATGCCCATCTCCACGGATCTCTTACAATTATATTGTTCTTCTTGCAGATTTCAAAAGAGAAAAAATATTTTTCAATGACTCCAAGCACCGATACCGCATGTGGTGGTGGTAAGAAGATGTACGCTTGTTTCGCCGGTGTGTAGATAGAAACATCTTGGTATTAAACGTCTCTATAAAGCTACCCGTCACCAGCAAATTCAGATCGTCTTGACAAGAGTGGATAGGTCAAGGAGAAATTGCTCATTTCATGAGCCAAAATGGCGACCATACGGGGATCTTGGCACTGCTTTCCCACGATAAAGTTACTTTAGTTAGTACAGCCCCGTTTCTTTATATTACGTCACGTTAAGAAAGCTTACGTCTGCTTACAGCACGTGTCACAGGGACATATGTGCTTCGTACTAAGCGTGAGTATACCTGTTCAAGGAGAGAGACTGGCACGCGATATTTGAAACACGAATGTTTCGTTGACTAACACGTAACGTAAGAAAACGTTAGAAAACGGTGCTTTGTGAACCAGCCTGAAGACGTATAAAAGGAAGGGACAACACACAACCTGTATCAGGCTACGTTATGTCAACTTTTCCCCAACTCTCCTGCGCGTTCACCCTGCCAAGTTCGGCTTCCCCTTTTTATGACTCTTGCTGTGGAGAAGCCCGCTTTACAGGACAATCGCATCGAAAGCTTAAGCTGACGATAAAAAAAAAAAAAGATGCCTATGGCTGCTTTTTTAAAGGGGTGCGGAAACAAAACGTTTGCACTTCCATTTCTTTGTTTAGACGTGGTCCATGCAGTGCCGGCCGCCCAGAAACACTAGCCTAGACTCGCGTTTCTGGACTGCAGGCAGAGAAGTCAAGAAAACTAATTTTAAAACGAATGAATAGATTTCACAATTGCGTCTGGTGGCGGTCCGTGAGGCTCCGTCGGAATGCCGTCACGTCATGAGTTCCTCAGAAGCAGCGCTAGTTTGCGGCAGTATGGCTCGCTCATGCAGTTACTTACTCCTGAATGTGACTTGGCGGAGAACGCTCATAGGCTGAGACTGCAGCCAAAGCTACAAGCGCCAGCTAGCCCGCGCTCCTGGCTTTGAGACATGCATTTCTAGCGCGAGCGCTCGATCGTTCTACGGAACAACGCTTCGAAGCAGCGACCTCGAACTTTAATGGTTGTGGCATTGGCTGAAATCTCAGCTCCACAGTTCTTCTGCAACGTGCATTCCACACCATCGAAATCGCCGTTCTTTCTAGACGTTAGGTAGGAGTTTGATCTGAGAATTCGGGGCCCTTTGTCAGGCCAACCATACGCCATTGCTGGGTACTGACGGATATTTCTACTTATTGGTTTCCTCGAGTCACTACTTCTGTGGCGTGAAACTAACAAAGTGGAGCGAACGCTCGTGACAGATCAAATACCGGCATGCCCGCAAACGATGTACATTCCTCGGATATTACTACTAGGCGAGATTGTCACGCGTTGACGCCACCAAGCGGCAAGGTTCGCAACTACAGTACCCTCGACCGTGCGAGAGCTGTTGACGACTTTGAAGCGAGGGGCAGAGAGATCACCGCTTGTGTCATTTCGATTCTGTACCCCTTTCAGTTGAAGCGACCAAAGTCTCTTTAATGCGAGTGAAAATTAAAGGAGAGGAGGAGACGCTAGAGCGCCGTGTTTTGAATGGAATGATTAGATGGGTAGACGCATTTGTCATTACTAAGTGTTCAAACGCGTTTGAACGCGGGCTCTGAACGCCGGACGCCTGCGTTCGGCACTCGGCGTTCGAGCGCTTTCGATAAGTCAGTAGAGACAAAGGCAGCTACTTTTGCCTCTACTGATCTAATCATTCCATTCAGAGCTCGGTGTTCCGTCGTCCGCTCTCGGTTTCCACTCTCAGTCTTCTGCGAGAGAATACGTAGAAATAAATAGCTAAATAAAACGTCGGACCTGGTTCATTGGTTTCATTCTCCAGGTGTAGCGTGCCATCATCACCTTCTTCTATTGCTGCCAAGATATCGTTCGCCGATTTCATACGCTGGACTATGGTCCGCTTAAGGAACGCAGGGCGTGCCCCGAGCATCTATATTTCCCCTTTGCGGCCTATCAGATTTAAGAACGCTTAAGAAGCAACCAGGAAGCGTCGACGTAATAAGCCATACCCTGCGTTTCTAAAGCTCGACTGCATACAGGGTGTCCTAAGAGGACCTTCCGCTGTCAAACGAGCCGGACAAAATTGGCACCTGCACGCAGAAAGCTTAACCTTTCGCCCAATGTGCACTGAGCAAGACAGTTTTGCCGTGTGGAATTTCAAGGCGCAGTTCTTTTCCTGTAAAAAACAAAAATTTAGAGCAAGCAAAACTTGCGAACGTCAACGTTGGCCGTGTTCGTAGACGACCAAGTTAGCGACGCTATTGACTTGTGGCGCCATCTCCCGCTAGGCATGGCAAGCTAACAACAGAGTGTGTCGTATGCTCGCTTTGCCTATCGAAAAATGGCGTCAGAAGTTGTAAAAAGAAATGTCGAAATAGAGGGGCTTAACTTCACGAGATGTATTTGAGATCATTTTTACGCAAAACACAAAGACAGCAAATCACGGCGAACAATAGAATGATTCCAGCGAATTACAAAGTTCAAAAAATGAATATTGTAACGGTTTATTCTGCGACCGATCGACGTTCTTCCTTTTCCTCCTAGCCCGAGTGTCCCGCTTCACTTTCTCCTCTTCTTCTTCTATTGCTTACCGCTACACTCGCCCTCCCCGTCCCCAAGTGAACTGACGGTATTGTCACGGGTCGAGCTCTTGTGTCTAAAATTTCGATGAACGAGGGATGTAGTGCCTAAGGTGGCTACGATGCACCGTGAATGTGGCCTTTGTACGATTAGAACTGCGAGTGCAGTTTCGTACACGAAATGTCACGGGACCCAGTTGCTGAAGGACTTCACAAGGCCCTATAAAGCGTGGTAGAAACTTCTCTGCGCGACCTTTCTTTCTAAGCGGTCAGCGCACCAGAACCCAGTCTCCAGACTGTATACGAGTTGGTGGTGAGGCTGGGGCAGTGCGTTCTTGAGTTCGATGCTGAGCCCGCAACAATGCGTCTCGGGCTTGCCTTCTCACGTCTCGCAAACGGTGCTCAGAGCTGCTCGAGAATTCTTCGGCTCTCAGTCGCCAAGCAGCATTGGTACCAGCTTCGCCTGGAAGAACAGGCGTGCGTCCGTACACAATTTTAAAAGGAGTGAACGCGGTCGTTGACTGCTCCGCAGTGTTCATGGCAAAGGCAGCGTAAGGGACAAGTTGGTCCCAATTATTGTGTTGGTTGTTGACGTAGCTTGCAAGTATGCCGCTGATAGTACGGTTGGCACGTTCAACGAGACCATTTGTTTGCGGATGGTACGGAGCCGCCTGAGCGTGATGGATACCGTGGAGTTCCATTTCCTTCACAAATTGACGAGAAAGAAAACACAAGGCGCGGTCGCTTACGAGGACCCGAGGGACTCCGTGTCGAAGAATAACTTGTTGTCGCAGGAATTGAACGACATGGTCGACCGCGGTATTTGGAACTGGTCGTAACTCTACCCATTTGCTAAGGTAGTCAATGGCGACCAGAACGTATTTGTTGCCATCTGGCGTACAAGGAAATGGGCCGAGGTGGTCAATGCCCATAATTTCGAATGGTGTTTCGGGAAGTGGAACAGGTTGGACGCCACAGTTGATGGTGGGGTTCGTAGTTTTTCGAGACTGACATTTGACGCAGGACGCGGTGTACTTGGCGACGTCCGTGCGAACTCCTGGCAACCAGTAACGCTCTAAGATCTTCTTAGCAGTTTTATCTCTTCCAAGGTGTCCAGCGGTCAGGTCATCGTGACAGAGATGAAGTACAGCTGGACGTAATTTCACGGGTACAAAGGGTACCCAACCTTGAGATCCACGATGGCAGAGTAGACCGTGGTGGATACGATAGGCACGGCGTAGTCGTCGCTCTGGTGTATGCGATGGAGGTGACCTAAGTCGCGACACAATGCCTTGAACTTCTGAGTCTTGTCTTTGGTTTTCAGTAAGGTTAAACACGGAAAGTGAAAAATTGAACATCTTCTTTGTTTACCTCTTCGGCCGGGGCTACTGGGTTACGAGAGAGGAAATCGGCATCTGTGTGGTATTTCCCGCTACGGTGACGGATTTCGAACTGATATTCTTGAAGTAGTAGAGCCCAGCGAGCGAGTTTAGGAGTAAGGTCACGTTTTGTTTGAAGCCACAGTAACGCTGAATTGTCTGTAATGGCCGTGAAATGATGACCGTATAAATAAGGCCGAAAGTGTTGGACAGCCCAGATGAGAGCAAGGCATTCCAGTTCTGACGAATGATACCGTTGTTCCGTATCTGTGAGACGACGACTGGCGTACGCGATGACTCGCTGAGTTTTTGTCGATGGGTGCTCTTGAAGTAGCACAGCTCCCAAGCCATTTCCGCTGGCGTCGGTATGCAGTAAAGATGGTAATTCCGGATCGAAATGGGCCAAGATTGGTGCCTGAAGAAGACTTTCTTTAAGATCGTTGAAAGCTCGTTCCTCGCTTATGGTCCATTGCCAAGGGCTATTTTTGCGAAGAAGACGTGTAAGGGGTGTTGCGCGACTGGCGAATTGTGGAATGAACCGCCGAAAGTAAGACGCGAAGCCGAGGAAGCTTTTTACTTCGGAGAGGCGGGTCGGCTTGGGGTACTTTGATACCGCTTCTAGCTTCGCGGGGTCGGGTTTGATGCCGTCTTTGCTGATGACATGACCAAGGTAAAGAACCTCTTCAAATCCAAAAAAAACACTTTTGAGGTTTGATGCGCAAGTTCGCTTGATGGAGTGCGTCGAGAACAAGTTCAAGCCTTCGGTTGTGTTCTTCGAACGTTCTACCATAGACAATAATGTCGTCAAGGTAAACTAGTGCCATGGTCCATTTGAGGTGACCTAGAACCTTATCCATAAGCCGTTGGAATGTAGCTGGAGCGTTACAAAGGCCAAATGGCAATCGTGTGAATTGATAAAGTCCAGCGGGAGTTACAAATGCAGATTTTTCAGCATCCTCTGGGTTCAACGGAACTTGCCAGTATCCGGATAACAGGTCAAGAGTCGTAAAGTATCTGGCGCCTTGTAATCTGTCGAGCGAATCATCAAGACGGGGTAAGGGGTAGACGTCTTGTTTTGTGATGCTGTTGATCTTTCTATAATCAACACAAAAACGGATAGATCCATCTTTTTTACGCACCAGGACAACCGGTGACGACCACGGGCTGTTGGATGGTGTGACAACCCAATGACTAAGCATGTCAGCGACCTGTGTTCGAACAACTTCGTACTCGGCGGGAGCCATTCTACGTAAGGGCTGGTGAATAGGAGCATGCCCACCTGTGTCAATCTTGTGTTCCACAAGATGCGTGCATCCCAGTTCGTCGGGAGTAAGGGCCACACATGTGCGGTAAGTCGTAATGAGTCTCTTGAGTAAGTCCACCTGATGTTTGTCGAGGGATGAACCAAAATTAAACACCTCCCAAGGTACCTGGTCACTCTGATTTGAAGCTTGAGCTGGTGGTCGTGCTTGATCGACCGTTGATGTCAAAAACTCTGGCGAACGAAAGAGAAGCGACTCGCCGACGCGGTGTCCTTGTTTAAGCTTGGCAGGGGTACGCCCGAGGTTCCTCATCAGGATGCTGAAACAACCATCAGTACACGTAGTCAACATTCGAGGTGCTGCTACTTCGCAATCAGGCCTCGAAATCCGCGATGCCTCATAGACAATGTCCCCGTTAATATGAGGTGAGTTCGCTCTCACGTTGACCCATATGGCAATTTCTGGCTGTATCACCGTCGTAGCAGCAATGCGTACATCCCAAGTCTTTTTTTCAAGGACAGAAGTAGATTGTTGCAAGACATGCGATAAGCTTTTCATTCCATCTACCGCACAAGACGCACATGACCTCCAAACGTTCATGGAATTGCGACAAAACCGTCTAAGCAGAGAATAAAGAAAAAATGCCCAAAGGTTTATAAAATAATTCCAAAACCACCGAAATGACGCAAAGCTATGGCATGCACCATGAGCATGCGGTTCCCAAGTAGTAAGCGGGCTCTCCTGAATACCGGCAGAATCGTTTAAAGAAAACAAGCCGGCTTTAGTACACCAACCGTACCCAAGAATCACGGGACAGACACAATTTGGGATTACGACAAACTCTTCAACGGATGTGCGACCGAATACTGTGATGCTTAATTGAACTTTTCCCGCAGTCGGTATGGTAGTACCATGGGCCGTGAATAGTGCTGGGCAGTCAGAAGAGAACTCGACGTTTGAAGAAAGTAAGAACTTATCGACAGCATTGACAGCTGCCCTAGTGTCAAAAAGTGCGTCCACAATCCCCAAGTGTTCGACCAGTACAGGATGCAAAGGAACTGATGTTAGCTGGCTTGCAACTGATACAAGGGGTCTTTGAGCATTTACATCCGGTCCTGCCCCAGGGGACCGGGCGTGCCGTTCCCCGACAAAGTAGAAGCAGCCGCGCATTCGAATGCAAAATGGCCGCGACGTCCGCATCGGTAGCACGACCCACTGGCATTTCTCCGTGAATGGGCAGACGCAGCATGCGGGCATGTCCCTTGTGGGATTGACGATGCTTGTACTTGGATTCCATGGGGTGTTGACGGCTGAGTGCAATTGGTGGCCCACTGAGCTGCGCTCATTTCCATGGCGTGGCCGAGAGCTGCGCGTATTGTGTCCGGTCTTGCCAGGCGAACAAACTTTTGAACCTCGGGGTCACTTATAGCATCCACGAACGCGGCCGTGCCGACACGATTTAAGGTATCGGGCGTTGCTCCCGGAAATGATTTGTAGGTTAGGCGTTCTACACTTGACGCAAGTTCCGGTAAATTCTCACTTGATTGTTGACGTCGTGCCCGGAGCTCAGCGTAGTATGCTTGTTGTAGGTGGTCATCCCCAAAACGATCACGTAGGGTTGCGACTAATGCTGTGTACGTGAGGCGGGTGCCTTGAAGTGCATGGAGTACGTTGAGTGCCGGACCATCAAGTTGGGCGATGACAGCGCGTGCCTTGTCATCTTCTGTCCAATGGTTTGCATCGGCAATTATGTCGACCTGCTGTAGGTAAAGATCCAAGGGGGTTTCCTCATCGAACGGCCTCAACTTGGAACGGTGCTGTGCAGATGGTGCAGTGACAGTCTGGTTTGGGGAAGGAGTCTGCTCAATAGCGGCAACTGTTGGTCGGTGCGGTTGTCCAAGTGCTTCCAGAGCAGCTACTCGTTGACAGATGTCGGCATATTTTGCAATCAAATCGTCTGACCGTTGCTGCGTAGCGGCCATGATTGCTTGCGTTTGTCGTTCAAGTAGTCCTTCCAGAACCCCGAGTGTCACCACTGTCGTCTGAGTGTCTCTTGGTGCAACATTCGACTGCGAACCGGTGTCATCTCGTAGCTGGCTCGAGGGAGACGGCTCACCGGAAAGTTCCCCTCTTGACGGCAGAAATCCTTGACGTGTTTCAGTCGGCATCCCACCGCTGCCACCAAATTGTAACGGTTTATTCTGCGACCGATCGACGTTCTTCCTTTTCCTCCTAGCCCGAGTGTCCCGCTTCACTTTCTCCTCTTCTTCTTCTATTGCTTACCGCTACAATATATATAAAAAAATTCTATGATCGCAGGGGCAATGAGCATGACGATTCACTTGAGCAATGACCCGGCGCAGATCAGCTTTTTTTTTTTCTCGTATCTTAACGTATCCTGAGCTTCGTCCTTTGATCGGATCCTTTTATCACTCGTCGTGGTTGGTTGTTTCTGTGTTCTGCAGGGAAGTGAACTCAAAGATATTTTATAGAGAGATGCGTGTGCCGCGAGTCTCAGCGTAACCGCGAAGTTTAAGGAACATCCAACAAAATTACCAAACAGCGAGACACTAATGTTCCGTTCCCTCCGTAACTTTTCTTTTTATATTACCGTGAACGACAAATAGTTCCAAACTCAACTTTTCAGTTGGAGTGAACATCAAGAAGCATGGCCTACTCAAAGGCCACGCAGGAAGTCAACTACTTCATTGACGGACCACTAGAGAGCGGCGTCGGGTGTTACTAGCTGGCGCAAGTCACCGCCCGATTCAAAAGAAACAGCCGCCATGCAACTATCCATCTATCCACAAAAAAAAACTCACTGTGTTCCCTCTAACTGCCAACAATGTAGCGGAATAAGAAAAAAGTAATTGAAGGCGCTGATAGGAAACGCAGAACAGAAGCAAGCTACATCGATTGACTCGGCACGAGAAATAAAGGGCTCAAAGGAAGGAACCAAAATTAGATAAAGAAAAAAACAAATAACCTAAGCGAAAACAACTCCACGCTCGGCGCCAATTCAGGGTGTCCAGTCACGTTCGGCAGTCCATACCGACTTCTTTATTTTTAGCCCGTGAGAACAAACCCAATGTCTTAGACTCGTAGCTGTCGGGGAAAAGAAATAGGGCCGAGTAAAAAGAAGTCTAATGAAAAAAAGGAAATGAAGGGGGGGGGGGGGGAATAATGAAATAGGAAACATAGGAGGTAAGGATTTGCAACCCAGTTTCCTGGGCAAACGAGCAGAGAAACGAAAACGCCCTGCCGTTTGCCGGACGCTGATTTATCGCAACATGGAGATAAAGATGTAAACGGCTCGGGCGGCAAAATGGCCAACGCGAAGCAACACGCTCGGTCGTATGGCGTGCACGTAAGTCGGACGCCGGCCTTGGAAAAAAAAAAGGCTTAAGGTCCGTTCGTGCACTTGCGACTGCTTAGGACGGCCTCCCTTAAAACCTCTTAAAATCTCTCACGACGCGAGAACAGACTGGCACGCTGGCATCATCTATCAGGTGACCCTGAAACTGCATTTCAATAGAGCGAAGGTTTTGTGGTATTCGCAAAATCAAATGTGCGTACTATGTACAAGAAATAGTCGCTTGTAACATTAACAAAACATTTTCAAGACCCCCCCCCCCCCACACACACACAAAAAAAAAATAATAATAATAATAAGTTTTATTTCCATTGCGACAATGGAGGTGACAAGGGAAAAAAGCTGAGCAGTCAGCTTGACAGGTCCCGGTCACCCTACAGGTGCCGCCAGGGGGCATAGGCGTAAAAGAAAATAAAGATAATAAAAACAAATAATAGAAAAGTAACAACACTCGTCTAGATACACAAAGTAAAAGGAAAAAACAATGCACACGCAACTTGAGGCGTCTATATAAAAAAGGAAAAACTTTCAGAAATAATGCGTGAAAAATGTAGTAAATATACGGAAACGCTATATCTTCCACGGCTACTTGACAGATGGTGTTAGTGTGTTTGCTGATCCTAAAAGCTTTTAAAAGTGTTAAGGAACACGTTCCTAAGCGGTCACAAGTGTGTTAACCAGCCTTTAGCCGTCAGATGATCGCCAGCGAGATGTGGGAAGGTGAGGACGGCTGACGGACTCCTGTTTCACCCCATTTTACTTTTCTTTCTTTTTCTACCATGTGTTCCAAAAGATTAGTGTTTGTTTAGTCGCAACGAATGAACCACGCATCGTCGAACCCTCAACTCTGGCCCAAGTGTGAGGCTAGTGGTATGAACCAAATGCCAGGGATTCAGAACGAAGCACTATCTTATTTAAAAATGATAAGTCATCGCGGAACTTTTCTATGGTAAAATGGTGGCCGACTATAGCCTGCACGACGTCCTTTCAGTATGTGTGTTTTGCGACTGTATTTGTTCTGGTAACCGGACAAAAGTTCACCGGACAAAAGCTCACCGGACAGAAGCTCACCGGACAAAAGCTCACCGGACAAAAACTCACCCGTTTTTTCACAGACCCGGACAAAAGATCACCTCTTTTTCTTTTTTTTTTTTTGCTACCCCGGGCGAAACACAAGCTGCGATAAAGTGCGGACGAGATGGACATTGTACCATTATTAGGAGAACTGGCATCCCATCCCATGCAAAGGTGTCGACAGATAAGCCATAACAGGCAGAGAAGCAACGATTTGGGACCAAAATTTAGGTCACTGAAACTGAGTGGAGCTGATAAGATCAAGCTTGCTTGACTCAAGGTATGCCAGAGAACCCTTGTGCCATGCCCAAGAAACTTCGTGAACCGAGGTTTTTGAACCCGAAGAGTGACCGAAGAAGCGAAGTCAACCTTTGTCGACCTCGCTTTTTCATTGTGCTTATATCACGCTAAACGCGCACATAAAGGTTAGGCACAATGTCTCTTCATTACTAATGCATGGGTTTTCTTGGGGTTCAGGTTAATATTTGAAGTGAATGGCTAGTAAAATTAAATTCATTCCGTCATTGAGAGTCATATTTGTATTTAAAATCCAGGATTATCTGAGGGTGTTGTGGAAAGGAAACTAAAGCAAAACTGAAATATACAAACCATTGAGTTGCAAATTTTTAAAAAATATTTTCAAGGAATGGGAGTGTGGCTTTTTGGACAGATGACCAATTTAGAAAGCTGTGCTGGATTTTGGATAGGCTCGCGTTCCTTCCACCACAGCTTTTGCCCGAAGGACTAACCTACATCAGGGAAAAGTCTACCGGTGACATCGGCGACCTGCTGGACTACTTAGATTGCACGTATGTCAACGGCCCCTCCCGTTATGCTTGCTGCTCCTTCTGCGGCGGCACCCAGAGCGAATTCTTCCCTTTACCTGACTGCGTGCCGACGACGACCGGAGTTTTACCCGGAACGGTGGAATATGTACGACGCCACTCTTCAAGATAAAGACCGGACATACACCTGCGAAGGATGGAATACCGGGTTCCAGAAGTTTGTCGGCCACGCCCATCCAAGCGTCTGGATGCTGACTGAATTCCCACAAACAAAAATCAGGCGTTCGTTGCCACGGCATTGACACAAGCCCGCAGAGGTGAACCCCCAGAGACGCGGGTGCGAAAAACCACTCTGCGCCTGCAGAATCATGTGAAAAATATTTCCGAGAAATTACAGATGCACCTAGATCTACCAAGACTGCTGGAGCTATAGGCCAACTCAACTCTCTGACGTCACGCCGCTGCGGTGGCGCTGCTGTCGGCACTGGGCATGCGCAGGTGATTCGCCTAGGCCGAATCTGGTTTCTGCGCGCGCGCAGTGCCCTCGCCTGGTGGGCAAACGCGAGCTTGTTTGTAAACAATGTGTTGGTCGATACTTCGTCTCACCCTACGATGGACTAAAGGCAAAAGCTACGGACCGCTAGATCCAATCACGAGCCACTTAGAAATCGAGTACTGCGCTTTGATGCGCGTATCAGTGCCCGTGTCTCGGATCACTGATGGGGATGGGCGGACAGTGGTTCGAATAGAAATAGCACTGAGTGACTCAACAATTTTACCTCGCAAAAAAGAGGCTGTTTGCAGTGTCGAAGCTATAGAAATGATGCAGCGTTTTTGGGCTCGGAGCATTATTCGTCCACCCCTAATCAATGCTAGGCATGTCATAGTGTAGCGTGGAACATGATTGGACCTGGCGGCCCGTGGCTTTGGCCCTTAGTCCATCGTAGGATGAGACAAGGTATAGTGGCGGACTGCACTCGCTTCTAATCAATCGATAAATAAACTTGTTTCTACTCTAAGCAACAAACCATGCGCCTGTCAGATTTAATTTATTGTCACATTCTAGTGTCGCACGCATGCACCTAAGTTGTCCGCACACGTGTTAAGACCAACATGAAATTTTCTGCTGGTGAGCTTTTGTCCGGGTCTGCGAAAAAATGGGTGAGCTTTTGTCTAGTGAGCTTCTGTCCGCTGAGCTTTTGTCCGGGATTCATTTGTTCTTGCCTTCGACCGCGCTTGGACGTGTGATGAAGCAAAATATAGTCACAGCCCCGTGTATATCCCTGCTTTCCTGTGTTTTCTTTAAATCTGCATGTTCTCGCCTCTTGACTCGAGTGACACTGGGCACCCGTGCGCACCTTTGTGGCCGAGCAGAGCACTATGTACGATGTCTGTGCAATGTTCGTGAGCGCGCCTCCAGTGTTTCAAAATATCTTTTTACAAACAAGTTCGTATTGCAGGTGTCACCATTGAGGTCTCCACGCGGAATCAAACAAGTGCGAGCTTGATGATGATGACACTGGGCACCCGTGCGCACCTTTGTGGCCGAGCAGAGCAATATGTACGATGTCTGTGCAATGTTCGTGTGCGCGCCTCCAGTGTTTCAAAATGTCTTTCTACAAACAAGTTCGTATTGCAGGTGTCACCATTGAGGTCTCCACGTGGAATCAAACAAGTGCGAGCTTGATGATGATGACACTGGGCACCCGTGCGCACCTTTGTGGCCGAGCAGAGCAATATGTACGATGTCTGCGCAGTGTCCGTGTGCGCGCCTCCAGTGTTTCAAAATGTCTTTCTACAAACAAGTTCATATTGCAGGTGTCACCATTGAGGTCTCCACGCGGAATAAAACAAGTGCGAGCTTGATGATGATGACACTGGGCACCCGTGCGCACCTTTGTGGCCGAGCAGAGCAATATGTACGATGTCTGTGCAGTGTTCGTGTGCGCGCCTCCAGTGTTTCAAAATGTCTTTCTACAAACAAGTTCGTATTGCAGGTGTCACCATTGAAGTCTCCACGCGGAATCAAACAAGTGCGAGCTTGATGATGATGACACTGGGCACCCGTGCGCACCTTTGTGGCCGAGCAGATCAATATGTACGATGTCTGTGCAATGTTCGTGTGCACGCCTCCAGTGTTTCAAAATATCTTTCTACAAACAAGTTCGTATTGCAGGTGTCACCATTGAGGTCTCCACGCGGAATCAAACAAGTGCGAGCTTGATGATGATGACACTGGGCACCCGTGCGCACCTTTATGGCCGAGCAGAGCAATATGGACGATGTCTGTGCAATGTTCGTGTGCGCTCCTCCAGTGTTTCAAAATGTCTTTCTACAAACAAGTTTGTATTGCAGGTGTCACCATTGAGGTCTCCACGCGGGATCAAACAAGTGCGAGCTTGATGATGATGACACTGGGCACCCGTGCGCACCTTTGTGGCCGAGCAGAGCAATATGTACGATGTCTGTGCAATGTTCGTGTGCGCGCCTCCAGTGTTTCAAAATATCTTTCTACAAACAAGTACGTATTGCAGGTGTCACCATTGAGGTCTCCACGCGGAATCAAACAAGTGCGAGCTTGATGATGATGACACTGGGCACCCGTGCGCACCTTTGTGGCCGAGCAGAGCAATATGTACGATGTCTGTGCAATGTTCGTGTACGCGCCTCTAGTGTTTCCAAATATCTTTCTACAAACAAGTTCGTATTGCAGGTGTCATCATTGAGGTCTCCACGCAGAATCAAACAAGTGCGAGCTTGATGATGATGACACTGGGCACCCGTGCGCACCTTTGTGGCCGAGCAGAGCAATATGTACGATGTCTGTGCAATGTTCGTGAGCGCGCCTCCAGTGTTTCAAAATATCTTTCTACAAACAAGTTCGTATTGCAGGTGTCACCATTGAGGTCTCCACGCGGAATCAAACAAGTGCGAGCTTGATGATGATGACACTGGGCACCCGTGCGCACCTTTGTGGCCGAGCAGAGCAATATGTACGATGTCTGTGCAATGTTCGTGTGCGCGCCTCCAGTGTTTCAAAATGTCTTTCTACAAACAAGTTCGTATTGCAGGTGTCACCATTGAGGTCTCCACGCGGAATCAAACAAGTGCGACCTTGATGATGATGACACTCGGCACCCGTGCGCACCTTTGTGGCCGAGCAGAGCAATATGTACGATGTCTGTGCAATGTTCGTGTGCGCGCCTCCAGTGTTTCAAAATGTCTTTCTACAAACAAGTTCGTATTGCAGGTGTCACCATTGAGGTCTCCACGCGGAATCAAACAAGTGCGAGCTTAATGATGATGACAGGTCATTGCCTTGCCTGTTCCGCTTTGATTAAGGGGCAGCTATATCAGTCTCACAGTGTGAGTTCCCTGGCAATGCGATTTACACGTTCTTTCGCATGTTCTCACATGTTACAATTCTGAAACTTATATAGTCATACGCATCTCAGCTTTATATAATGTATTTTTTTGCGCCAGCTCTTTGCCTCGGTGCCACCAGAGCGGTGTTGGAGGTAACGCGTTACTAGTAACGACGTTACTGGTAACGCGTTACATTTTTCGCTAACGCAGTAACGTACTCGTTAGTATTCTGAATGACTAACGAGTAAAGTATTTTCGTTACTTTTTTACGGTATCGGCTATCAAATTACGTTACTCGTTACTTTTGAACACAACTGGTAAATACATTAGGTATTTGGGAAAAGGTCACGACGCCTGATCTATCTTTTAGAATAGCAATCTTGTGCATAAAACTGGAGACGTTACGGGAAATAAATTTAGGTCACTAAGCTCAATGAAGGATCTAGCTTCTCTGCTCGAGGTTCAACTACTTGCGCTCGAGCACGCAATGCCCAGGCAATGCCGTATCTTGCTGCTAAGACTTCTGAACCTTCGATTTCCTAAAACGGTGGGTTTTCCACTTATCAGTCCATCTATTCGGCCGTCCATCTTAAAATCCTGACCAAGCTTATCGCTGCACGGAACCAGTTTCCGTCACAGTAAACCTTAAAAAAAGAAACAAAGAAAACTTTCTGATCAAAAAAGACATCCGTTAAAAGGCGTCACTATCACGCTTCTCGAAGGAAAATAAAAAACCTTGGCTACCAGCTAATTCCGTTCGTCATCCTTTTTTTTTTTATAGTGACACTACCCACAACGCTTGAACGAACGACTGCTGTTACAGCTCCCTCCCCTCTTCTTCCTCCTCTTCACCCTCTGCTTTGTGCAGCAGAAGTGGACAGCGCGGGGGAGACATCTGTTTAAAACAGCGAACAACATAGTGGTGAAGCGATTTGCTCGTTTCTCTAGTTACAAAAAGAAACACCCTTTGTGGAATTTTTTACTCTCGCTGTCCCCCTCGCTGCCTGAAAGCTCCTGACCCACTTTTGTACACAGAAGAATCTTTAGCTTGATTAGTCTTTATTTCCCTAAGGTCATAGTAAAAAAATAGAAAGTTGTAAACCTGGAAAAAAAACTTACAAACACGAAACCTTTTTTTTTTTCGCAGAAAAACTTAAGAGCTACTGCTGATAAGAGCCAGCAAGTGATTATAACCAGTGTGCTGGTAGCCGGTGTCCTGTTCCACATAGTGAAGTAAATCAGTCTCTGGTAATAGTATGAACCGGACTGTTACTGAAACCGGCGTAAAGATGAGGGGTGTTGGTTGGCTGGTTGCGTTCCAGCAGTCCCCATTCGCATGCTGCCAAACATATGTACACAAAAGTAACGTAAAAGTAACGTTTATTATTTTTGAAAAGTAATGGTAACGGTATATCGTTACGTTTGTAAAAAAGTAACTAGCTCAATAACGCGTTAATTTTTACCAAACTAACGAGTAACGCTATTGCGTTACTTTTTTTTCGGTAACGGGCACAACACTGCACCAGAGCGACTTTAAAAATGTGCATTTTTTAAATTATTATTATTAGTTGTGAAAGTTGCCTACATCCCTAGCATAAATTGTCGGTTCCGCTTTTTTTTTTCTACTGCACATAGCAATCGTGTATTTTCTTACGCTTGACTATTGTTCATTTGATTTCACTGTTTAGCTAATGTATATTTTGTTCCTATTGTTGTAAACATTTGTATATTTCCTATGTTTATAATTTTATATCTAAAAAACACTCTTTTCTGTAATAATTTTGGCCCTAAAAATAAAATAAATAAACAAATAAATAATACGCCTTTGCACGTGAGTTATATGGCCAGGAGGACATAATATAGGGAAATGATGCTCACGATAAGTGAAAGAGTTAACTAAGATGCGTAAATTGGCTTTTAATTGGCAAAACTAAACACGTGGTTTCAAGTGGAAACTTGCAGAGCGACATCGAAGACCACTAAGTCACTAAATTTAGGAAGACTCGAAGCACATGGGAAGCGCGGAGACGCGCTACATTCACCACTCGTGCAAACAGCGCAAGGACGGCGGTGCGAAAAACGCGGATGATAATCCTATCGTCCGCGTTTTTCGCGAGAAATGTAAAACACTCTCTTACGAACCCTCGTATTTGGACAAATATGAAAGTCCAAGGCTGAGGTATGAACCTTGAAAAAGACGGCGGAGCTATCGGCCCATGGTTCAGAAGAGTAACGGCATCTGGCGGACATCGGTGAAACTATGCAGGATCGAAGAATACAAAATTGTTTCTATTGCCAGCGAAAAATTATGCAGCAGATTTGAAAAACGACGAGTCATCGTTTCTAAATGTTACACCTAGCTATATTAACCTCCTAATAACGTAAACCTACATAAAAAAACTCAAAAGTACATTTTGATGAAACATACGACTTGCACACATTCAGGAATTGGTGCGGATTCTTCCAAACTCTTAGTACGTATGTCATTGTTGTTTCTTCAACAACCTCATACCTGTTCTTGTTTTATTTATTAGTAATACATTTAAACATTTTGCTAGGAGGTGCTAGCCATGGGCACGCGTCCTCGAAGCAGATTGTTGACGCTCCCGTTCGCAAACTAGCTCGTGGGTTTGTTGTCAAGATAAAACTGACAGAAATGGAGAGGCCCCGGGTTCGAGACCCGGACCAGGCAGATTTTTTCGGTCGGACACCAGTCACCTAGCTGTGTTTGGAGATTTGTGGTTGTCCTTTGTTCCTCTTGTTCCCCTTCTCCAGGGATTATTTTCGTCATTCTTGTTCAGCTCGCTTGCACCTCTGCATTTAATTGCATTATAATCAGAAAATCGGTTGCGCAGCGGACTTCCAAGGCAAGCTTGTCACCGCAAGTTTTCTGCCGCTAACCGCCCCTGTGAGCGTGGAACAACAGCGTGTTTACGCAGTACCCCCGTCTCAATCCTTGTCGTACCCAAACTCTGAAGCTGACCCCTAGGCTTGCGTTTCGCTCGCTCTCCGTTAGTTTCACCCCGGCCACCTACGCTTATTTTGTCAATTCATGGCTTGCACGTGACGTCATCGCATTGTGCTGGTGGTTACGCCTGTAGTACTTGCAGAAAAAAAAAGAGCCGAAGCTCCGTGAGAAGATGACGCTAGCGAAGGGAATAAAATGTGGAAGTTTGAGCTCACGACGTTACCTAAATCAAAAGATACAAAAGAAGAGCAAAATATCTCTAAAAGCCGACCTCCACCTAAACCTGATATTCATCAAAACGAAATCAGAGACTATGGGCGCCTGCAGCATTTATTTCGGTGCAAACACTCGTCAGTACGGAAGACTATATTAATTTCTTTTTTTGCTGACAAGTTTTTTTGTTTTGTTTTTTTATATATATAAACGTTGCAGGTGCTCAAAAATTTCATATTTCGATCTGATGAATATTGGGCTTAGGTGAAGGTCGGCTCATGCAGAAATTTATCTTTTTCTTTCGAATATTCGGCTTTCGAGGCGTAACGTCACGATGTAAGGAGCGCTCCACTCCACAGCAACGCTAGAGTAATTCTACAGCGTATCCCCCCAAAAATTCAGTGTGTTTGCTTTCGTTTTTTTTTTTCTTTTATTGCAAAACTGAACTATGCCCGTTCCCTTTTAGTTCGCGCCATTGAGCCCCCGACGGCCACCGTTTTCCTCTCGCTTACAGCGGTCTCCAACTTTTGCATATGGTGCGGGCCGCTAGCGCTACATTTGGGTACAAAGTGAACATTCGACGATGCGTGGTTTACTACTAAGATTAAAAACAAAAACACTACTATTCCGAGGGAACATCCTGTACTCAGGGCGTCGGGCGAACTTGACGGCAGCTATACTTCCTTTTACCTTATGGGGCCACAACGAGCGCTACGAGGCATCCCAGTCAATTAAGCGCCGCCAACTTATCACGTGACCAGGCGCGACTCTGCTTTCCTGCCAAATGTCACGTCACACAGGCGCGAGGCATTGGCTCGGCTTAGGCAGCTCGTAGCGTCCTCAGCGGTCCATGGTAAGAGGAAGCGGAGTGCAGCCTCGGGCCCAGCTGCCAACGAGAGAGCAACGAACGAAGAGGGCTCGCCCCGCTGGTCAGACCAGTCGTCTCCACGATCAATGCGCCTGTCCCTCGAGGAGACTGTCTGGAAGACCGCGGCTATGGCAGCGGACAATGGTACGAAGAGAAGGAGGGGGGTAGAGGACGAGGCCTTTCCCCCTTAAACGTCATCACTAGTGGCTCCACGCAGTGCCGCCTAGCTGGCGTCAGCATCGCTGCCAGCGCGTCGTGCGGCTCGTCACAACGACGCTCTGAGCACGCGGCGACGCCGAGACAGACGCGTCCTTGAGCCACCTCTCGTCCAGCTTCAGCCCGCTCGGAGCGGGTCAGCGGGGGCCACCAACGATGACGTCATGCGCAGGCCTCGTCTTCTAGGTGGTATCGGAGGAAGACGGACTCCTTGGCGGCGCCGTTTGTTTGGACAGTGTTCGGGCCCCGGGCGTGAGTCTAGTGAAATTGACGGAGCGCGAAGTCCTTGTGGGGGAGACGCCTTGGGCGAACCTACGTGTCACGCGCTTAAATTCTATTCTTTTCTTTTTTTGTGTGTGTGTGTGTGTGTCGGGGGGGGGGGGGGGGTGGCGGGGGGGAGGCGGGGGGGAGGCAGTCGAATGTTTTGGTTTGAAAACGGTTGTCTGAATAGTTTGATTGCTTTGGAGTGTGACGTCATACCTTGAGGGAGGGGAGGGAAGGGGGGACGAGGGACAGAATCGCAGCGAAACCTCAAGAAAATCTTTTCCTCTGGCGCTTAACTTTTTGGTTTTCTTAGTATTATTATTCCGAGGTTTCCACCACGCATCGCACGTTGAAGACGCTAGATAAAAAAATCCTCCGGACCGTCACATGAGGTTTTGCTCTTTGACGTCGGTGTCACCAGTGTGAAGGCGCACCTTTACGTGCAATGCGTGGCGGCGCACGGACGTTGCGCGTTTTGGCTACGGGGGGCGCCATTGCTAGAGCGGAGCAATCGCTAAAAAACCGAAACCTAAAAACACCTTCGAATTGAGCATTTTGTTGTTGTTGTTGTTTTTTTTTGGAACGTCGGAAAATGTTGCGCGTGACTTATATTATTGTAATGTGGGTGCATTTAGTGGTTTGTGATGATTCGCATCAAGTTTCTCATCAAAACCGTACATTTAAAGTGAATTATTTAAAATTGAATTACTGAAACTTAAATATTTACTGAATTAAACTAAACGTTTATCGTGTTTTTTAATGGGCCCTTTGCCACAAACCACATGGTATCAATCTTCCTTTCTGTCCCATGCGCAGTTTTCCCTGGAATGACGTGGCCCGCGAATCCCAAAACAGCCTGTATATAACTCTAAAGAAGGATTGCTTGGACTGCGTCTTCAATAAGAATAAAAACAACTAAAATCTGCATTAATAAAAACGAATAAATAAATAAGGAGGACATTCAGCTACACGCAGGAGGAAACAGTAATCTTGTTGCGGATTTCCGGGTTCTGCGACTCACAAATTTCATTAAAGTCCACGGGGGTTGAAAGCGGAGGGGGGGGGGGGGGGGGGGGGGGGGCAACAAGAAGGTCTCGCAAATTTGCTATGTTTTTTTTTTAATTTTGACATCGCAAATCAACACTTCTAACGGCACGGAAATTTATAGCTGGCCGAGACGAATATGGAACTATGCTCGGAAGATTCAAGAGACGTAGAGAATCTCTCGATTAAGGAAAAAAAAGAAATGGGGGATGAAATAATTTGATAGCGTATTGGTGCGGGAGGTTACCCTCTTCCCCCTGTGCTAATATAATTATAAAATATAAAAACTCGCAAAATGTTCCTTCTTTTTTCAATAGCTTATTTAAAGCCGCCAACCACGTTTCTATTTTTTTTTTTGTAATACGCAATACAAGCATACGCAATGATACAAGTCATATTATCCTGCGATTTGTTATACGAAATAAATATGTCCGACCGAATTACGTAAAAGAGCGTCTGACGAGAAAAGACCAGAAAAATAAAGAAAGACAGTAAACGGAAGGGGACAGGATACAAAAAAAAATGTAAAAAATAACAAAAATAGAGAAACCAAAATTTAAAATATGTGGCTACGCTGCCGTCCCAGAAATACTGGTGATAAAAAAGCAATAGTAAAATGGCAACAAGGTTTTGGAGTTTTCGGATTAAAATGGCAGCACTTAAGTTCCTCATTCGATCTTCGGTTATTTGTTTATCCCACTGGAAAACGGAAAATAAAAAAATGAACTGTGGTCCAGCACTGGAAACATATCGTAATGCCGGTTATTCTTTAGTGGAGAAGTAGTTGAGCTTAAAAATATCGATACAAAAAGCAGAAAACGCCCTATAAAATTTTTTTTAAGTTGTCGAAAGAGGGTAGCGCCGTACGTTACAGCCACACTGACTGGCAGATTGGGAATCGAGATGGTCTCTCGGAAAGGATTCCTTCCCTTTCCCGTCCATTGGATACTCAACTACCGCGAGTTATTTGTACCAAGCAACGGCCGAAATTCCCGCGCTCTCCTCCCCTCCTTTTTTTCTTTTTTTTTACCATATCTTAATCTTTTTTCCGCCATTACAGAAATGAACGGTTGCCGCCACAAGAACTGAGAAATTCCGGCGAAACATTTTTGTGCTTGTTTTCCTCCCACGCCGCGTTACAACTATGAATGCATCTGAAGCTATATTGCTTCATTTTGTTTTTACATATCTTGGCTTCAATTAATTTTGTTCTATAGACGACGTGTTTTGTTGTTGATTTTTTTTTTTTTTACGTAAGCTTATTTTATTTCATTTTATAGGGCGTGTTACGAATGAGTTACGAACGTCCCATTTGGATCCGCAGCCAACAAACAAAAATAGTTGTTTAGGCAGCAGAAGTTCATTTCGTCTGCAGGAAAACGGCGACATTGTTACCCCCTGCAGATGAGAAATTTAGTGAGTGCAGTACAAGCGCTAACCTGGGGTCTTTAACGTGCATCGCGCACTGGTGACTCCCTTCACCCTTAAACTGAAACTAGAAGCTCCGCCTTCATCTCGAGCTCGCTGGCTTTTGCAGTGCTTTGGCTGCGCGTGCCTGCTCGTTCACACTTGCGTTAGCAAGGGCAGAAAGCTCGGGCTGAAGGCGGAGCTTCTAGTCTCAGCTTAAGGGTGAATATATACCGCACGCCGGTATATATACCAATCCAAATCGAAACGGGCAAGGGTAGGAATAGACCTATTGCTAAATTACCCAAACGTCAAGGAGAATGCAGGGATTGGTGTTCCACGCGCCACACGCGCACGCTTTCCCCCGCATAAAAGAGTCGAATTAAATAACCACAATAACGCGTTGACGAAAGCGCGTGCAAGATGCAATTTGCTTTAGGCATCTGCTTTAGAAAAGTTAGTACTGCGGGGGCCAGCACGTGCGGCGCGTGGAACACCAATCCCTGCATTCTCCTTGACGTTTGGGTAATTTAGCAATAGGTCTATTGAGCCCAGGAACCCTGGGTTCTGCAGTGCGAGCTTTCGCTGCTCGTAGTCAGAGCTGCGATACGCTAAATCAGTTTTCATCGCATTCCTGCCGAAAAAAAAACTCAAATCGCAGTGGATAAGTAAGAGTAGGGAAGAAGTTAACTGCGCACGACATGGTGTGTGGTCGCCATTTTTCAAGCAATGCCTTCGAAGCAAACTACGCTAATGAACGAGGCATGTACGCGCGTAAATCACGCTTGCATTGACAGCCGTTCAAGCCGTACATTGTATTTTATAGGTAGTAGATATTCTGCCGGCAACCGGCACAACAAACCGAGCAAAAAAAAAAATTGCCGGTAGTTGTTCCCATTGAGTTTCGTGTAAAAGGAATAGTCAAGACGAGAACTTCTAGTTGTGTGCGTAGCTCAGTGGAAAGGTGTCCGTTTCACGTGCCGTAAGTCCCAGCTTCAAATCAGAGTAGGTGAACTTTTTTTTCTTTTTTTTTATATGAAACATTTGCGTTTTATATTCATTTTTTTTTGTTGTTGTTTTTTTTTAGAATAATCATTGCCGTCCGAAACTCCCGGCAATCTTTTTTTCCCGAGTGGTTGTGCCGGCTGCCGGCAAAATATCCCCACCCTATTTCATAACAGTGCACAAGAGGAGGTTCTTGATACGCAACGCCGCTCCATCTGAGAATCTTCCGAAGCGATCACGCGACTGGGTCGTGAGGCTTCGGAAGCCACTGAGAGGTACTGCTATCATTTGATCACTATTTTATTCCAGGCTCGCTTTTACACTGGAACGCATTAGGTAGCAGTATCAGTTCGATATTGTGATATTTACGCAATTGCGTTAATAATTTTGCTATTCCTATAATTTCGATTGAGCAATGCAAATGTGTGTATGACTAAGTCCTCGTCGTGCAGCACTCAGATATTTCATCGTGAACCGTGCACCTTTGAATAACCGATAAATTAAACTGAAAAAGACAACTAGTAACGTTTAATGCCAATATGCAGTCTAATTAGCCACATTCTACATTATAATGTTCACCAGTGTGTTCTGTATCTTGGCATTTCAAGAAAAACGTAATGTAATGACTATTGTGGTTGGTGTTTTGGTGAAAAGTTCTCCGGGGCGACGCTGCGCTCGATTACATGATCGCATTTCTGCACGTCCTCGCCTTCAAGAGGCACCTCTTGCTCTCGCCGATGTGGCTGATGATCGTGGCAAGGGACAGGGACACTGAAAAGCAATGCGTGTGTTTCGTGGATACGGTTTCTCCAACCTAGGAAGCGCACAAACATCGCCACACCGCGTCAGTCACGCACGACCTGGCGCGCGCTTCCAACCACGGCTCTGCTTCCAACTAGAGTAACTGTATATGCTCCGCTTGCGGAGCAGAGTACCGCAATGGTGCCATTCTGGAGCCAAGCACTGCGGGAAGCCACGGTCGGCTTTTGCAGGGGCACGAAGGCGCAGACGCGAGGCGGCGTGCTACGGCGTGCTCGGCGCGCTGCGGAAGGAAAATAGTGCGGCGACGAGCCGCGCATGCGCCGTGATCGTTGTCCCGTCGTTTTCTGTCTCCCTCTCGCAAAAAGCGCACCCGCATACGAACCCGCGGGTCCCGGGGGTCGCGTGTGAAGTGAAGTCGTCAAGCCGCTGTTGCTGGGACGCAGATAGCTTCGTGAGCCCGCTGTCTGCCCAACTTTTGGAGGACCTTTCCCCTCGAGTGATTGCAAGAAGCAAAAGAACGCAGGCCTGCTTATTTTCCTCTCGTGTTTAATCGAAGAGCAAGTGCCGCTGCTCAGCCTGTGACTTTGAAGACTTTGTTTTTTGTTTTTTTTTTTCAGCAGACAGTTTACTTGATATTATGTAGACGGAACAGTGCTTTACTTTCGTGCGTTCCAATTATATACGAATATGAGGAATGTCGAGCACCCCCACTTTTATGCTAAAATAGTGTACAAGTTTTTGTTGTTTTTTTTTCGATGTTTTTGCCATTTCACGAATTCGAGACGCCCAAATTGAGAGCTCTTGGAGACCGGAATTTTCGCATGCTTTCAAGTGGGGCTAAATTTTGAATTCGCTTAAATCGCAAACATTAGGGGCTCGCGATTAATAAATGCTAAACGGTGCTCCAAACTTTGGGAAATGCCGCAAGGTGCAAACTGCCTAATATAAAAAAAAGTCCACCGACGTTCCACTTTCATTGCGGATAAGTCTTTGAAAACGCTGTCCAATTCGTTGCAGGGACCAGAATGATGCCGAGATTGACTGTTTTCCTATTGACCAGTATATTCCGCCCCGAGAATAGGGCGATAGAGCTCTGTCTACTTTCAGTGTTTGACACCAACCTACATCTCGCTTTCTCTTCTATTTTGAACATTTTGCTGAACCTATTAAACCTTTACTACCACCGACATGGTCCCTTGAAGAAATTGCGAACAGGCACAGCACTAACAGTCTCTAAAACATGTTTATCCACACCGCAATGGTGCCTGCAGAAATCTTTTGGGGTATTGTAAAAGGGCAGACAATGATTAAAAATAATCTCCTTCCCATACGAAAAAGCCAGACGAGGCGGCGTCTCACATCGTGTCTCGCCGTTGGAATCCGGTACAAGCGCTTGCCGCTGTCTGCGCGATTTGTGCACTTGGTAACACTACAGCCTGTCATTTTCACGGGGTTCTTTCTACGCGCATGCAAAATTTAATGCGGTAAACGACGCAGCGGCTGACAAAAACGCCGTCCCCCCGCTTTCAAACGAGAGCTCGCCGACTCGCCAAGATGGCCGGATGTGCCGGTCGCGTATCGGTTTCGCGTATCACTCCGCGAGAGCCGCAGGCAGACGCGGGGAACGCGATCGTCGTCCGTGTCGTCTGCTTCACACACCCTGAAAACAAATGTCCCAAAACATCGCTCGCGTTATAAAAAAAACGGGATTGTACGGTACCCAGTTGATATACATAATGTTCAATGACTTAGGAAGCTTTCGGTTGGTTCGATTTTCATCTACGATCTATATTTTGCGAACGCAAAGCGGAAAATATGTTCCCCCCGAAACTCGGCGCTCTGGAAGGCCGCTTTCCCGCACGAAGGTCGGCTCCAGTTCTGCGCACGTGACCACTCCTCCGCCAATACGGAGATGGCGGCGAAAGGAAAAGGAACGCGCTACTCTGGCTCTGCAAGCAGAGCCTATACAGTTACTCTACTTCCAACGAGAATGCGGCGACATTTAAAGCAAGGTGAGACAAGCAGGGACTATGCTACTCCTACGCAGATGCTTTTCGAGCAGATAAATATTATCCACATACCTTTCACGAGCCTCAAGTCCTCGTCCTCTATGGCTGAACGAATACTATAGCGGCGGGATTGTTATCCCCGCAGAATACTTCCGGCGGCGGCCGCTAGCCAGCGCCACCGTTCGATCTCCTCCCCATATGCGTCTGCGTTAGCGTCGCGTGCTCCTCGCTGCGCACAAGACGCGGTTTGGGCTCCGCGCACGCGCAGCGGGGAACACGGAACGTTAACGCAAGCGGGCACTGCTGGCGTTCGCTCGTATACGCAATGCTAAAACTCACTCATCTACTCGTTTTTTTTTTTGTTTTTGTTGTTTTTTTTTTCAGCGTGTAGCAGCCGGTAAGCCCGCGGCTTTGGTCAGTAAGGACGCTGAAGCACAAACGACGACGCAACGAGCCCAAACTTCATGACCCCACCCCCGCGATTCTCGTGGACATTGCCCCGAGCATCTGACGAATCGCGTGTTTCCACACGCGATTTATGTGGAAACAGTGAGAACACGACTCGCAGCCGAAAGCTGACGCCGTGGTCTACGGTGGTCTTCTTTAGTAAAGCAGGAAAGGACCTGGGCTCTCATATCTAGGAGCTGTTGATTCTATGCCTCCCTCCTTTCCCCTTTGCCTCGGAACTTTGTTGCAGAGCGCAATCACTCAAGGCTGGTTCACACATTTGCAACGGTTGCGTTCGTATGGAAGCGAAACGACCGTATCGACCAAAACACCGCAACAACCGTGACTCGTGGATTGCTTCGCGAAGCTACCCCTTGCATCGCTTGCCATGCTGTGTTCGGCGAAAACTTGTCCCGGTGACTTTGTCGTTACGGTCGTTTCCGTTGCATGCGAACGTAGCCAACACAGATGTGTGAACCAGCCTTCAGAGCTGAACAAACGCTGGACGGGACCCGCTTCTCGCTTCATCATTGCTTATAAGGCATTCTTATCGGCCAACGCCAGGATCTCATTGGCTGCCAAGAAACAATCAGATGCTCGGGGCAATGTTGGCTCACCGCCCCCCCCCCCTTTTTTCCTAAAAAAAGAGAAAAAAAATCGCACACCGCAAAGCAGCAGGAGCCACGCCAGATTGTGTGGTCGATGGAGACCCGGACCCGGCGGCTCGGCTCTTGAGCGACTGCGGACTGACTGCGCCATCTCCCGTCGAATCAGAGCGTCAAGCGCCACCGCTCCAATTTGTCTCGCCAAGTCGACCTGTCGTGTTTCCCCGTTGCAATGCCGTATATTCGCCCGAAGTACGCACGCTGCTGTCGGAGGATGCCCGTGACAAACGCTTCATTTCACCTTCCGATGGACCGAAGCGAGCGCTACCAGAGCCGTATATGTAGAGAGTTTGGCCATTCGTTGGGAAGTATAGGAGACAAATGAGGAGGCACCATTGGCCGAAAGCGGGCTGGGCGTGTTCCAGGGCGTCTTCAGAAATTCGAATGTGACCAACCAGAAGCCGGAAATAATACCCTGGCGGTGGTCACGAGAAACAAACCTGATAACTGCATTGGAGTAACTCTCGATGACTGAAAATATGGTACACGTGATGTTTCAATCACGCTCATCCAAAATGATGGTGGAAGAGTGCGCACTAGCGGAACGATCGACATAATCCGTACGCCAAGCGCCGAGGGCCGGGAATCTGCCGTCCGAGCGGTCACACTCTGTCCGAGCAAAACAGAGTTGAGCGGCGCATTCGTTTCTTACATCTTTCTGTATGATCATAATCAAAACAACGCGTGCACCCTATTTTCAACCACAAAGAGTTACTACATTTCACTCTTACGCGCTTATTAAAACCATATACGAACACAGACCTTTGATCAGAACTGTTTCTCGCTACCACCGCTAGGGGATTCTTTTCGGCTTCTGGTTGGTCAAGAGAGCATGCCAAGCCCTCTTTCCGAGACTGCCGCACGCCCTGGCTCTCCCCGCGCCTCCCATTGACCAAACTCTCTACATATACAGCTTTGAGCGCTACGAGCCACCGGAGTGTCGCGTGAAGGCCGGCAGGGGAGTGGAGCACGCACGGGAGCCTAGTCACCTGATACCAGTGTTGTACGGAACGGCGTTCCTGGAACGCGTTCCTTTTAGGGGGAACGAAAGAACGCCGCCGTTCCATTTGGCATCGGTGGAACTGGGACGGGAACTCGTTACGTTTTTACGGCAGCAAAAAAAAAAAAGAACGGATTTCCTTTTTTTTTTTGTCCAGTGGGGTATTTTTTTTTATTTTATTTCTAAGGAAAATTTTAGAAGTATAAAAACAAAATCTTTACGAAGAGCAGGATCTCGTTGACTTTTTGGTTACTTTTCCTAGGGTTTATTTTGTGTGGTCCTCGCTTGGTAACAGTTTGGAACAGAAGAGCAAGTCGATATTGATTCTTTTTTCAGTGCCCGAGACGGCGTTAGAAAAAGCAAAACTTTTTATCGAAGGAAAAGGCAGAGAAAGAGGAACATTTCAAACTCGGCTACATTCTTTGCTTCCATCAATCCTCAAACACGCAGAAGTCTAATGCCGACTAGAGCCGTCAAAGAACCTCCACAAAAAGACCCACGAGTTGCAACAAAAGAACAGGTTACCAGACATCGAACGCACCCTTCTGTCCCGAACATTGGTTACTTAAAAATTCACAAAATATTTATAGTTATTCCTGAACTGAACAACGAATGCAACTTCACGAAGGAGGACTTGTAGTTTTCAAGACTGACCTCCCAAAAGCCCTGCCCTCTTCTTCACTTGCTCGTCTTGCGGACACCTGGGCCGGCTTGCTAGAACCAGCGTCTCAGCTGAGACTGGGTGAAAGAAAGCACTGCCAAAGCCAGCGCACGAGCTGAGCGGGACTCAAGCTGCGTCTCAAGACGCTCGCGCGCCCCAGCCTTTGCAGTGCTTTCTTTCACCCAGTCTCAGCTGAGACGCTGTTCTAGCAAGCCGGCCCAGAATTGAGAGGCAATTAATTGTTGTTAAGTTCGAACAAGGGACTTCGTTAGATGGAAACGTGTAAGGGTTGTAAAATGCTCGTGCAATGTGGGGTAACAGTACATTTGGCTCGTCTGAATCGCCCACCACAAACATGAATATGGTTAAAAGCTGAGATTTTTAAAGGTGAATAATCAACAAATGAAACGCTGCTTCCGTTTGTTTTCTTCTCCAGGTGCCCTTCCATCACGGCATTCAAATTCGTATGCTCCCATTCGATGGGATAGCTAAAAAGAAAGAGAACGTTTCTCGATATAACTAAATATGGTAATCAGCAAAATACAAATGTAACGTAAATGTAATGATATGTTCCATTTTTTTAACGGTAACGAGAACGAGTTTCATTTTATTTTTTTTTATTTTTTTCGAACAGATGAAACTTGTAACGGGAACGCGTTCCAAAAATCAGAAGGAACGAGGAACGACCTTTCGTTCCTTTTTTGAGGAACGTGTATAACACTGCCTGATACCCTTCTCTGCGCTCGATTGGCTGGGATGACTCGTAGAGTCCGCTGCGGCCCCTGATGCCAACTTCGGACTCGGGTGAGTCGTCATACCGGGCCCTGAATAGGAGTGGGCGGTTCGCGGTTGTGCGGCGCGCCCTGTGACCTAATTGAGCGTTAGACCCTGTTGCGCAAATCGTAACGACCTTATTCGGTAACAAACTTAGCTACGTGCATTTATTGAAAACTTTTATCGCAGAATTGCATTATTGCTGACACCTGCGCCACGGGATCCGTCGCCCACACAGCGCACCCTTCGAAGCAAAAACAAAAATACAAATAAAAATAAAATGGACGAATTAGGTGGGAGGACTCCGAAACACTTTGAAACAAAGAGAAAAAATATAAAAATTAAATTGAAGTCATTTGATTCAAATCAATTTATTTTATTTAAGTCAAACTTAGACGATTTAAATCACTTCAGCTAAAAAAAATAGGGAGTTTTAATGCGAGAGCATTCACTGTCCCATGGAGCGGAGCCGGCGGCTTCTGTAACCACTGTAGTAACCGCGGAGAAGCGCGAAAAAAAACTCCCAGCGAAACGGCTATTGGCCGGGACGCGTATAGTTCCGATGAACGCCACCCCACAGAGAAGCCCTCTTCCTGGCGCTCCGGCCCGCACGCCAGGAAGGTGCGCGCTCGGCCGTCGCTCTCGTATCAGTCGTCGCAGGGGTGAGGGGTGCGAGCTGCGTTTGCTTCTGCTCCTCTCGGCGCAGGGGAACATCGCGGCGACTGATCGGCATCGACATCGGCGGCCGCCGCAACCTCGGCAGTAGCGAAACGTGGCCCTCCACGACCGTACACCGCAGACGAACTAAGGAAGCGGAAGAACGACATTCATGCTTTCAGATTCACAACTCATAAGAAGTGCTTAGGTGTCCTAGGAACTTTTTTCTTTATCAATAGATGTGTGTTTTCAATGGCTGTATTCTATAAATATTTCCTGCTAGATCATTAATGGCTTCAAATACAAAATAAATGCCCGTGGGAAGCAGACACTGACAGACAAAACACTGACGGTAAACAGAAAATATTTTCAGTAATATTTTGTTGAAAAGTGTTTGATTTGAATTATTATAGCTAAATCGGCGCGATTTAAATCAGGATTTAATTAACCATTTAAATTATCTTGATTTTCATTCTCCACCCTGCTTCGAGAGGATTTCGCCGGCTGCGAAAGCTTCGAAAACGAAAAAAATAAAGAGTACAAAAGGAGGACGTCGCGATGCTGATCGTGTCGCATGCCTGGAAGGCTGAGACTAAAGCAACTAAATAAGCTACTCTTTAGAGAACGGGTCTCCAAACCCCGGCTCGCGTAGGTCTTGCGACCGGCCCGCGGCTGGCCGCGGTTCTTTCTATGAATCCCGGCCCGCGGCCCGCTTCCAGCAGGACCGCTGCTACCGGCGCAATAATCATGCGCGAGTGGAGGAAACGCAGTGAAACGCGGATTAACCGTGTAAACGAAGACACCACAAAAATAAAATAAAAATACCTATCGTAAGATCTGTCGTCTCGTAATTTTACTCATTGGACATTTTCATCACCAGCACCACCGTCCTTAATACCTCCTTTCATATCTCTGTAACTATGTATGCTAGAACACCCTTGCATTCCCATGTATGTTGTGCCATAGCGTTCTCTATACTGACAAAGCCTGGCAGATCGTCAAGTGACCCGGCCGCCGAAAGTGTAAAGGTAGAGCGGCAGACAAGAGTGGATGGATGGATGGATGAATACGGCTGAGCCCTTTGGATCGGGCGGTAGCTTACGCCACCTAGCCATTTTGTCTTACCCTTTAAGCTTAGAATATTTAAATGTGAAAACTATATTCACTCTGTACTGAAAAGAAAGTGAGGCTATAAATCCCCCTTGCCATCAGTTAATAAGAAAATGCCTAGTTTTCTCTCGCTTTCTGCCACCATTCACTTAATCTTTGCTTGGTAGTCTCTACTGTCTTGAAATCCACTTTTCCTTCGCTGTCTCTAAAACCCAATGACCTGATTAAATCTATGTTGTCTTCGGTATGCATAGGGTGAAGTCCTTTACAGTAGAGTATCAAGTGCTCAGCCGTCTCGTCCTCCTCTCCACAAGCAGCGCACACTGTGTCCATTTCCTGGTACTTCGCTCTGTATGTTCTGGTTCGCAAAACACCTGTCCTTGCCTCAAACAACAATGAGCTTCCCCTAGAATTGTCATAAATGCTTTCTTTGGCAATAACTGTTTTGTTTAATCTATAGCCTTCCAGAGCCTTCTTTGTCTGCATTCCCTCTAGCCACCGATCTCTTTCTGTGGCCTTAACTTTCTTCTTAACTGAGACCTGCTCTTCCGTAACCCCACTATAGCCTAAAAACTTTCCTCTTAATTTCCTAGTGCGCTGTCTCCATTTTGTGTCTATACTCCTCATGTATAAATAGCTGAAAACCTTTCGTGCCCATTGCTCCCCACCCATTTGCCTCAACCGATCCTCAAATTCTATCTTGCTCACAGCTTCCCTGCCCTCAAATGACGCCCATCCCATGTCTCCTTGTACTCCCTGGTTTGGTGTTTTGCAATGTGCCCCCAAAGCCAGCCTACCTACTCCACGCTGTTTTATTTCTAGTCTTGCATGCACTTCGGATTTCATGCATAGCACTGCGTTTCCAAAAGTCAAGCCAGGCACCATGACCCCTTTCCAAATCTCTCTCACCACCTCATACCTGTTGTAATTCCAAAGTGCTCTATTTTTCATTACAGCCGCATTTCTGTTGCCCTTACCTATTATATACTTTTCATGCTCACTGAGATATTCTGCACCACCACATATCCATACTCCTAGATACTTGTATTTACTAGCTCTCTCAACTGTAATATTCTGTATCTTCAGTCTCTCAACATCATCATTGTTAAAAATCATGACTGCTGATTTTTCACTACTGAATTCTAAACCTAATTCCTCTCCTTCCCTACCACAGATGCTCATTAATTCCTGCAAATCTATCCTGTTGTTAGCCATTAGTACGATATCATCCGCATATATCAGTCCCGGTAAGGATTGCTGAATTGTTTGGCCTAGCTTACTGTACGAAAGGTCAAATCCAAGCCCACTCTTCTCTAGTCTATCCTCCAATCCTCTCAGATACAACATAAACAGCAAAGGCGATAACGGGCACCCCTGCCTAAGGCCTCGTCCTATATCTATTTTCCCCGTTGCCTTTCCTTCCCATGTTATAATCACCTTATTATCTTTGTAAATGTTCCTTAATATTGCTGTTAGTCCTTCATCTAGGTTTAAGCTCTCCACTATGTCCCACAGAGTCTTTTGGTTCACATTGTCATAGGCACCCTTGATATCCAGAAATGCCAGCCAGAGCTGTCTGTTTTCTTTTTGCGCTATTTCTATACACTGTGTTAGAGAAAATATATTGTCTTCCAACCTTCTTTGTTTCCGAAACCCGTTCTGCAACTCGCCCAGTATGCCCTCGCAATCTACCCATTCCTCCAGTCTGTTCTTTATAATCTGCATTACCAACCTGTAAATAACTGGTGTCACGGTTATGGGACGAATGTCAGACTTATCTCCCTTTCCCTTATATATCATACTCATCCTACTAAGCCTCCATTCATCTGGAATATTTCCTTTTGTTACCATAGTGCTCACTACCTCCCTTAGTTTTGCCTTAGATTTAGGACCCAAATTCTTCACCAGCTTGATTGGGATACCATCTGTGCCTGTCGACGTGCCACTAGGGACTCTTCGTTCCGCCTTTTCCCATTCTCTTTGTCCAAAATCCGCGATGTCAAAAGCTGGACTGATACTGCCTTCAGTTCTCCTATCTTCCACATGTCCCTGTTCCCGAAATTTCTCCTCCATCACTGCTCCTATATATCGTATCGCATCATCTCCCTCTAATTGATCTCCCTGATGCGAGAGTATGAACCTCTGTGTAGCTTGCGTCGTTTCACCGAGTGAGTTCAAGTGCTCCCAAAACTTCTTGGCTGCGTTTTTATCTTTCTTGCTTACATTACTCATCCATTCTTCACCCTTTCTCTGAATTTTCGCATTGATCAAACTGGATGCCTCTCGGCGACATGTTATAAAAGTGTCCCATCTTTTTACTTCCGTTTCCGACTCCCCACTACGCTTGGAATGCCTGTGTTCTCTAGAGGCTTCCTGACGTTTTTGTATCGCTTGCTTCACTTCTTTGTCCCACCAGCTTTTTGGTCTATGTCTTCGCTTCCCCTTTCGTTTACTCTGAACTTTGTCTAGTTCCAGAACAAAAAGCCCAGTTAGGCTCTCATAGGTCCAATCTGTATACCGTTGCCCTGAAACTGCTTCCTCTATTCTTTCAGCAACTATTTCCAACTCTTTGTCGCTGCAGAAAGTCTGCTTTGAATTATGTTGTCTAATTTCAGCATTTACTTCTCTGGCAAAATTCAGCTTAATACGTTTATGATCACTACCAAGACTTTTGGAACCTTCTTCATCTATTTTCATTACTTGTAACTTACCATATATTTTGTGTGACATAAGTACGTAATCTATAGTTGAATGTAGATTGCCAGTTTCCCACGTTATGTGCCCGTCACACTTCTGACTGGTATTACATAAAACTAAGTCATGCTTTTCCACCAGTTCTAGTAATATGCTTCCAGTTGAGTCCGTATACCCATCCAGACCCTGTATATGGGCATTCATGTCTCCCATAATAATTATTTCAGAGCCTTCCCCTAGCTCACTAATGTCTCTTGATATGCAATCAATCATTTTTCTGTTTTCCTCTTCAGCACCTTTCCCTGTCCATAAGTAAACAACTCCAAGGAGTGTTGACTCCCCAGTGACTTTACCTTTCAGCCACAAGTGTTCGGCGCACTCCTTTCTGATCCTTTGAAAGTTCATGTTCTTCTTAATAAATGCTCCAATTCCACCTCCCTTCCTCGTTCCCTCCGTTCTGTTGCATTCTTCCCACACATAGTCAGGGTTGCAAGGTGGCTGCTCCATGTCTCTGAGATGTGTTTCCACAAACCCATACACCACTAAATCCTCCTTTCTTAGTTGCTCCTCTACCTCTTCCCATTTTAACCTATTTCTACCACCCTGCATGTTAATATATCCAATGTCTGATTGTGTTGTTTGTTTATACCTGTTCTTACGTTTTCTCCTCTTTTTAACCCTGGGTGCCTCTCCTGACTTTGTTGGGTTTTCAGTTACTTCAGTACCCCCAGGGCCCTCGGTCCCCCCCAAAAAGCAGTCACCGTGCGGCCCATCCTATCCCCCACCCTGTAACCCGTGGCCTCACTGTAGTGAATGCCATCTGCAAAAGGGCGGGAGCCAGCCTCGTACACTTCCCTGTTTACTTCCATTACGTCGTACCGAAGCTGTCGACTCATACCCTTAATTACTCTGTTGGCTTCGACAACCCTCCTCTCCGTTACCCCGGACTGCCCCCGAACTTCTGGAATGGTGCACCCAACCGCGTGCACATTCTCAGACACGTCCCTCAGCTTACGCATTCACACGTTTAGCTGCTTTCCGAGGTTCTGGCTCCTACCCTGGAGCACATCATTAAGCCCCGCGTGAACTATTACTAGGTTCCTTCCCTCCCGGTTATCCCACACCCCCTCACGTGCTGCGGTCATAGCATCCACCATACACTTCCCTGGCTGGACCTCTACGGTTACCCTCTGGTCTCCCTTCACCCTGTTCAGTACACCCCTCTTAACCCGTGCTACGTTAGAGCTCCCCACTACCAGTACCCTAGATCCCCCTGGTACCTGCGCGCCCTTGTCCTGCGACTTATCTGCTGTCACCTGACTGCCCGACGCCTGCTGCTCGAAGGCGCTATTGAGCTGAGGGACACTTAGCTCTCCAGCGTCGTCAAGCCCGCCGGTCAAAAGGCTGGACTCCTGACCACCAGCGACCCCAGCCTGCGGACCGGCGGTTCGTCCCGCTAGAACTGACACTTCCTCCTTTCTTCCCTCGCTACTCTCACTCGCTCGAATTACCCTTCCAGGCGCTCTACCCTACTGTCACACTCCCTCTTACACTCCTCTAAACCCGCCTTCCATACTTCCCCCAGCTCTTCCACCTGCTTCTCGAGACCGACCCGCTGCTCCCTCTCATGATTAAGCTGCCTAGTCAGCTCCTCAACTTGGGCCTCGAGACCCACCCGCTTCTCTCCTTCTGCCTTAAGCTCGGCCTCAATCTCCCGAACTCTACCCTCCCATTCCCCAGTTACCTGCTGAAGCTTCACACAAAGCCGACACTCGAAACTCATCCCCTTCGCCTCCTCCAGACTCCCGAAACCGGTCTCCTCTAGGTAACACCACCGCCCACACCCCTCACACTGCACCAACTCGTCCCCACCCTTGTCCTGCCGACCCAAATCTAGACCCATATCTAGACCGGGAACAAACCGTCACTTCCCGCCAAAAATTCAAACAGCCTACGAAACTAACTTCGTAGTAGCCTCTACTAATCCCAACTGCTGCTGTTCAAACCTAACACTGCTACCGCATAGTCACTTCCTATCAACTCTCAAAAAGAGAGAGAAGAGAAGAAAAACTGGCACTTAGCTTCGGATGCTCGAGGAGAACCAGGAAACACGTCCGCTCACCGCAACGGCCACACGGATGCCTAGGTCATGGGTAAAACGGGCGCCCCGCTGCGGCGAGACGCCGAGACACACTTGTCCCGAGCGGTGGAATGTCCGCTCGTGCTTCTCGCGTCCCTCGGGCTACCGCTTCTTTTCTCGTCGGGTTTCAAAACCATGTTTCGGGTCCTCGCCGCTGCAAAAGCTCTGCGTTGAATACCAGACTCCCCGAGAAATGCTCTGTGCTACCAGATCCTCGCGCTCCAAATCTGCGACCGGGCACTCTATGGCCCCGTCGTCAAACTGCTAGGCTTTGCGAGTATAGAGGAGGTTGTGGTTGTGCTTAGTGTCCTGCGTTGTATCTTTTGCAGATTGTCAGCAACAGTTTTATAATTCTAATCAGTATTTTGCAGCGCGCGAATTTGCCAAAGTTCCTGTGCACTTTGATTTATGCCTGATGAGTTTCCTTGGTCCCAGTTATTGTGCATTGTCGTAAGTAGCTAAAGATTAAATTTCAAAATAAAGTAGATGTATTCATCCACCTTATATTGTACTTTTTTTTAATTTTTACTATAACTTTCACATTCTTTTTTATTTAAATGCTTATTTGTGGTTATTTGTTTCGTTTTTGCTCATTTATATTTACTTATTCATTTTGACAGCGACAGATCCTCGATCCGGCTCCTTAGCTAAACATTTGGAGACCCCTGCTTTAGGATAACGACAATTCAGCAATCTCGGTCCTTGAAATCATGCTGGCCAGTCAACTGAAACTTTAACTGAAATCGCAGGAAACGCTTTTTCGTCCTCCAGAAATGTTAGAACAGTTCGCGACAAATCAAAACGATATCCCCCGAGCTTCCTAACACCGCATCTAAAGCTAAGAAACTCACATTTTTCAATAGCGATGATGGACAGTTGCGTTTCCTCTGCTCTAAGCACCAAGATGGCGGCGCCCGCTAGCAAGTCGGGAAACGGAGTGCCGATACTCTAAGCGTATTTACTAACTCTAGCCGAGGCTGCTGCGTTCTTCATAAAATGCTGACGGTTTAATCGAGAGATCGCAGTTTTGTGCGCGTATGTGTGTGTGCGGACGTGAGTGTGCTGTGTGGCGCGCGTGTGCGTGTGCGTGCGTGTGCGTGTGCGTGCGTGTGTGTGTGTGTGTGTGTGTGTGTGTGTGTGTGTGTGTGTGTGTGTGTGTGTGTGTGTGTGTGTGTGTGCAGGCTGTGTGGATGCCTACTTTAGTGTGGCTGTGTTCTTCGTTTGTTTCCAAAGTTATTTTCTTTTGTTTTCTTTATGGCGATTTTTTGTCGTTGTGGCAAAACGGTTTACACAAAACGTATATATGCGTTGTTAATTGTTCCTTTTATATGTAAAAATCGTTTTTCTTTTTGCCTTTTTTACGTTTCAGAAAGGCACAGAATATGTTATTTACATGGTTATTGCTTTACCACCACTATACTCCCTTCCTGTTTCGAAATATGATGGCATGTTTTACCGGCTCCCATTTTATTTTACTTTTTTATTTACAGATTTGAACCACTTTATTCGTAGGTATGCGTTTTTCTTCCTAAATTTAGCTTAGTGCACTTTTTACGCCAAGGACCCGCTTTCAAAGAATATACTACACTGCCGCCGTAACTCTAATATTCAGGCAATACTTTTTTTTCCAATTGCGGGAAAGCTGTTGTTATTGGTGGTGGTGGTGGTGGTGGTGGTGGTGGCGGCGGTGGGGGTGGTGGTGGTGGTGGTGGTGATGGTGGTGGTGGTGGTGGTGGTGGTGGTGTGGTTGTTGTTGTTGCTGCTGTTGTTGCTGCTGTTGTTGTTGTTGTTGTTGTTGGTGGTGGTGGTGGTGGTGTTGCTGTTTTGTTTTGTTTTTTGCTGGAAGGCTTTGCGAAGGTTATTTCTCTAAAGCCCGAAACCAACACTGAAACGTACTCGCTTTATCCACCTGGATATGGTAACGGTGACAGCTAAACAAATTTCTAATAACGGATTTGACTTTTTTATGCGCGTTAACTTTTGCGTGTCATGAAGCGACTTTCGACCAATGGACCGCAGAGAAAGCCATCGAAGCCAATCCAATCCGGTGTGCCACGTGACCTTAGGGACGTGCGCAGCAACGCGCTTGTCGCGTAGTCACCTGGCACCCTCGCAGCCTCGCAGGTGCTGGGGTGGCTGGTAAAAAGTCGTTTGACGCGTTCGTCTTCTGCCTTAAAGGGGTACGGAAACCAAATTCTAGAGCCCATCTCTTTGCTTGAACATAAAGAGGGTTAAAATAGGACTTCACCAATACCAATATTCGGTAGGATAACGCGAGAAAACGAATTTTAAACTGAATAAAACGATAACCAAAAACCACCTCGTGGGTGTCTGTGAAGCTTCGATGGAATGTCCTGACGACAACATGCCCGTAAGAGGAGCGCCACAACGGGAAGTACGGTCACTCGTAGGCATTACTTAGGCCTGAACGTAGTACCGAGGCGCTTTGGTGGAGAAAGAAACAGGCCAGAGGCCAGATTCACGAAGCGAACTTACGAACAAAAATGTACTTACGACAAAACCTGCAAACAAATCCGTATTCACGAAACGAAATTTTCGTAAGTTTTGCGCAGGTTACGACGAAATCCTACGACAGCTCCGAAGCTGTCTGACGCACTTCTTACGATCAAATCAGCATGGCCGACAGCGTCGCGGTCGCGACGACCGACGGACGTTTATTTTTCTACGTGCGCTTCTCACGCGTCCCGACTTCAAGCAGCAAGAAAAAAGTAAAATTACTTGAAACAGACCACGACGAACAAGAACGCTGGATCCACAAACACCCGGAAACAGCTCCAACGGCCACGATTCAACCAACCCTGACCAAGCGAGCTCGGCAGATAGGCCTAGCAGCCACTCCGACCACGGTGGAAGATCGGCTCGGCGCATCGATGCTACGGTCCTTGGCCAAGACCGTCTGCCCACGACCGGCTGGCGTGCTGAATGGAATATGCCTGCGCGGCCTTTGTGAACCCTTCCCGTATTATAGTTTGATCGCTGACCTCAATTTTAGATTAAGAGGTCAATCTATTCCTCTTGTCATCTCCTAGTTTTCCGAGGCAGCGGTGACGAACGCTGTCGTCGAAAAGGGGCTCTCATCGATTCTATCTCTTTGTTTTGTGTGATATAGAGCTCAAATAAACGCCGTATGGATTACCCTCGCAACACGGTATGTACACTTTGTTATTAGTATTCCATTTTCATTCTGACACGACTGCACCTCACTGTCGATCGCTATAACAGTTCGTCGGTCACAATGCCGATTCAACCTTTCTTTGCCGGGTGTCACGTCAGCATCGAGTTGCAACCGTAAAGGATCGGCCCCGAAGCGCTTATCAATTCGCGGTCCAACAGCGCGAATCCAGCACTTCGATCAAAAGCGCGCGTCCGCTCCGAGTGTGAACAGGTATTACGTGGCTCTTGCTGGCACTCTTGTAGTTCAAACGTATCTTTTTTAACGTCGGCTCGCTCCTGCATTTCCGAGGCCGCGAAAAACTCCGCGGCAATTTGTTTCCATCTACGTCGCTTTGCAAACGACTGACACGGGCCTTCTTTTACCAACGATGACAGTTGTGTTGACTTCGTAGCGATCGAGTTCGTAGCAGTCAACGGAGACGGTTACGCATCCCGGCCTCGGCATTCGGGCGCGTTTAAATCGTGTTAGCGTCGACATATCACTGCACGGACACGAACCCCAGACAAGCGGTGGCAGGAAGGCCGCCTGTGTTTGTTATTAAAAATCCACGTGCTCCGAACGACTCCGAACCATGCCGAGCTCTCCGATTGGTTGTTCGTGCTGCCGAAGACGCGTCGCCATAGGAACAGTACCGGTATGTTTTAGTTTTTCCGTACGAGAACGCCGCTTTCCTCCTCTCACTTAAGAACGCGTTCGTGAATACCGATTTCTCCTCTTCTTACGATGTTCTTAACTTACGAGCTTCTTAGCTAAGTTGTCGTAAACTAAGAAGCTCTTCGTGAATCTGGCCTTCTTAGTTTACGACAACTTAGCTAAGAAGTTCGTAAGTTAAGAACATCGTAAGAAGAGGAGAAATCGGTATTCACGAACGCGTTCTTAAGTGAGAGGAGGAAAGCGGCGTTCTCGTACGGAAAAACTAGAACATACCGGTGCAGTTGCTATGGCGACGCGTCTTCGGCAGCACGAACAACCAATCGGAGAGCTCGGCATGGTTCGAAGCCGTTCGGAGCACGTGGATTTTTAATAACAAACACAGGCGGCCTTCCGGCCTTCCTGCCACCGCTTGTCTGGGGTTCGTGTCCGTGCACTGATATGTCGACGCTAACACGATTTAAACGCGCCCGAATGCCGAGGCCGGGATGCGTAACCGTCTCCGTTGACTGCTACGAACTCGATCGCTACGAAGTCAACATAACTGTCATCGTTAGTAAAAGACGGCCCGTGTCAGTCGTTTGCAAAGCGACGTAGATGGAAACAAATTGCCGCGGCGTTTTTCGCGGCCTCGGAGATGCAGGAGCGAGCCGACGTTAAAAAAGATACGTTTGAACTACAAGAGTGTCAGCAAGAGCCACGTAATACCTGTTCACACTCGGAACGAACGCGCGCGTTTGATCGAAGTGCTGGATTCGCGCTGTTGGACCGCGAAATGGAATACTAATAACACAGTGCACATACCGTGTGGCGAAGGTAATCCATACGGCGTTTATTTGAGCTCTATATCACACAAAACAAAGAGAGAGAATCGATGAGAGCCCCTTTTCGACGACCGTTCGTCACCGCTGCCTCGGAAAACTAGGAGATGACAAGAGGATGCGATTGGCCTCTTAATCTGAAATTGAGGTCAGCGAAACCGGAAGGGTTAACAAGGGTCGCGCGGGCACGTTCCATTCAGCACGCCAGCCGGTCGTGGGCAGAGGTCTTGGCCAAGGACCGTGGGAGCACCGCTGCGCCGAGAGTGCCTGCTAGGCCTATCTGCCGAGCTCGCTTGGTCAGCTTATCCCGGGTGTTTGTGGATCCAGCGTTCTTGTTCGTTGTGGTCTGTTTCAAGTAATTTTACTTTTTTCTTGCTGCTTGAAGTCGGGACGCGTGAGAAGCGCACGGAGAAAAATAAACGTCCGTCGGTCGTCGCGACCGCGACGCTGTCGTCCATGCTGATTTGAACGTAAGAAGTGCGTAAGACAGCTTCGGAGCTGTCGTAGGATTTCGTCGTAACCTGCGCAAAACTTACGAAAATTTCGTTTCGAATTTGTTCTTAAGTTTTGTCTTACGCATATTTTTGGCGTAAGATCGTTTCGTGAATCTGGCCTCCAGCAGAGTTGGCCACCGTTCGTTTTAGTATAGCCAGTAACATCCATCCATCCATCCATGGTCTTTCCGGCAACGCTTCTTTGGGGTGGTTTGGAGTTGTGTACGTGCGATGTAATATTCACGCTACGAAATGTCTGTTTAAACGGGCCCGCATGCCCACCTTTCCTGATCACGAGATAGCCGCATTCGTCGACCGCAACTGATAACGAACTCGATCGCTAAGAAGTCAACACAAGTTACACAACTACCATCGTTGCTAAAAGGAGACGGCCCGTACGGCTCTGCAAAGCGGCGCGCATGTAAACAAATCCCTGCGGCGCTTTTCGGGGATGCGGGAGAGCCAACGTCCAGGAAGATACGTTTGAAGTAAAAGAGTGTCAGCAAGATCCACGTAAATACCTGTTCGCACTGGGAGCAGAACCGCACTGGCATTGCGTTCTTGGTAACCGCTTCGGGAACGGTCTTTTACAACCGTTTTTTATGAACCGCTGGGCCTCTAGACAATCGCAACTCGATGCTGACGAGACGCTCGGCAGAGAAAGATTGGACCGGCATTGAGTCGCTCCCAAAAACTGCTCTAACTCGACTTGTGTTGGCGTATATGATGTCGAAATAAAATGGACATCTAAAAAAAGTACGTACGTAAGTTGCGAAGGCAATCCATATGGCGTTTATTTGAACTCTATAACACACACACACAAAAAAAAAGGAGATTGAATCGAGGAAAGTGTCCCTTCTCGACGAGATCGTTCGTCACCGCTGCACCTGAAAACAAGCTAGGTACGACGAGGGGAAAGACTGGCCTTCTTACCCCAAATTAGTGGTCAGGGTACATATAATTCATACGAGGAGGGTCCACGAAGGTCGCGTGGGCGGATTCCATTCATCAAGCCAGCCGATAGTGTGCAGATGGTCTTGCCCGGATCGTCGAAGTGTTTTGCTAAGCCTAGCGTCTTTGGTGGTCGCTTGGTCGGTGGGTCCTTGTCGTTGTAGCTTTTTCAGGTAACCGTGGTTCTAGCGTTTGTCTCCGCCGTGGCGTTCAGTTTCAATTACTTTTTTCTTCTTCTTTTCTCTCGTTGGGACGCGCACAGGGAGCACATAGAAATGCACGTTGGTCGTCGCGACGACGTAAGCGAGCGATGTTGCCGGCGATGTAAATTTGATCATAAAAAGTGCGTAAAGCTTTGTAGCTGTCGTAGGCGTGGTCGTACGATCTCATCGTAGCGTGCGAAAAACTTGCGATAATTTCGCTTCGTGAATACGGAACTTTTCTTAGGTTTTGCTGTAAGATCGTTTTGTGAATAAGCTCTGTTACCTGTTGCGGACGACGAAGACAAGACAGACGGGTCGTACAAATACGACTCTAGGCAGAATCGCTTCTCGGCCATCATGGCCTGGTGATGTAGCGGTGTGGCGGCATCTTCGTCCTTATTAATGTCATCTACCCACCGCTCTCGTCGCGTTGGTCGGCGACCATTCACTCGAAGTCGCTCCGCCGGTTCCGACCGCAATATGCTACAGCCCTCGGGTACTTCGACTATGCGACGCGAGATTGTAACACGCTGACGCCGCCAAGTGACAAGACTCGTAACTACGGTACGCTTGGCACGGCCGGACTCGACGCTCCTTCCGCGCGGAAGGAGCGTCGAGTCCGGTCGTGCGCTTGGCTTTCCGAGGCATGATGACGTCAAGACCGCGCCGGATCTCCCGAGATGCATCGCGCTCTTCGACGGCTGATTTTGAAGCGCTCGCCGAAATCCAGGCATTTAGAACGAAAAATACAGCCATCCGCTTGAAATATGACTATGCGATTATCAATTACAGGTTTATCTGATTCCATTTGACTTATCTCTAGGTGTTTCCTGTATATTTTAAGTTTCGATTCAGTATCCCTTTAAGCGGGTTTCACATGCAGCGATTTCGCGATCGAAATCGCTGCCGCTAGCGGCGCGGCGGCACGGATCGCGACGTTTCATTTCACACATTTCACATGAGCGTTTCCTGCCGTTGCGATGGCCAATGTTGCTTGCAGCAAGCAGATGCGCACAGTCGGTTCCAGAGGCTTCTAACAACGATTTTAATGCTTTAGTTGTCAGTTTCCCCTTTAATTTCACCTTAATGAAACAAAAAAAAGCGTTTAAAATACTAAATAAACCACGACCGGTCGTGAAATACACCTTAGTCTTATTTGTTTGTTTGTTTGTCTGTTTGTTTTTTAAACTTCGTTGGCGCGGAGGATGAAACCTCGGATCATCCTCGGCAGCCTCACGGGCTGCGCCCTCCTCGGATGTAAAGACTCCAACTGATATGGCCGACCCGAACCTCCTCCTGGACGGCGTTAAAACCCGTAGTAGTGCAGTGGTTTCATACCGACCTTGTCAAACACTTTCACGGCTTCAGTCACCTCAGTCGCCCAGTTCATTGAACTGGGCGCGATACATTTTCTTACTTAGTGACGATCTGTGTTGGAAAAGACACGTCAATGTCGCTCAATTCTTCTTCTTTTTTTTTTTTTTTTTTTTTTTTTTTTTCTCACTAGCGCTCGCACAAGCCGCTTCCGATTAGCGTATCTTGCGCTCACTGCAGTTGGTACTCAAGCGAGGAAAGCAAAAAAGAGCCGCGTAATTCATTGAGAAAACAAATTTTGAGGAAGGGGACAGCGATCCCCCTCCTCCATAATCTCCTGAACAGTACCGACGCCACTGCTGAAGCAAAGAACTTGAAAGACGCTCGACCCGCCGGAAAAAAGAAACCGCAGACCAGTCGCTTGCCTACTTTCTCTGCTTGTCGTCTGCTTCAAGAACGTGAAAATGCCGCCGTCCTATGCGCCAGCTTTCCCGCAATGTTTCTCCTTCTGTCACGTGATTTCCCACCGCGCTGTGAGTGGCCAGCTGGGAAGCTGCCGCTCTGCCGCGGCGAAAAATTTCCAACCTGGTGGAACCGTTGCCGCTGCGGCTGGCCAGAGCGCCGCGACGGCAGAAATCGCGCCGCTCTAGGGCCGAAATCGCTGCATGTGAAACCCGCTTTTACTCACGTAGCGGTTGGACCGCATTCGCGTCACGCGCATTTGATGATGAAAAGGAGCGGATCCGCTTTGCGGCTGCGATTCGAACGCCAGTGTGAGTGCAGGACTAGAAGGGACACGGCCGCTCGAGCAGCCATGGAAGGAGCGTCAAACGCGCCAATGCACAAGGCCATAGCCTCCTCCATACTCACAAAGCCTGGCAGTTCGACGACGGAGCCATAGAGTGCCCGGTCGCAACTTTGGAACGCGAGGATCTGGTAGCACACACCTTTTGCAGCGGCGAGGACCCCAAACATGGTTTTCAAACCCGACGAGAAAAGAAGCGGTAGCGTGAGGAACGCAAGGAGCACGAGTCGACATTCCATCACTCGGGACGAGTGTGTTTCGGCGTCTCGCCGCAGCGGGGCGCCCGTTACATGGCTCTTGTTTGCTGCTCTACCTTTTCACTTTCGACGGCCGCGTCTCGTGGCGTCGTCGGCGATCTGCCAGGCAAAATCAGTAGACTCTCAGCTAGATAACAAGGGTTTCTCAAAGATTTGCCGGTGTGCGACCAGCGTCGACCGGCGTTGGCCACGCTCGCACCGCCATCTCTTTGTCGTCGTTCCAAGTGCTTACGTGCCTAGTTTCTTTTCCTTCCGCTCTCCCGGGGTGGCGGTCCCGTCGCGCGTGTCTAGTTTCCTCCGGCTCCTCAGGGCGGCGATAGTTCGTAACTTTGTTTCAAATTCTGTCACGTCTTTGTCGCGAGCTAAACAGTTTCGCTAGTCATCCACATTCACAGTGTAAAAGGGTTCACGATATTTTTTTAATAAATGCTCGTGCGTGATTTATTTAGGCCACGTTTCACCGATACTTTTAATTCCTACTTTGCAGCAGCGATGAAGACCCTAATGATCAATGTGACCGCGCTGAGCCTTTCGCTCGTTTACTGCCAAACCCACTTGGTCATCAACGGCGGCGCCCGGGTCGGCGGAGGGCTGCAACTGCGCCTCACTCAACCTCGTGGCAGCCAGGTGAGTGGGGTGCATTAAAGAACACTATAAATTTGGCATGGCCGTGTTTTTTTCTCGTCCTTCACATATGCCCTCATCGTGCAGGTTATCCGCAGCATGAGTGCATGCGAGCGCTTTTCCAACAAGCTATCATGAAGCTCCGCCAGTGAGCAACACGACCCGAAAACCCTTCTAAGAGCGAGCGCTCGCTTAGCAGTCGCGTGATTTTACCGTGTTCTCACAGCTGTTACTCATTTTTCGTTGTTGGTGTTTTGTTTTGTTTGTTTGTTTGCTTGCTTTTGCAAAAAAAAAAAAAATTTTTTTTCTGTATTTTACAAAAGAATTCAAGGTTTGCTTATTTTTTTATGTTCTCCCGTGCCTTCTCATATGTTTAGATGAAAAGGCGTAGTTTATTTCATGTAATTTGGGTTCTTGGCCGTTCGCACCATTTCATCATATGCCAACTTGTCGAAAAAGCGGGGAAGGCCGGCGCGAAACATACATATCTGTATGGCAGGCAGATAAAAGATTTCGAAGGTCAAAGTTTTGAGGACCTCTCCGTGCTCACATACTCGGGACTCTTCTGATTTCCGAGTTAATATATCCGGAAGGATTGACATAATTTACATGTTTGCTGCTGGTACTCAGATTGTGTTGGGGACCCGCGAAGTGAGTCGGCGCTTATTGCGAAAGTAACAGCAATACTCAAAGGCTCCAGACATTTGCGTCAACAACGCCTCGTCCGAAGTGTTCTACTTGAAAGCAATGTGCTTAAAGGGGCGATGCAACAATTTTTGTACTTTGCGCAAATACCGCTTAGAACGGATCCCTGACGTTAATGACCTATGAAACACACGTTCGTTTTTCACCCCATGCAATAGAAGTCCCAGTAAAAGATTAAAGAAAAACGAGCAGCGTTCACCCCCTCAACTCGCAGCCAGAACAAGCGGCCACTTGATCTGGAGCCGATTATATGCCGCCAATGCTGATCATAGCCACGCGCTGGAATTGGCAAAGCACTGGACACGCGCCGAGTTCCAGACATTGTTATGGCTCGGCTATTGTCGTCGTTGCAGCGATTGGACACGGGCCACTACCCGAATGCTTCTCGAGGTAGTAATTATCACGAGCCCAAATCGAGTGTCCACGCAATGCTCGGGTCCAATCTATGAACCGCATTTAAATATCGTCATTGGGGTGTACTGCGATCCCCACTTTACGTCGTCAAAGTTTGCAAAGGAGAGATTGAATGGAAATGATCGCTTTTGTCTCTGAAATTGCAGCGCAACAAAGGAGTTTCTTGGCCAGTGGCGTTGCGTGCGAGTAACCTTGAGTCCCACTATAGTGCCAGTAAGCTCGTGTAAAGTGAAAAACATTCCAATTGAATATCGTTGCACCACCCCTTTAAAACTGAAGAAAAAAAAAACCGAGGACACCTAAGCACTTCTTATGAGTTGTGAATGCGAAAGCATGAAGGTCGTTCTTCCGTTCCCTTAGTTCGTCTGCGGTGTACTGGCGTGAAGGGCCACGTTTCGCTACTGCCGAGGTTGCGACCACCGACGATGTCGATGCCTCAGGCGCCGTCACGTTCCTCGGCGCCGAGAGGAGCAGGGCCTACTTGCTAGAACAGCGTCTCAGCTGAGACTGGGGGAGAGAAAGCACTGATAAAGCCAGCGCACGAGCTCAGCGGGACCCTTGCCGTGTTTCAAGCAGTGTTGCGGAGTTGCCACTCCGGAGTTGGAATGATTCCGGAATCATTCCAGATTTTCGCGGCCCTGGAATGGAATGGGAATGGAATGGTGGCGACGTTGAAGGGAATGGAATGCATGGGCGTCGGCAGGGGGGTGCAAAAGGGGCAGTTGCCACCCCCAAGCATGAGTGCCCCCCCCCTAGCACGCGGGGTGACCGTTGGTTCGCTGACAATCGAAAAAACAACCGAGAGCAATTTAAGAATAAAATCCAGAGTAACTACCAAAACATATGAAAAAGAGAGATGTCTTGCCTCGCATTCCGTGGAAGAAACAAATGGAAAGAAAAGGGCAACCAAGCTCTACTTGTGCCTCTGCGACCCTCCACCCCAAACCTGGGTAGGGGTGCGCCCGTTTCTGAGAACACGGAAATTCCCCGCAATGAACGCTCAGTGGTGATGAAGCCCAGACTCCAGCCCCGAGTAGAAAGTTGGTTAAACGGCCCGAGCAACAAGCTCTCAACCTCCCTTCGGGCCCTTTCATTCTTGCGTACTCTTACGTCCGCATTCATTTGCCCGTCGAAATATTCCTTCAATATCGTGGTGTGTGGCGTGCGCCCGGGGCCGTGCGGACATCACACGGGAGGTTGGGAAAAGTCGTGCCAAGGGAAAAGGGAAATAACGATAACTATCTTCACGGGGCGAAGGCCAAACGCACCCCGTTTTCAGAACTTCGCTAGCCTAGCTCCACTTGGGGAGTTTCCGTAGATTGGTTTCGCCGTCCCGCAACGCCCTCCGCAACCCGCTACGATACCCGGCACTCTACAGTCAAGGCCATCGGCGCGCAGGCGCAGTAGCGGCTTCTTCGTTGCGGAGGGCTTAGCGGAGGAGGGAACGCGGTCTACAAAAACTCCCTTATGTTCCCTAAAGTTTATAGCGAGCGTCACTCTTTTGCCGGCTCTGGATTTCTCTATCGGTGTTTTCCCGCGCAAACGACTTGGAGTCGGAAAATTCAGCTTGATGTAGGATTCACCCTCAACTCATCAATTACAGGTACGCCTAGTCACTTTTTTAATTAAGGATAGATATTTTCAAGTAAAACTAAAGTTTGAACACGAAATCGCAAAAGATATATGATTGTGCTACACTAAAAAAGGACGTGGATGGGAAGGAATACACAACGTTTCGGGCGGACGCCCTTCTTCAAGGAGCAGATAAATACAAGTCCCGCATAGAGATAGCAGACATCACCCAATCATCATTTTTTTTTAATTCTGTTATAAAACAGACAGAGCCCCATTCATTTATCTAAATTATCTTAACTGTAGTTTTAAGCTGAGATGACGAAGGATAAACCTATCCAAGAAAAATATACAAATAAATAGCAACATTTATTTTCAAAAACCTCACCCAAAACGTTAGTGATGGCAGGTAAAGCCTGGGTTAAATTTTAGCTATGATTCAATCTTGTTGCAGTAGGTGGGCGTTGGTCAGTGTTTATACCCGGAAATAAAATATAATTGAGGACCTGCATTTATGGACTTCGTATTTGGGGTGTTGGTATTTCTCAGTTTGGTTCTCGTTTTATAAATCTAGAGCTTTTATGACTTCGTGATTTCGAAAGTGAAATTACATGTTTTCTCGGAGATAGCCTCTCAGCTAGCACAATCATTTTTTGTGATATCTAGCTTTCTCTCTCTTCACATTTTGAGTATTATGAAAAGAAAAACTGTTCAAACTCAAATGTCATGGAGGAAGCATAGTTCGTCGATGGGATCTTTGAACTGTATTTTATTCGAAGATTTGAAGCATTGTAGACAAGCTTGCTTGCCTTCTTGCATACTTCCTCGAGTTCTGAAAGTATATGTATAAGCATTCGAGGATATATTTTCAGTTCTTATTTTATTGTTGTGTTGCAGAATCTGGCAAATAATAAATGACCGGTGGTTCCTTCGTCAGCGATAACCCGTTGGTCCTGATAGATTCATGCCCCGTTTACCATTCACGGGAGTTTTGTGTCCGGGCTGGGAAAATTAAATCGAGAGTTGTCACAATAGTTGCGGGGGCCTTTTTACATAAGCCATTAGAACTGCGAACTTAAGAATGTTTATGCCAACGTTTGTTTTAAAATTTTATACGTATATCATGTTGTAAACTTTTCGCGGGAATGTATTGGTTGGGACGCATTAATGTGCACCCTTTTTGTTTATTTTGGCTAATACATTTCCGTAGATTGCAGGGATATTTTTTTCCCTGTGACACTGCTCCCCCCCCCCCCCCCCCCAATTAAAAAAAGAAAAAAAGAACGACATGTGCGAAAGTTTTGCCCCCGCCAAGACAAACTCCTGCCGACGCCCATGATGGAATGGGAATGGAATTAGAGGCCTTTTGCCCGGAATGGAATGGAATGGACCCAGTTCTTTACTTTTTTTTATTCATTTAATTTTCTTTTTTTTTTTTTTTTTGGGGGGGGGGGGGTTACGTTTAGTTAAACCGAGCCAGTCAGTGAGTCAGTTGCTCAGAAATAAAATGAGCGGGAAACTGCTGAGCATCGTGGAGCCCCAACAGACCCATACGGGAAAAAATGCAATACGAAAAACAAGCGACAAAGCAAAGAGCAGAGAGGGGGGGGGGGGGGGGGGGGGGGGGGGGTGGCAGTGGCGTCTTTCACTGCTTTCACGGACGCGCAGGCCGGAGGCGGAGGGCTTCACCGGTGTTACACGAGAGCGAAACAAAAAACCGAGCACCAAGCAAAAGAAACAAAGGGAGCGGCAAAGTCTTGTCTTGCTCTTTTCTTTTTTGTGACGGCATGGAGAATGCACGAGCGCGCACCGACTGAGATCTGGGAGCGGGGGGCGACTCATAACTCGCAGAGCTCCGATAACTGGTTGACTCGCGCGCCGCCGAAACATGATCAGTTATTGTTTTCTTATAGTTCGAGGAGCGCTGTTTAGCAGGTGGCCAACCCTGCTGCCTTCCATGTTCATTCGCGCGCACTCCTTTGAAGTGCGAAATCTGGGTTTGCTTCGGCATTAAAACAAAGGCGATATTCACTTCCCTCTTCTCCTCTTGCTCTTTGCTCCGACGCTTGTTTCTTTATACTGCATTTTTACGTGTAAGTCCGCCTTTTACTTGGTCTTTGTTCCGATGCTTGTTTTCTGTGTTATATGTTTTACATTCAAGTGGGTTAGGGTTACAAGCAAGCTAGCGGATTCCCGCTCATTTCCTTTGACTTTAGTCTCTGCATACTTTGTTTCACCTGGCGATGAACCGCTGCGGACGCTACGAGTCACCCCAGGCAATCCCCATGAGCTTAGTAAATTCGGTGCTTTTTTTGAGGCATTTAGCATTTTTTTGCAATTGTCTATGCGTTTGATAATGCCATCTTTATGCTGCTTCTGCCGGCAGCACAACAGGGTTGGGCAGGATCGCGATACATTCGTATGCGATAGTATTTCAGCAATACATTTCGTAACTGTATTTCTGTATCGCAATACATTTTTTTTCACCAGTATCTGTATTCCTGTATCGAAATACATTTGGAATGTTTCTTTTTATCGCGATACAATCAGGATGA